>OX424531.1:14070841-14670841 GCA_949152445.1 Cerastis rubricosa
TCATTCGCTAACATGGACAACGCTGGTGATTCAGGTTTTAAAGATGCGCGGAGAGCTGCTAAAGCCTGAGAATAAAATAGACGTATCCATCATCTTCAACTGCCTAGCCTTTTCCCAGCTATGTTGGAGTGGGCTTCTACTCTAACCGGATGCAGCTAAATACCAGTATTTTACATGGAACGACTGCCTATCTGAATGAAATAGACGTATTAATTCATTGTTATTAAATACTTTAGCAAAATTATCGTTAAAAGGTCGTAAACAAAGCGAGCTTTTGAGATAACAGGACAAAGCGTAATGAAAACTGTACTAAGTACTTGACCTTTCTGAAGAACCTCACCTATAAGGTCAGTGTATGTCCCAGGACGTCCGTCCCCCCCTGCCTTGTCAATAGCTTTTGTTAGTCGCCTTTCAATCATCCTCTCCACATGATCATACCATCTAAGCTTACCTACTCTTTTGAATTTTTGTCACTAAATACATTATCTTTCAAACCGTATCATTCTCGTATTACACATAAGTCATAATTTATATTAATTCCGGAAAACAGGGATCAAACGATTTTCTAAACTAATATTAAAAAGAGGAAAGATTTGATTGTTTGTTTGTTTGTTTGCATTGAATAGGCTCCGAAACTACTGGTCCGATTTGAAAAATTCTTTCAGTGTTAGATAGCCCATTTATCGAGGAAGGCTATAGGCTAAATATCATCACGTTACGACCAGTAGGAGTGGAGCAGCAATGAAAAATGTAGCGAAAACGGGGAAAATGTGACGCAAACGAAGTTGCGCCGGACAGCTAGTAAGTCATAGTTTATATTAATTTCGGAAACAGGTATCAAACGATTGATTGATATAAAATATTGCTAAAGCATACTTGAATTTTATTATTATGTCGCTCCTGCAGCTCGTCTAGTTTCCGTCTCGCGTACGTAGAATGTTCTGTGAGGTGTACAGTGCCGGCCACGCTCTCCGCTGACGATACTGATTCGTTTGATAGCTGCCGGTCTTCTATCGGCGATCTGTCTGATGTGATGTCTAGGAGAATGGAAAAAAAATATTAGTATTATTATTATTATTGTCCCACTGCTAGGCTAAAGCCTCCCCAATAGCCTTCCACTCTTCTCTCCGTACTTCACTTTCTCCGGCCAATCTCTCACAAATGCCTCTAAGTCGTTTCGCCAGCGTTATCTAGGCTTCCCTCAGCGACGACGTCTTTTGGCACCCACTGCGTGACAATTCTGGCTCATCGGTCTTGATGTATTCTACAGACATGACCCACCCAACCACTTCAGCCCAGCAGTCTTATGTCTATCTTGTTTGTCTATCTTGTTTTGGCATTACGAAAGCGAGCGAGATAGACATACGTCTTTCCGAATCAAAGTCGAATCCGAGCGTTTGTGAATACGGGGGCAGAATAAACTATGTATCTTTGATGCTATACAGCCAAGCTAACAAAAAATCGAAATGAAGATATTTGAATGATGGCTAGAAAAATAATTTTTTATGAGTATTTAAAGAAAATGGGTGCTAAGATATTTGATTTGAGAGAGAACAATTAAAAATAAAAAGTTAAATATATTGGTAAACCAACTTGAATACTCTTATTACCTTTATTAGCGTCCTCCGTAGCAAGTTCAGCGATCAACGCAGTATACTGATCGCTCAGTAGGAAGGAATGATAATATTTCTCCTGTATCGTGTCCACTACGGTATCCTGAACTTCATAGAACACTTCTGGGCCCTTATCTCCTAGTAAAAATGCTTCCATTCTTTTTCTGGTATCCTGAAAGAATACGACAAAGAAGTAGAACAATCTAGATGTTGTTTGTGAATCCTTGGAACTGAGAAACATTGAAAAAAAAAGTTGAGCGTCATGGGACGCACAGCAGATGTGAAAAATCTATATTTTTTTAATAGAATTAATTATTAATAAAAACCTATAACGAAATATGGAGTCATCATCTGCCTAGCCTTTTTCTCAAACTATGTTGGGGTCGGCTTCCAGTCTAACCGGATGCAGCAGTGTACAAGTATTTTACATGAAGCGACTGCCTATCTGACCTCCACAACCCACCTACTGGGTACTACCCCGTACTGGGTAAAAAAAAAAAAATGAAAATGAAAAAGCGTTTATTCGTTGTTACATCCGTACTACAAAATATTTTACTTCTGCCAAACTGTAAAACAGTTTGTTGGCAAATGTAGGTCCCATATACAATTAATACGATACCCAGACTGACTGTCCCTGACTGTAAGAGTGGATGTCAGAATTTTGGCTTCTGACTACTCGTAACGACTGTCAAAGATATACAAATGATAGCAGGGACCAACGGCTTAACATGCTTCAAGGCACGGAGGAAAGTCGGTACCTATATAATAATGGTCACCCGTCCACGGACCAACCTCGGCACGGCTTAACCTTAAAGGTCGACCCGTGCGGCTGTTATTATTTAGCCACTTGCTCCTCGAACGAACGAAAACGAAACGAAAACGGAAAACTAAATAACGAAACATGGGAGTAAAAGAAAGAAAAAACAATTTGAACGTGAAACTTTTAAACCAATACAAGATCAACAATTAATCGATAACAAACTTTATTATAATGGGAAAAGGTTGATTTTACGTGGTATAGGGGTGGGGGCGAAACACTATGTCCCGTTGATTTTAGTGCCTAGTCGCGCCTAGTCCTAGTAGGTGTTTCACATTAAAAATAACAACTAAAGGTGCAATGCCAAAGGTAACCGTAAACCGCATGATGAAGGATAGATAGAAAAGGATGCTTCACTCAATATTTCCCTTGTTAACAATTTTAAATTAACAGCGGTTTTATGTCGAAGCAATAAAGTCTGTTTTCGTTTAGCAAGTAGTACTACATTGACATAAAATATAATCTACTTTACCTTATCAACTTTAATCTCAGCACTAGGTGACCTAATGTAGGTATAAAATATCTCAGCGCCGAGTTGATGCCAGCTACTCCGGGGACTGTGCCTCAACTCCTCAACCGCCATCCAGAAGCCGACCAGACCTTGGGAGCACATCGTCTCCAGAAACATCGACAGGTATCGCCGGCCCGTCACACTTTCCATTATTTTGTGTAGAGGCAGAGTCTGTAACAGAGTTGACAGCAGATTCAAATAAAGGCGTATCAGAGTAGATGGCTGTGACTTTTGTAAGTAATGCAAAAGGTGTCATGACATTTGTGTTTATGACAATATGGTTCAAATTTCTATGTGTTTTATTCAAACTTGTTGTGTGATCATTCTATTTGTTTTGTATAAGTCCGGTGCATTGGCATTTGCGGATTCCTGAGTGTGATTGGAGAGGACGTACACATACGCATATACAAGGTGCAAACCAACCCTTCACGAAGCCGTTAATTAGGCATTCTGTACATCAAACTTACTAATTCTACCCAAAAAATTTTGCTGCGAAGCGACCTTTTTTTTGTTGAAAAGCATTGTGCTGCATTGAAAAGTACGGTGGTCGGGATTACTCGAAATGGTATTTAAAGTAAAATTATAATATTAAAAAAGTATTTAAAAAAAAAAAAGAAATTTGACCTCCAATAACTCTGTAACAAGTGCCCTTCGGCTTCATTAAGGATATTCTTACACCCATTAGGTATTACCTATTTGATTGCGGTAACATCAATTCCAATTTGTACTGAAACTGAACTTTCACCATCTGGTGACACACAATGAGAAACGAAATTATTCGATACAAGTTGAATATTACTATAATGCGTTTTTTTTTTAGTTTATGCGGATCTCTCAGTGTACAGGAAATGTATACAAAGCGAGGCCATGTTATACTGGAAACCTAAAGCTTGATGTGTCGCAGTTTGTCAGTGATAAAACCTGGTCCTCGACCAACAGGTGTGAGGGTGAATCACACTTAACACTAATCTGAATGTAATTGAGCTCGCCATTAATAAATACCGAGACGTCTTTATGACTCATAGATTACCATGCAGATTAGTAATATAGATTTTATACATATTATGTCATAGTTAAGACAGTACCTATTGTCAGGGCCGGATTAAACCTATCAGGGGCCCCTAGGCAGTGCCATTCTCTGGGCCCCTTTCCTATTCCCCTTTTCTTACTTTTTAGGGTTCCGTATCCAAAGGGTAAAAACGGGACGGTCCCGTTTTTACCCTTTGGGTACGACCTGTCGGGACCCTATTACTAAGACTTCGCTGTCCGTCCGTCCGTCTGTCACCAGGCTATATCTCAGGAACCGTGATAGCTAGACAGTTGAAAATTTCACAGATGATGTATTTCGTTGCCGCTATAACAACAAATACTAAAAATAGAATAAAATAAATATTTAAGGGGGCTCTTACACAACAAACGTGATTTTTTTGCCGTTTTTTGCTCGTTTTCACTTTAAAAATAAATAATTAAATTAAAATAATATTGATAATTAAGGGGGGCTCCCATACAACAGTTTTTATAGATAATGGTAAGGAACCCTCCGTGCGCGAGTCCGACTCGCACCTGGCCAATTTTTAAAATACATTTTTTCTATCACAAAAGTCGAGTCGAACAGAAGACTCCTTTGGTATTCTGTTGCTTCAATGTCTTATGTGATATGGAAACAATCTTGACTTGATGCTAAAGCATCACCTTACATGCCTGATTCTTTTCTTTTTGTTTTCATTGAAATTTTCTTAATGACTAGGCTACAGTTATAGATAAGTGATGATACCAGGGGCCCGATTTTTGAATCTCACCGGTGACTAATTGCCATCATTGAAAATCGGTCATTTTGGTGACAATAGTAACTCGGTCACATTCAAAAATCAATACCGAGGGCCGCAAACTGTGACCAAAAGTCATTTTCCAATGGAAAATCGGCCATTTCGGTGAGAATAGTCACTCGGTGAGATTCAAAAATCTGGCCCGTGGACATGAAGTCGCATGCTTCGCGTGTCACTACTGCGTGCGTCAGTGTGGGCTGAAACGAACGATTTCAAACATCCCTTTTGCTATTTATAAGGTCCTAATTAAATTAGATCCTAAGACCTAAACATGTTAACTTTTTCCCCCAACTTAACTTGAACAGATCACACACGATTACCTTTTTTATTACTTTTATCCTAACCTACAACTAGCACCAAATTGTTCCTAGGCATTTCGTTCGATAAAACTTTTTATTTTTTCTTGGTAAGTGCACGTACGGGGCCCCTAAGAAGTTGCCTTGTTCGCCTTATGGATAATCCGGCCCTGCCTATTGTACCTAGATATACAATGTGTTGTTTTGCATCCTCGTCAAAATTCAGGAGGTTGTCACAAAACACATCTAAAATCAATTTAAATTACGGTACCTAGTTAATTATTAATAAACCCTGATTATTTTGGTTGATTAAGTTTGTTAGTATTACAAAATAACCCCCTTAACGTGGTTTAGGGCATAAGAAATTTTTGAATAAACGTTTGAGATTGTTTGTATGTGTGAAATTGCGGTTATAGGGCGAGGATCAGACGTGCCGCGTTTAAAACAAGGTTGGTTCACACTTACCGATATCCCTAAATATAAAGAAAAAAAAATACCTAATGTTTTCTTATTGATTCGGGTCGAGAATCATTAGCATAGTTATATATTTGAATTTGACAAGGACGCAAAACAACACCTTGTATATTGTAGACGGGTAGGCAGACTAGGTGCCATCCGATCCATCATTAAAGTAAATCTAAACACATGAAGTGTGTTTGTAATTTCAAAATAACAGCATTTTACTGAATTCATACGAAAGTAAACGGTACTTATAACATCATATCATTTTTATTTTTTGTCTGTGGTCTGTTTGTCCCACCTAATCTCTGAAACGGCTGGGCCGATTTGACAGGATTTTTACTAGCAGATAGCTGATGTTATAAAGAGTAATTTAGATACTAACTTTTATTTTTTTTAAAGGATTAAGGATTCGTGCAAGAAACTTGAAAACCTTGAATTTATTAACAAAATCCGATTCAAATAGGGAAGTAATGTAAATAATATTGTATTATTAATAAAGTCGCGGGCAATAGCTAGTAAAGAATAAAAGGGATATTAGTACCTTTACCTTGCTATCAGACTGGTCCACCGTTGGGAAAGCTCCGTCCCATCCAAGCTTTCTAAGGGCGGTTTCACACTCAGCTTTAGCAATAGTCAATTGGTTGATATACCTCTTCAGTTTTTTAGCATCGGCCACTTGTTGCCGACTTACATTTTGTGAACCACTTTTTTCTATAACTTCTATGTCTACACCCTTAGCTCGTTTCACGTTTTGTAGGGTAGTTGCTTGCATTATTTGGGTGACGATGTCATATCTGTAATGTTAATGTTAAAAAAAATTAAGTTGTTTTCACTAGACGCCTAGTAATCGCATGCGGTACATTAGACAAAAAGTAGGTTAAAAAAACTCTCACGAAAACCGGTCTTCGGAATTCGAAAGAGATTTATTATAGCAGTAGTTCAGAACGAGTTTTGATTGAGGATGCATCTTTTGGGTTTGTTCGTTTCATTACAGAACTCATGATGAGATGCTCTATGTCGTCTGAAAAGGAATGGATGAGATCTCCTCTCTATCCTCGAGGTCGAGAATGTGACGACGTACGGAATTTAGAGAAGAGTAATCCAAATATTTTTACTTTTAGTTTACGTAAGTACTTTTTTTTATAAAAAATATTTTCGTAAGGCTACATTGGGTTCACGTTGGTAGCTTCCAAGATATTATAATTTTTAGGATTATTGATTTTGCGTTTGTCACATCTTTTTTGGCAAACATGGCCAGAGGTCATGTGAGAAAGTTTTGGAAGGAGAAAGGAGAGGCCTTTGCCCCGCAGTAAGACACAAATTGACACAATGTGGGTTTACAAAATAAAAATGACTTAAGGAAAAAATACTTATTACATATTATAAATTAATGACTTATTTTCACTTGTTTTTCGCTATTACGATTTTTGTCCGGTTAAGCAGTAGCCAGCCTCAGAGGCTGAACTGCGAGATGCCAATATCAAAAAAAAATTAAAAACTATTACGATATTTGTCCGATGGAGAAACATGTTCAGTTTGATGGTCTGTAGCACACCCTTAAGTATATATCAATCCGTATGTATACCCTTTCCGTAACACCCTGTATACATTTATAGTATGTGTGTATATTATTTGCTAGTACATCCGTTGACCAGCGACGGCAATAACATTCATTATGATTACTGGTTTCACTAACTAGAACGAATACCTAAGCCGAAAACTGGTTTTAAAGTGTTGCATAGACGAAAACTTTAGTTAATGCAAGAATGCGTTAACGTGAATATATTACAGAAATATTTTTTGTTAATATCAAGGCTCTAAGTGTCTGCCAGTAGCTGATTGGTTTATGTTAAACGAAAATATTTAATTTTAATGAGGTTGGTCGATTATGTATGTTGATAATTCTGGGATGAGGAAGTTTGGCGGCAAAATAATAATGATAACGCGAGGGGATAATACGGTTAAACTGTATCTATTTTGGATATAGCATCATTGTTCGACATAGGCATACGCGAAAACTATACCTAAGTGGAACGCTCCGTGTTTCTATCACAACATCAAATTGTAAACAAGAATGGGAAAAGAAAACCAACATCATTTCATAATCATCATACTTTTCAAATTCACAATAACATTAATTACATAAAAGTAATCTACCGTTGACCAGCGACGGCAATAACATTCATTATGATTACTGGTTTCACTAACTAGAACGAATACCTAAGCCGAAAACTGGTTTTAAAGTGTTGCATAGACGAAAACTTTAGTTAATGCAAGAATGCGTTAACGTGAATATATTACAGAAATATTTTTTGTTAATATCAAGGCTCTAAGTGTCTGCCAGTAGCTGATTGGTTTATGTTAAACGAAAATATTTAATTTTAATGAGGTTGGTCGATTATGTATGTTGATAATTCTGGGATGAGGAAGTTTGGCGGCAAAATAATAATGATAACGCGAGGGGATAATACGGTTAAACTGTATCTATTTTGGATATAGCATCATTGTTCGACATAGGCATACGCGAAAACTATACCTAAGTGGAACGCTCCGTGTTTCTATCACAACATCAAATTGTAAACAAGAATGGGAAAAGAAAACCAACATCATTTCATAATCATCATACTTTTCAAATTCACAATAACATTAATTACATAAAAGTAATCCTTTGGTCTAGTTTATATTATATGAAATGGAATAAAATGAAATGCCTGAAGCAACATAAGTTCCAAAGGTGGCATGCAAATATGCGAAGGGTAAAGTTCTACTACTTTTAATCAACGGAAAAATATGAAGTCCATGTTTATAGTTGGTCGAAAAATTCCTATGTAGGTACCTATTATCAGTGTTTCAATCATTATTTTATGACAATTATTTTTATCAAGCACTCATATCACAGGAAAGGCCTTGACACATAACAGTAATTGGTCAGTGAAAGTAATAACAAACATTATCAGGTCAGTCGACTAGTGTCAACATTCAGTATTTCAACTAGGAACAAATCGGTCGGAATCGGTGTACACACACTTCAAATCCGAGCATGCTTTAGCTAACACGTTACTCTGGGATATCGGAGACAAGTCATATTGCTTAATTGTAGGCAGTGCAACATAACAAAAAGTTTAGTTGACAACCAAATTTTTACGGGACATCCGCATGGATACTCTCCGCCCGCGGCAGGGGAGAACGGAAGGTTATGTCGAACTGACGGGCTCTCCACTGTTCTTACTACTACCAAGGGTTGGGGTCCGGGCGCGGACGTACACACGGTCACTTATCAAGAGCTATACATATCTATCCAGTATAACCTGACCTCACTTGGCGACCTGCCTGACCTTATGAGCTTCCCGTACAATGAGAGATCAGTTTAATTCGGTTTAGCATAGCTTGATCGGTCGTCGTGCGTACTGGTACCAGCTCGCCATGCCTTGCGGGACCGATCACCAAATGCGATCGCACGTTCTGCTTTAAAACCACGCAAGGTGCACCACTTCTTTGTTAACCACTCTAACATCCGCTATTGATTTCATGAACAGGGCCTAGTTGGTTTACTGGTCATCTTTATTTATATACTGTGTTATCAATGTGCACTCACCGTAACCGTTTCAGCGTGTCGACATTGTTACAGCTATTGATCAGACGTATGTAGTCCTCGAACGTTTTGGCGTACTCGTGGGTCCGGACATGCATAGCGTCGACCTCCTTCTGAGCTTCTAAATACTGAATTATCTTCTGGTTTATGTAGTCAGGTTCCGTTACTAGGTCTATTGCTGGCTGTAAAACTAGAATTGAAGAACACATATTTTACACAGGTGAAACTCTTTAATTCTTGCAGCATTTGGACGTTTTCGTAACGTTAGAGCGTCAATTAGAATAGAAATCGTAGAGATTAGATCTAGCAACGCATATACGGAGAACAATACGTTTCCGAAAGAATGCGTGGGCTTGCAGTATTTATTTAATTACGCACAACATAATCAGGTCCGAAATACGGCGCGTAATTTGCTTTGTGGCCTAAGGAAGTCGAACATCCGTCGCATAGTTTTAGGCATGTATCTACCCCTAAGCGTACTTCATCATCAACATTGTAGATACTGGCCTAATTCAAATTTATTTGGGGTCAGTGCAGCATGTCTTCTTCCAAAGTTCTCTATTAGTCGTCGTGTCATGAGCCACAGACTTTGTAAACATGTTATATAGGTATGCATAGTACCGCTAATCATAGGTAAAGTTAAAGGACATAGCTTTACAGATTAGGAAAATGTTTGGATTTATTTTTAAGGTTCCGCACCCAAAGGGTCAAACGGCCCTATTACTGAGACTTCGCTGTCCATCCGTCCGTCTGTCACCAGGCTGTATCTCATGAACCGTGATAGTTAGCCAGTTGAAATTCTGTTGCTGCTATAACAACAAATACTGAAAATAATATAAAATAAATACGGGAACTATTCAAAAATTTTAGCTCGTTTTTTTAAGTAATGGTACGGAACCCTTCGTGCGCGAGTCTGACTCGCATTTGGCCGGTTTTTTTTTATTGGTTGGCATGACGTCGAACAAAATTTACAGGACTAATCGAAAAATCCAGCAATAATTAGTAAATGTTCATTTGTATGTCGGATTTATACAAAAATTAATTTTATTTATGTACCCATGCTGACGATATAGTGGTCATGGCTGAGACCATGGAGGACCTCAGTACAATGCTCGATGACCTCAGTAGCGCTTCCGAAAGAGTGGGTCTTAAAATGAACATGGACAAAACCAAGGTCATGTTGAATGCCCATGTAACACCCACTCCTATCAAGATCGGAGACTCTACTATCGAAGTTGTAGACGATTATGTCTACCTGGGACAAACGGTCCAGTTGGGTAGGTCTAACTTCGAGAAAGAGGTCAATCGGCGAATCTGACTCGGCTGGGCAGCGTTCGGGAAGCTGCGTGGTATCTTCTCGTCCAACTTACCGCAGTGTCTCAAGACGAAAGTCTATGACCAGTGTGTGTTGCCAGTGATTACATACGGGACCGAAACGTGGTCGCTCACAATGGGCCTCATCAGAAGGCTTAAAGTCACCCAAAGGGCAATGGAGAAGGCTATGCTCGGAGTTTCCTTGCGTGATCGAATGAGAAATAAGGACATCCGCAAGACAACCAAGGTCACCGACGTAGCCCGAAGAATTGCTAAACTTAAGTGGCAATGGGCAGGGCACATTGCTCGCAGAACGGATGGCCGATGGGGCCGAAAAGTTCTGGAATGGCGACCGCGAACCGGAAGACGATGCGTTGGAAGGCCTCCCACTAGGTGGACCGATGACCTGGTGAAGGTTGCGGGGATCCGCTGGATGCGAGGCGCACGGGACCGGTCAATGTGGCGTCACTTGGGGAGGCCTATGTCCAGCAGTGGACGTCTTTCGGCTGAAATGATGATGATGATGATGTACCCATCTATCTAGATAAGTAAAATCTGTTCTCTGACTGTTTTGTTAAGTCGGCATTTCCTACTCTTATGTTCAATGCATGCCGTGGCTGCCTTTATTAAAGCTACACTGTAAAATATAAAAATACTATGAGTACTGTAACATGTATTTTAGTGTATGCTTTGTTGGGTGTCCTTAAATAAATAAATAGCACACATTTCAACTCAGAAACTCCCTACTACAACGCATACTAATCGGAATCGTAACGTAATCGCCTCGCGTCGTTCGACAGCGAGGCGAAAGGCGATACGGTGGCGACCCCTTTTCGAGTTGATATGTGTGCTATGTCCTTTATTCGTCGCAAAGTCGTATCGCACAATTGTGCCTACATGTGTGGCCCTTACTAGGTACGCCAACGCTGACACTGACAGTGACCTCAATTAGAACAAGGTGACATGCAACAGGTGTTTACTTAATCTATTTCTCTGTGATGGATCATGCCTATGTTTAGAGATGCAGTGTACATCCTGTCAGCATGTGCAGGTCGAGATAAACATAAGGCTAGGTACTGCACAGATTTACTCTACACATGTCTGGTTTATTGATAAATTTCACAGTACTATGTAGTTATACAAAGTCAAGTTTTTTACAATTGTTTAATCACCCATCCCTAAGGTAGAATATCACTTTCATGTCATAAGACAAGGTCTATTTGTGTATGTGATAGGATATATATATTTATACATATTATTTTAAACCTTACTGAGCAATTGACTGGGAATTGTTATCAAAAGTGTTAAAGCAACAACAAAGGACCTAGAAAAAATTAATCTAGTTATCCATACCTTTGCATGCCAGTATTTCTCTCATGAGATGAGTAGCTGGCGCCAGTGAGTAGCACCGAGGCATAAGGAACATGATGATCAGCTCACTGATCTGTCTCAAGTAGTGCAGTTCTGTGTCAAAGGACATCAGATGTGGGGCCAGTGCAAATACTGGTGGTTGATTCAGTTCCAATCTGCAGTGTTTATGTAAAAAGTTTTTAAATTTCTTACTCAATTTAAAATTACATACATAATATTTCAGTTCATAAAGGATTACTGTTTTTTTATTTCACTAATAATCAGAGATTGGAATAGGCTGAGTATATGTGCCTAAACTTCAAGTAGGTAAGTAATATGTGGATAATACCTCTGCATAAAATCACAGAATGATGTTTAAGTGCCGAAATAAAGCTGTTAAATCAGAGAGAGGTATTATCCACAAGTTACTAGCTTCCTTGAAGTTTAGGTAAATATACTCTCCCTATCTGATCTCTGCTCATAATATATGTTTAAATGTAGAATTTTAATAAACTACAGAGGAAAGCCAACAGTAATGTTTTGATTGGTTTCTGATAAATAGCACTTAACACTCAACAAATCTTAATAAAACTATAACTTACGCACAACTCCTAGCAATTCTTATTCTTTCAAAATGCTGTGTGATCTTAGTCACCATGTCACTGGCCAGCAGCTTCTCAGCATCAACACGCAACAGTCTCTCATACAAGTTCTGTACTCCGCCCCACACATGCTCCTTGAACTTGTCTATCACTGGCTCCGGCTTATGAGACCACTCCTTCAGCCAACGGGCCACAAAGTCTCGCAGGACATAGTCAATTAATAGCTGCAGCTGGCTATCCACAGTGCGCCCAAATATGACAGGCAAATGAGACTTTTTTGTTGCATGAGGCCAATTTGCCTGATCCTCCTACACATAGAAATACAAAAGTAAATATTACTGTGGTTGCTTGTCAAAAATTTAGATTTTAATTTGTCATACCTTTAACGTCTCCTCTACTTGTCGAACATCTTTTTCGACTTTATCCAATAAAAACAATGATGTTTGGTGCGGTGAAGATAACGATATATGACCCCAAAGCGTCAACACGAAAACTGCTATCAATAAGAATAAACTAAGCAATAATAAATAGACCAAGCTCCATATAAATGGAAAATACAACACTATTGATAAACACAAGGGTGCCAAACAAAGTGAGATCCATTTAATCATGATTTTCGCTCAATTTTAACTAAACATTATTTTTGAAAAAATTGTAAACAACTACGATGGACTGGGAATGTACGGTTCACAATATTGTGAATAGCTTTAGATATTTATGATCGTCTAACACTCTCTACTATTCATGTTTTTAAATTAATAATTATGTGCCATAGCGAGATTTGTGTTTGGTTTTTTTTTCGTAAAACTAGCTCCCTCGTCCATTTAATCCCTATTCCGTTCATTAGTTAGATGTCAATAAAAGATTTTATTTCTATACAAACTCAAAACGAAATGCAAGATTCAAATAGACCACAGGCGCTATGTGTCTGAAAGAGACCACAAATAATAGAGAGCTACTCACATGTCTCACATTTGTCACTTTGACATTTTCAAGCGGGGAAGTGGGGGAGGTTCTAGTGTTGTTCTTCATTTGTACTTGAAACAGTCGATGGCAACATTTAGTCGATTGGTGCCTGACATCATAATCATAAATAAATAAAAAATAGTGTGTGGAGTCCCTCCGCGCAGAAGAAGTGAAACTTCGTAATGTGGAAATGATGAGAGTTTTCATACCCCCTCCACGGTAGTGTTAAATATTTAACGCAACCTTGTTGGAAGTCGCATAAAAAGTTTCACTTCAATAATCTTACTGCCTACTGTCCCGTGTTACTTGGGTCAGCACAACACGTTATTTTCTTTCATTCTCTCCTGTCGACCGTCACTCAAACATTTACACCTTTTGCTTTCATTTCATTGCTCACACAATCCATCCATTGTTTCCTTCTGTTCCATCCATTGTGTCTTGCTCTTCGTCTTTATCCATCAACATTTACATTCATCACTCTTTTAGTCACATGTCATTGCGATTGCGATTCGTCCTTCATCACTGTCCATACCAAACACATCGATTCCATTTCAGTCATTGTCAGATTAAAAAAAAAATACTTTGTGTACTATATGATTTGCCATCCCGTCTTCCGTCACCACTTTGCCCGTCACTCACAATGACTCACATCAAAGAGTATAGTAACTCACCCCGCCCGATCACTATGTACGGCAAGCCTATCCCTTGGGAGAAGCAAGCCAAGTACCTAGGAGTCACACTCGACCGTCACTTGACCTTCGCGTCACATATCAAAGCGGCCCGTAACCGGGCTGCCTTTGCTATGGGTAGGCTCCATTCCATGCTGACGGCTAAGAGCAAGTTGTCACTTAAGTGCAAATTGCGACTCTATACCGCAGTAATATGTCCCATTATGACTTATGCTTGTGTCGTGTTCGCACACACAAAGCCTCGTCACATTCATAGGATGCAGACATTGCAGAACCGTTTCCGAGTTACGTAAAATCACGGGCGCCCCCTGGTTTGTCCGTGACGACAACCTTCACCTTGACCTCAAAATCCCGACCATACTTCAGTTCATGAAACGTCTTTCCAAGCGTTTCTTTGACTCAGCGGTCAAGCACCGCAACCACTTAATCGCATCGGCCGCCCGATACGTACCATCGCGTATTAGTAGGATTCGCTGTCCTCGGCATACCCTAGTCACTCCCGATGACCCTATTACCCTCCTTCAAGAGAGCAGTAGGGAAACCAGTACGCTAAAACGTAAACACAGACACAGACCGCCGTCTTTCCGGCCTCGCCACCGAGGCCCGTCGCGACGTCCAAGTTCAATACCCCCCCCCCCCCCCCGACCCTTGCTCGAGCCAGCCCGCGATGCTGAGCCAGTAGTTATAAATCAGCCCCAAAATAATGGAAATCAGATCCAGCCTGTCCCTTGCTGCCCTCTCTCAGCGACGCCCTAAGCCGAGGCTCGTACCCCACAGGGGGTGCCCTTAGCGCTGTCGCTTAGTTTATAAGCTTTTTGCCTGGCTGGAGGCCTTAAATTCGAGGCATCCACAGGTTTGTCCGGTTAAGCAGTAGCCAGCCTCAGAGGCTGAACTGCGAGATGCCATTCACAAAAAAAAAAAAACCCCTGAGTCACATCATGAATGACATCACG
Source organism: Cerastis rubricosa (assembly GCA_949152445.1). Lineage (NCBI taxonomy): Eukaryota > Metazoa > Arthropoda > Insecta > Lepidoptera > Noctuidae > Cerastis > Cerastis rubricosa. Next base: position 14,085,833 of record OX424531.1, read on the forward strand.
TCTTGTCAAAAAGTCAAAATATTGGGCCGATGTTTTGATTGGTTTGGTTTCGATCGGCTTTTTGTGAAAAACTAGACTTGTTATTGTGCATTTGTGAGGTATTGCGTGAGTTATATTTATTACTGTTGAGACATAGGACTAAACCTAAAGTGATCTGAAATCAAATCAGTGTACCCATTGTAGTTATATTGCATCACTGCTGGAAACTTGTGTCATGGGGATCTAAGTATCTTATTGGTACCCCAGTAGCTGCTATAATAATTTGGCTATAATGTCTGAAATAGAGGCTACGTATCTAGTCGTTGGTGGAGGAATTGCCGGCGTTACGTGTGTGGAAACACTAGCAATCTTACATCCTGAGGAAACACTTGCAATAATCACAGCTTCTTCGTTAGTTAAAAACGTAAGCAACGTGAGTTTTTATGCCAAAACTATCGTAAAGTTTGATGTAAACGAAACAGAAGCCAGCTCTTTGATGAGAATCCATCCAAATTTAAGAATTATTTTTGATTCTCTGAAACATGTTGATTCCAAAACTCAAACAGCATATACACATGCAGGTGATAAAATTAAATACAAGGTTATGTGTATTTGTACTGGTGGAATACCAAGACTAATCAGAGATTCTCATAAAAGTAGGAGAATACTTGGGATAAGAGATACTGAGTCAGTGAAAGAATTTCAGGAAAAACTAAGAACGGGCCGTAGAATGGTTATAGTTGGGAACGGTGGTATTGCATCGGAAATAGTGCATGCCACATCTGGAATACAGAAACTATGGGTCATCCGAGATGATTACATATCTGCTACCTTCATTGATCCTGGAGCGGCAGAATTTTTCCAAAACACATTTAAAAACAAAGAATTACAGCCTGACCAAAAGACTGTTTTAGTAAGAAGACATGTTTTCTCAGAGGAAGACCAAGTTGTTTCTTTAAATACTGACATAAAATCAGCAGCATTAGGTCCAGATTGGTATAGAAAGTTGGAAGGTATAAAAGATGACAGTGGTGTACAGGAACTTGAAACTATTTATAAGGCTGAAATAAATTCAGTAGAAGAGACAAGTGACAAGGAGTATCCACTTCAAGTAATGCTTTCAAATGGTAGAACTATTGAATGTGATTTTGTTGTGTCTGCAACTGGTGTTGAACCTGCTGTTAACTTTTCATGGGATGAAGAACCAGTAATGGGCCCAGAAGGTGGTTTAGCTGTAAATGAATTTCAAGAAACATCAATCAAGAATGTGTTTGCTGCTGGTGATGTTGCCCATGCTGCTTGGGATCATGCTCCACATTGGTTCCAGTTAAGGCTATGGACTCAAGCTAGACAAATGGCAGGAATGGCTGCCAAAGCCATGCATGGGAGAATTATGAAGGAAGAAGTGTTACAAGACTTTTGTTTCGAACTTTTCACACATTGTACTACACTTTTTGGTTATCGAGTTATTTTATTGGGAAAGTATAATGCACAAGGATTAGGAAGAGATTATGAAATTTTACTACGTATGACACCTAATAAGGAATACATAAAACTTGTATTACACAATGGTAAACTGCAAGGTGCTATATTAATAGGAGAAACAGATTTAGAGGAGATGTGTGAGAATTTGATTCTAGATCAGTTAGATTTAACACAGCTTGCTGATCAAATTTTGGATCCAGATATTGATATTGATGATTATTTTGATTAAGAGAAAATGAAAACCTACCTACTCATCAGTTTTGTGTGACAACTGTTATCTACTGCATTACAGTCCTATGATAAATAATATTTGATAATTTATGTTCTATAATACCCGCTTATAAAACAACATCTTTAAAAATATATTGTCAAGTTATTCATTTGTGTTTTTATGTAATGAGGGATGAAACACAACACTAAAAGAGTGATGGATAAATGAGTGTTGATCGATGGAGAGGGAGCTAGGGCTAAGGCCAAAAAAAAGATGGATGTTCTCTATGAGGAATAAATGATTAGAGAGGAGAGGAGTAAATGATGCTGTGACGTCTCACAGGAGAGAGAGAATGCGTGTTGCACAACCCCAAGTAGAATGGTACATGGGCAGGAAGATGACTAAGATGAACTAGGATTTTACAACGATTTTTTTTTAGCTTTTCTGCTTTACAAGATAAAAATTAAATAAGTTGTCAAATGTTTGCATGTCCCAGGTTTATGGAACAAGGCGATTAGATGTAAATCATAATGGATTCATTTATTACTAAACAGCAGACGACGCTTTTTGAGACGACGTTTGACCATGATGAACATCTAATATATAAAATTCTCGTGTCACAGTTTTCGTTGCCATACTCCTCCGAAACGGCTTGACCGATTTTGATGAAATTTTGTGTGCATATCGGGTAGGTCTGAGAATCGGCCAACATCTATTTTTCATATCCATAAAAAACCCCGCGACCGAAGTCGCGGGCAGCAGCTAGTATAATTATATATACCCCTAAGCGGGCCATGATATGATTTGTCTTGTCTATGTCTTAGTAAGACATAGACAAATCACACGACAGTCTTACTCGCTTTGACAGTTGGCTGTCAATGTCAGAACGAAAGATCGCGATGTCTGTGTAAAAAAATACTGAATAGTGATGGTAAAATTAAAAATAATTCGAATGACTTGACTTGACTAGTGAGTAATCGATTTGTTTCTTAAGATTAATTAAAACCCAAACATTGAATTTTCAGACAAATGCGTTTCTATCAAAATACTTTCGCATTGTCTAATTGACATTGCGATCTGGCATTAAACTATCCTTATACTTCTTTACATAGTATAAAACAGTCGCTTCCTGCCGTCTATACGCAAGATTTAAACTACGCAAGGGATCTAGAAATTATCCCATAAAACACATTACAAACCATGCGAACGAAGTCGCAGGCAGCATCTAGTGGCTTATAATTAGGACATCAGACCCTTTCTCATTTGAATCCTCCAAGCTTCCACACAGCAAACAGTTCTTTTTGTGTTGTCTCATAAACAACAGAACACGCAGGACACGATATTATAAGCGCATCATCGTTTGTGGAACAGCACCATATTATACTACAGGGCAGAGTCCCTTGCTTCGGTCAACCTAATTCAGAGTTTGTTTATTGAACTTTATTTTTTGGCGTTCATAAATAAATATACACCTTTTTCACATATGCAGAAATTACAGAAAGCCACCTTCTACGATTCACATAATCCAATCTCAAATGCATACGACTATTGATTCGATGCTAATAGATTGTGCTAACCGATGTCAAACTTGTGTCCCACCACTAGCATCGTTACTCAAAAATTATGGAGATTTGACGTGTTCCGTGTTTGATGCGCGCATTGTTTTTCTCGACTTTACAATTTTAATTCATTGTTCTAATTCTGTAATTGACTTGCTAAGTCTACCAAGTCTTTCACCATTTATAAAGCAAACATAGGCATTGTGGTATTTGATGAGTGTATCAATAAGTGTGTGAAAGTTACTGTATCGTGTCGGGTTCTCCTTTGTTTCTTTTACAATTCACCGACGTAATTGTCCAAAATGCCTATATTGTTTAGTGTTGTGGCTCGAGGTACAGTGGTTTTAGCTAAATATGCAACATGTGCGGGAAATTTTACGGAAGTTGCGGAACAACTATTATCAAAGATACCGCCCCACGATGATAAGTTGACGTACTCTCATGGAAATTATTTGTTCCACTATGTTGCGGAAAACAAATTGGTTTATTTCTGCATTACCGATGATGTGAGTACAGTTGGTTTATTTAAATACAACCTTGATTAGAATAACAAACTACATTTTATTAAAATACTGATAACTTTTGCTTCAGAAATTCCAACGTTCGAGAGCATTCTTATTTCTCAATGAGATCAAGAGAAGATTTTCGACAGCTTTCGGTGACACGGCTCAGACCGCCATCCCGTATGCTATGAATGGAGAGTTTGCCCGAGTACTAGCTACTGAGATGAAACATTACAGTGATTCTAAAGACCTTGACACCATATCCAGAGTACATGGCGAGTTGGATGAACTCAAGAATATTATGGTTAAGAATATTGGTAAGTTAATTCCTTCAAAAGTATATTACACCACCACCATTACAGTTTGTCATAAAGAAAGGATTAGTTAGTGACACTGCAGATAGACCTGAAACATGAACCTCTATTGAAGTATCATTTTCTAAAATTCCCTAAGCAAATCTTAAATGAAAACAAACAAACAGATGCCCATTATTGACACATCTGTTGATAACAAGCCATGGCTGCATATTGCGTGTTTACACTTCAATAATGTAGACAAACAAAACTAGAAAATATTCCAAAATACTCATCTGCCTAGCCTTTTCTCAAACTTTGTTGGGGTCGGCTTCCAGTCTAACCGGATGCAGCTGTGTATCAGTATTTTACATGAAGCAACTGCCTATCTGAACCAGTAACTTGGTAATACAAAACCCCTTGGTAAGACTGGATGTCAGTCTTTCGGCCTTTGACTACTTGGAAAGACTGTCAAAGATCTACAAATGACAGCTGGGACCAATGGCTTAACGTGCTTTTCGAGACATGGAGGTAACCCCGTATGTAATTATGGTCACCCATCTACGGACCAACCTCGGCAAGCACGGCTTAACCTCGAAGATCAACCCGTGCGGCTGTTATTATTTAGCCACAAGTTCGTTGAATGAACAGAAACGAAACGAAATAACGAAACATGGAGTAAAACAAGAAGAGCCATGAGCTCCTCAAATATTCCGAAATACTGTTATAAATAAATGCACATATTGAACAGACAAGTGGTCATATCACCTTGATAACAATGAAGGCTAAATGTTTAAATGCAAATAAATTTTTAAGTTTCCACTAAGCCTTGGTTATTTTGAACAATATTTTAGCAACAGATCTATAATATTAAACCTTTAAGTTACTTGGGGTTATGACATTCATAAATGTATTGATTCTCTATAAATTCAATAATTTTCCTCTTAGAAGCAGGCTTAGGGACTTTTTATAATTTAAACTACATCCCATAGCATTTGGTCTAAAAACATTTTAATTACAAACAGTCCACTATTAATTAATTACATTTAACATAATTATAAAAATGACCCTAATTTGTATGTATGAAAACAATCAATTATTTTTTCTTCTGGTTTCGATTGCAGACTGTTTCACATATAAATAAAACTTATCAGCCCTTATCTGTTTTGTGTCCATGTAAACTGCACTATATACATACCTATGTATGTGTCATTGACTGTGTATGTAATGGAGAGGCTTATTTACTTGTAAAAGTGATATATTTAATCTATGGATGTCGTTAACATATTAGTCATTTATTGTTTACTTTACAAGGCAGGCCAATGCTTCAGTTGTGTGCATTAGCTACTTCAGACATATAAACAAGTTCAACAGAATTTTAGGTTTTCTGTGCATTAAATACATTACATTCTATTCTTTGCTTCTCCTGAATAAAATATTTGTTTGTTTGTAAAACCTGAAGCAGATTTAGGGCCGATAGGTGTATGAACTCCTTGTACATGACCAAGCAAATTGTAGGTTTTTCCTTGTGACTATCACGAAGAAGAAACATAAAAAAAACGAATGTCACAGTTTCTTTCATTTTAGATTGGTGTTTTCATGCCATCATAATGTTATGATTTTATTCATAATCACAGTATATCATTTTGCACAGGATGAAGTCAATCATACCTATTTGACCTACTTTCTCCTATCAGTCTTAGCATTATCTATCTAGATTTCTCCATTCACTTTACAAAAAATATGGTTGAAGTGAATTATAATCAAGCATCATCAATTTATAAAAACCAGCCAAGTGCGAGTCGGACTCGAGCACGAAGGGTTCCGTACCATTATTTATAAAAAAAAAAAAAAAAAATTGTATTGGAGCCCCCCTTAAATATTTATTTTTTTCTGTTTTTATTATTTGTTGTTATAGCGTCAACAGAAATACATAATCTGTAGAAATTTCAACTGGCTAACTATCACGGTTCATGAGATACAGCCTGGTGACAGACAGACGGACAGCGAAGTCTCAGTAATAGGGTCCCGTTTGACCTTTTGGGTACTGAACCCTAAAAACTAAGCATAGAGTATGTAAGCAAGGTTAGGTGTTTTAATGATAACTGCTAGGCAAAAGACTCACAAATTATTATAATATTCTTTTATTCTAAATTCAAAAAGTATTCTTGAATAAATATTAGTAGAATTTGCCATATTTTATAGCATACTATTGGTATATATAGTGTTTAATCTCAGTACATTATGACTTGATTTACCTTACAAGGTCTTACAATAATTTCATATAATGATTCACTCATGACTATACACAATCAATGTAATTATCCAAGGAAGGATGCATGCTTCTACTATGAATACTACCTACAATATTGTATAGTGCACGTCTGCTGTTGTCTTACAGATTTAAACTACTAGATTTCTACTGCAGCTTCATTCGGGTTATGGTCGAAATAAGTACCACAGGAATGTTTTAATATAGTCTATGACACTCTGGGATAATGTAGCTTCCCATTACAAAAATAAACTTTGGAATAGGATCAGCAGTTTCAAAGTCCCCCAACTTCTAAAGTTTTTATAATGTTAGTAAAATTTACTCAGACACAATAGAAAACTTGGATACAAATAAAACATTCCATACTGTACAGTCCTACAAAAATATGTAAATTATTGTAAAAAAATGAGGTAACAGTTAGTTTACTTTACTATCGAGAATAATTGTGTGTTTTTAATTAATTTCAGATAACATGGCAATGCGAGGGGAGAAATTAGAATTACTTGTGAATAAGGCTGACAATTTAGCGACGGGTGTAAGTATCAAATTGATAACTAGAATGTTTCCACCTTTGTAACAGTTGCTTAATTACCTATATTAAAAAAAAAAACCGGCCAAGTGCGAGTCGGACTCGCGCACGAAGGGTTCCGTACCATTATTTATAAAAACGAGCAAAAAAAGTCTCTTTTTTTTGTATGGGAGCCCTTAAGTATTTATTTTATTCTATCTTTAGTATTTGTTGTTATAGCGGCGACAGAAATACATAATCTGTAGAAATTTCAACTGGCTATAACTATCACGGTTCATGAGAAACAGCCTGGTGACACATGGACGAACTCAAACTCAAAGCGTTTATTTCAATTAGACCATTACAGGCAATTATGAAAGTAACAAAAAAAAGCAGAACAAAACGCAAATGTACAGTCCCAGACACAAGGCATAATAACTTGTGAAAGTACTGTAGTTGCCCATTCCAAAGCGTAGATCTCTACGGAGAAGAATAGGCAAGAAACTCCATGGACACTCTTTTAAATCAAAATATTTGTTACATCATTCGTGTTGATAGACGGACAGCGCTGTTTCAGTAATTTTAGGCTTCCGTACCCAAAGGGTAAACCCTAAAAATGGGAAACCTAAATGAATAACAGTATCATGGATAGTGTACCAAAAATATTTAATAATATAATCAATGGTGTATGCTTGAAGTTGTACCTTCCCAGTAGAATCACTCATATAAAAAATAAAAGTATGCCAGTTTAATTAACTTACTGTGTAATAAAATGACTAGGCGTTTTACTAGAATTTTCCTCATTCACGTTTTAATACAATCAATAACCGTCCTATTTCAGTCCGTACAATACCGCCACACATCGAGAACATTGCAGCGTTCCTTATTCTGGAAGAACGTGAAGATGTACTTCATAATGGGAGGAGTAGCAGCCATAGCAGTCTACCTTATCGGTGCGATGGCGTGCGGCGGCCTTAAGTGGGGCAAATGCATCGGATAAACATGTACACACGCACTTATATTATTACAGCAGATATCAAATATCATAACCATTATTAAAGGAGTCGTTATACCAATTTATGAGACAAGGTATTGAAGTATCGCGATTGTTTTATAACTGTTGCAATGGTTACGCAATCATGTATCAACGGCTCTAAACATGCATGTTGATGATTGTTTAGACAAGCCACTCCGGCACGTGGGAGCCTGGTCCACACTAAGACAGTCCCAATACATGTTTTGGAATTTAGGCCGGTTATCAATGTTTTTCAATTCCTGATAATTTTCCTCTAGCTCTTGTATTGATATTATTTCAAATTAATTATAAGCATAAAAAAACCATACTAATATTATAAATGTGAAAGTCACTCTGTTTGTTTGTTTGCTACCTTTTCACGACTAAACGGCTGATCGGATCTTAATGAAATTTGGAAAAAAGTTAGATTTCAAACTGGGGAAGGACATAGGCTATATATCATCACGCTACGACCAATAGGAGCAGAACAACTATGAAAACTGTTGCGAAAACGGGGAAAATGTGACGCAGGCGAAGTTGCGCGGGACAGCTAGTTGAATATAATGGTTTGCCGAGGTGTGGGCATGACCTTAGAATAAGAAATTCGTATGAATGCTCACATGTCTCGGCTCCTACCCGCTTTTGTTGTTAAACATCTTCTCGCAAAATCGAAGTACGAGTTTCGCTTTATAAGTTCTTATTCTATGAGTATGACAAAGGCCTTGTTTACCATCGCATCAACATGTGAAATAAATAAAACAAGTTATTGCGTGACATCTTTCGTCCAATCTACATTCTCGATATAAGCAATTTGTTATGTATAAATTATATTTTTTTATTTTAATTTTTTTAACTTCTACAATGTGGTTGGTATTCCAAAGTTGTATAGAAGTCCTGATTTCCACGCAATATGCGTTACGTACTGTACTTATCATTTTAAAATATGACCATGTTTTCGATATCATTAGACATTTTGATCAGAAAAATTAGTGAAAATAATTAGTAGGGTAGATAAACCCGCGTAATCGCCATTTATATCAAACCTTTGAAGAAATGATCGTAGGCCACATGAAAAACTTAGTAAGTCAAATAAATAATTAATAAAAGGATGATTGAAATATTGTACATCAATTTTACCAATGAATTTTCTCTGGGGTTTGACTAAGTCCAAAATATACAAGTTGGTCTGTTAGTCAAAACTTGTTTGTCCAAGCTATGTTGGGTTGATTTTTTAACATTGTGTAATATACACTTTCATACAATCTAAATAAATCACATGTCAGTTTTTATACGAACCAAACGAGTTTTATATTTTTTGTGAGATGTTGATAGTAGCTGAATAGAAGCTAGTTCAAATTTATTTATGCAAGAATTTGTGCGTCGGTTTTTAGAGCGAAAAAAGTGAGTTACGAACATGAAAGTATCGGAAAAGTAAAAATAACTAAACTTCCTCTCGGATAACACTATCAATCAATCAGTATAATTGTATGAACTGATTAATACTAACAACGTTATAATACCAAATTGTACCTACGCTAAGTTTCGCTTTTATACGAAGACTAGCTGCTGTCTGCGACTTCGTTCGCGTGGAAATTTTGATGGGTTTTAGGGGTATGATAAATAGATGTTGGCCGATTCTCCGACCTACCCGATATGCTCACAAAATTTCATACAAATCGGTTCAGCCGTTCCGGAGGAGTTTGGTAACAAACACCGCGACACGAGAATTTTATATACTAGATGAAAGTATTAAACTTGCAATGACATAAAAATACTTGATAAATTTCGGATCCCATATTTCACGTACTTACATATCTCTTGAATATCCAAATATCCGTAATGCCTACTTTTACACCATAACTACGGCTTCATCCAACATCTGTTTAAACATAATTTTATTAATTTATTCAGCACATTAAATTCGTATCATTATTCAGCATTTATTTCTGTTGCTAATATTGATATGTGGGATATTTTTTAGTTACTAGCCAGTCATAACTCTTTGTATTTTTAGTGCAGGCAAAAAATATGGCATTAAAATTTAGAAAAAGTTGGCTTTCAGTTATGTTTTCTCTATCTGTAGAAGGGCGCCTTCAAACTAGATTTATTAGCGTGAACATGAAGCGTTCAGTGGTGCCAAAAGCGCTCTAGTTGCGCCTCTACTAACTTTCATACAATAGCTAGAAGCGCAGTTGCAGCGGCACTATCGTAACGCATATTTGCTTATTGAAGTAAAACGCACTTAGAAAATATCTTTTATAGCGTTTCTTCTGTAGGTCGCGAATGATAGGCGTTTTCACCTTATCTCTTTCTAATGATCAATGTTTCATTATATTAATTAATAGCGGTCTCTGTTTTACCTAGATGGCATGCAATAATAGTCATCATCATCATCTGCCTATAATGTTCCCACTGCTGGGACACAGGCCTCCTCTCAATGAGAGGGAGTGGGCTGTTACTCACCACGCGGGCCCAGTCTAGAACCCGGTGTTGAAATAAATTACAGAAAGTAATGCGCCTGCCTTGGTTCGAAGCCACGGCTTACTGCTCGTAAGTCGGGGCTGCCACCACTGGGCCACCGCTGCTCTCATAATCAATAATAGTAGTGAGGTATTTGAATCAGTTCAAGCCAAGTTGTAACTAATTGTGATCTTTAAATAAAGTTTTGGATTGGTCTTAATTGTATCCGATAACGAATCATAGGGTTTTTATCTCGATGTATTTTTTGTCTTTATCGTTATAATATTGGAATAAAAATGTACCAAGTTAACAAACAAACTTTGAATAAAACCGGACAAGATATTTTTCAGCGTGTTATATTTATAATTATTTACAATAAAGGGAAGCAGTTTTTGATGTATTGCAACTGTTAAATAGATGCACCACAGCAGGGATATTATTTTAGTATTCACACTTATTTATAATATTTATTTGTGGTCTGTACGTGGATTCGAATCCTAGACCATAAGCACTCGCGCATTTCTGAACCTTACCTTGTGAAACTATCCTAGTGTCTCTCGAAAATTATATAAACAGAAGCATAATTCGAAATTTTATTGAATTTATTTATTTGACGAAGACTAGGGCTTAACCTGTCTTAATTTTAATTGTATCGAAATCGTCTAATTCTTTATATTAATTCATTTACATGTTATAGCATAAGTTCATTACAAAAATACTGAAAAAATAAAATAATAATTATGCATGATAAATGTAATTTGTAGGTCCTTAATATGTCGTTGAGTTTTGGAATTAATAATAAAGATTGTTAGTATTGTAATAGGTTAGATTATTATAACTATTAAATGTCACATTGAATTATGTGATATTTGCAGAGAGTAGGCAAGGAAGGATTCCAAGTTATTTTAAGGTAAAGCACTTAAAATTGATATTATTTTATGAAATTATTGAGCCAATTTAATACATTGCCACTAAACACTTAAGATAATTTGGAATTTTAAACTGTCCAAAACATATAAGAAAAAAATAAATTTATTTCCTTCCAAGTGTACAATAAATTGATGACAGAAAAACAATTGTAATTTGCAAACTACGGTGAACAAGGCATCACATGCGTTTAACTTAAATTATATGTAGAAAACTAAATAATTAGGCATGTATCTCAACCTTACGTTCCATATACCACACCAAACATGTAAACAATTGTTTTTTAATAAAGACTAAAAAGTATTGTGATATTGAGTGTATAATTGAATTATGTAAGTATAATCACTTGTTTGATATGTATAGAAAGTATGTTATAAACTTGTATAGGTTACTGATAATTGTTTCATTTTCAATGAGCCCCGCAATCCGCATGTCGGACAGCGCCAATCCCATCTAGTTCCTGTTTCGATAATGTAGTGAATGGCAGCGTTTCCCGAATATTGGGTGCCGGGAACCCGCGTGAGATTGATCCCGCAGTCCCGCACCGCGCGAGGGACCGAGGGTGCATCCCCCGCCCTTCCCGCGCGCTGCGTTCGCTGCGAGCGGCAATCGCGCGCCAACCTCTGCCGCGGGAGGGCGCCGCCGACGCCCGTCGCGTTCTGTACCACGCACGTGCTTACCCTACTACTACGTTATCGTGTATCGGTGTGAGTGACTGCCCGTTGAATTATTCCGTGTCAATACGCCTCCGCCTCCGCCGTGCGATGCGTGTCTAGCATACGTATCGCACGATTGGCTGTCGTGTGTAAATGAATATGTTTGTTCTTGGGCATTATTGTTGTTCCCGAGGGATCGGCGGCGATTGATATCGCTCACGGATGTCGTATTAATATTAATTTTAAACGTGCCTTATCGTTATCATAGAACGCTCTAAGAACGGACGCACTGTTCGGCGCAAGATTCTTGTTAGAATCTATTATACTTAGAAGCTTTTAAATTGTTATTGTTATCATCAATATGGTCAGTAGTGCGTGTAACAGGCTTAAAGAGGGGGTCCAAGGATGATTGGTATTAATATTTATAATCCGGGTTGTAACGAATGCTGTAATTTATTATACCACTGACCAAAATAAGAGGCAAGATGTATTACCGGAGATACATAATATTCATAACTTACCCGCCATACAAAGCGTCAAGATTTGATTGATAGTACCTTAGGCTGTTTCGGCGCTCGCATAAGTCATTGAAAAGAAGCCGAATGCGAATACGAGTCACCACCGCTGGGTAGTGACGCACACAGATGTGTTAAACGGCATGTGTCGGTGTGCGTCGGTTATTAGTGGCACAGGAAGCGGTGTCGATTTTAGGGAAGGTTACACTAGGAACGGTTCACAGGTCATTGTTCTTTTTACGTCGAACCGGCCTTTTTGTAGCGCGACAAGATAAATTGCTATTGTTTGTGTGCGAGCCTTTTTTGTTGCGTTAAAGACATGGGGTATTTTTTTTATTACTTTAAAAGTTTGAAAGGATCAGTTTGTAATTAATTATTTCGTACACATGCCATACTTGGTAAGTAACAGTAATGCCCACGAATAAATTCCAAACTTAATTTCAAGTTTAACGAACGAAGATGGGTTAACAACATTTTCGAAATGTCGCACAAAGTGAAAAGACGGTTCTGACTGGCTCTTAAACTATTCAAGTGAAGGATGAAGGAATAGTGTTTACAAATATGGATGACAGTTCACCGGACCTGTCGCTTAAGTTGCGACGGGGGTCCAGCGATTCTCGCGAGTCATTTTATATGGACTTCGCGCAAGGGATCGACTCGGACATCGAAGAAGTGACCACGATCGAACGCGTGATCCCCGAGCATCCGGGTGGCAGACAGGAGGGTGATGCCGACACGCTGGCGACGCCGTCTGGTCTCGAGGAGAATAAGGAGCTGGGGCAATGGTGCGTTATTGTTTTGTTTTGATTTACCTAGTTCATTTGTAGCTGCTTTCTAAAAGACTTTTCAACTTCAACGGTTAAACGGAGATGCACCTCTAAGCGGCTCTAAGCCTCAAGCTTTTAGAAAATGTTAGTCTTGTTAAGCGTCTTATAAGATCAGCCAACTTTTTTTCTTCTGAATGGAAGCTAGATGAAGAAGGCAGAGAGTTGTTATGCAATTTGGGAGAACTTTTCCTAATTTCATGATCTGATGATCGATTGGATGATTGATCGAAGAATGTCTTCGTTGGTTTTTGCACCAAGTTATTCAAAACTTCAAAAGCGTTGCGATAAGCCCTCTTAGGCTGCCCGCCCACGTCAGACTTTTTGTAGGACAGATAATCGGGCCATTTTTTCCTCTGATTATTTTCCTCGATTTCTGACCAACTTTTTGTAGGACGTGTGCGTTGCACTATTTTTCTCAGTGTGTTCTATTTTTCTCTTACAAAAAATCGGTCACCAATTACCTGACGTGGGCTGGCAGGCCAAAACGTTATCCAGGTAGAACTTGGAAGACTTAGATTTGCCAATACACTAACACAAAAAGAACAGGAAGTGTCCACGTTAATTTAAACACGTCGTCACCTGCATTTTGTTTATACACTTAGCACGGCTAGCAATGTGGGGAATGTTGACTGAACGGTAATACTTAACACTAATTAGGCAGTTAGTGTGTTTGGATACTAATTTGACACGCAAGTAGGAACTAAAGATAGGTACCTGAATTGGGTACCTGGCTATATCAAATCTAGTTCAAAACATGTACAGGGGTTGAAATAACATATTATTAAAAGTTTCAAACATGCATCCAGAAAGGGACTAAAAACAAATCGTTTCTTCATCATCATCATCATCATTTCAGCCCAAAAGACGTCCACTGCTGGACACAGGCCTCCCCCAAGTGTCGCCACATACCTACATTTTGGGAGGTTTTGCCATAATCGCCACGCTTGGCAGGCGGGTTGGCGATCGCAGTACGGTTTTTACAAAAGCACAGAGAACGCTGCTGCCCATTCTCTGGCAAATCCCTTAGTCGCCTCTTACGACACCCACGGGAAGATATGGGATGGTGCTATTCTTTACGTCCGACACCATACAGAGAATCGTTTCTTATTATTAGTTATTATACTCGTAACAGGTATGATCCAGACGACACTTATTGCCCTGGACGTTATTACTATGATGTCGATGTCATTGTCGTAGGCAGATCGATAACGTGAAGATCACACTTCCGTGTCAGTTTATCTCGATGCTTCGATGATATTAAGATACTTAACATTAAACCGCGCCGCGGTCTAACGGACCGAAAATTAAGAAAATGATAATGTTTTATGGAACTAAGGAATAGGTATATTGTCTCTGAAATAAAGTTAAACATGTTTGTAAGAATTAACAAAGTTTCGTAAAACACGCGAGTTGCTCCAAATTTTCAATCATAGGTATTTTAACTGGCATTTCAGCCGTACCTACCCGCATATTTTCACGACCCTAATTTGTTCAATTTCGTGAATTGTCCCAAATCTCGACAGCAAAATAACACGGCTATAATCGGTTTGTTAGACGCATTTGCATAATCATGAGTGACTGCGTTTACGCCCCGTCGACACTGATGTAGGGTTTCAGCACAAAACATTGTTTCCTAAGTTAGCCTATAATAAGCTGGGAGTTTTTCTGTTTAACTAAACTTTTTAGGATTAGAAGAGAAGTTATTAGCCTTCAATAAAAAAATCATGGTGTTATATAAAAGTTATTAAATCATAGTTAACAATCAACTTATCATGAGAAGAGAGTTATCCTTGTCAGATATCAAACGAGAGAAGTTATAAGCCTTTAATTAAAACGATCTAGGTATCTATTGGTTGGATAAAGCGAACGTTAGGTAAGCGTCTAATTTTTTGGAAATAATGCAGAGACAGTACCTACTTATAGCATAAAATTAATTATGGCTAATTTGGCTACGATGGGTAAAGTTAACAGTCAGTCAAGCAACGATATACCTGCATGTCTTGCTTGGAACTCTATCCACTTATTGCTTGCTTCTATTAGGCAAATACTCAGGTATAGCAGAACCATTTGGTAGCGTACTTACTACAATAAACTTATCAAACTAAACAGCTACCCAGACTTAGCCTACATATAAATCACGCTCTGACGTCAGCAAACAAAGCAGTGCAATAGGAAATCCGAGACGGTTTGTCTTTGGACCGCAACTGACCGCCAAGTCAGACGTCTAGCCTGGAATGCCGTCTAGTTAAGTCTGGCTCACAATAATTATGAGATTCACTTAATCTACGGAACGAGACCGCTTTATCTTGAGCTGAGCTAAATGCTCCACTGTCTATTAAGTTTTCAGACTTGAATAATGACGGTAATTAGAAGATTTTCTAAGTAGAACCGTAAAATTATGAATTTTGGTTAGTCTTGCTTGAAGTAGAATCTGCATCAAGATTGTTATGCAAAGGCTATCTAATAATTTCATATAAATATATCAATTTCATGAATTCAAAACGTACTTATTAGAAAAATAAAACCAGCTAAAACATCGACTACATTATAAAATAAAATAATGATGTACCTAAACGGAAAACATACAGCCTGGAAGTAATTGCAGTATCCGATTTCCAAACTGATTAATATCAATTTACGAATGCCAATAATGAATTTGTAAGAGGATTTAGATAGCGATTCAATCAAATCATTTCGTGTTTCCAATTCCGTCAGTTTATTTAAAAACTGTGTTTGATTTGTGTTCGCTACATTTTGTTTCCGTGCATTTTTAACAAGGCTGACACCAGCTACACTGGGGAGCATCAATGATATTACCTACGTACCTATATTTATTCAAATTGCTCTGAGGGTTAGCGATGTACTTTACCAACGCGAGTATTATCTGTAGGAGCATACATGTGAGGAAAATAACGTGCACATGTAACAATGTTATGTCCTGTTAAGTATTTAGTTGTGTAGGTACACACATAAATAAATAACAAAAACATATTTTTGAATTAGTACATTATTATCTACCGTTTCTGACAGTAATGCCCATTGATTTGCTATTCTAGACTATTATCTGTCCCTGTGCCAATCCAGATCCATTCAATAGTTTTTGCGCGAAAGAGTAACAAACTTCCATACATCGCGTCGTCACAAACTTTCGCATTTAGTAAGTAGTAGGATTTTCTTCGTTTCGTAAAGCTGTGAAAATATTCTGTGCGATTTACAAAATATTTGAACATTGACTAAATGGACAGTAACTTAATTAAATAAGCGATCAATACGCATCCTGCATGACAGGATTTAATTTAACAGAATAGCGAAATGTTAATAACGAGTTAATAATTGACATTATGCTCTTTGCAACAGCACTGAGCCAAATTAATGGCTGCTATTTGCATTATGTTTCAGTTTATTTTGGGAGCAGCCTGTATGATATTCATGTTCAATGTTACCGCTGCAGAATGATACCTACATATCGCTACGCTTGACAAAATCAAAACGTTCAAGGTTATATCTATAGAAGCTATACTTGAAGAACTTTTTTATAACAAGAGGGTATTAAAATTGATACAATTCTCTACCAAAGCTTTCTCTATGCTTCACTGATTCCTAATTCTATGCTCCTCAATAAGAATGAAAGGGAAACCTCCACGATTGTTGAACATCAACCTACAAGTAAATACAATCGCCGAAAAGGACCGGGATTTCGCGGGTCGAACGCAAGTATTACGGGCACGGCGAAGTAAAGCACAAAGAAATGAAGCGGAACATGAAATGTGTGTCAACGGGACCCGTCAGACGGGTTGCTATGGGCTTTCTCTCGAGCACCCCGGGGTCAGATAACAGACCACATGTCGTGTGGTTGCGCACCCGGATTGACTGCCTGACTAATGTCTGTCAAGCAAGGCGTTCTAAGAAACGGGGAAGTAGTTGCCCAACTATGTGGCTAGCGAGAAATAGGATTGTTGCTCGATTAGGTTGTGGCTTTTTTTATTGTTCAATTAGTCACGGTTGTAAAATGAGATGATTGTCTTGTGGTTTGGAACTTTGGTTGTTTCGGGAGCTCGAGCTTTATGTAGGTTTTGAATTCGACGAAGACTTCTAAACACAGTTACAACCTAGGTGATTGAAAATGTTTTGTTAGTTCGTAGAAAGTTCACATTGATTACTTTTGTTATGCATTTCCAAAGTAGGTTTTTAACGGATTCCTTTTGCAGGGGTCCTAAATTTCTCATATTTTTTTAACGATGTCGGAAATCTGGAATGGCGTCATCGTCAGTACAAAATATATGTGGCTTCGAAAACGTGAAGAAACTCATACATAAGACCTTCATAAAATGTAACGGCAGGAGGTGGCGCCAACACCAACTTTGGTATCAAATTACCGACATAACGGGAATATTGGTTACTTGAATGTAATGTGTCAGTGAGTTCTATGCGATACAAAGTCTATTTATTCCTTTGTCGGGCAAAACTGGCTTTTGAATGAGGAATCTCATAACGTCAACAAAGCAATTTCTTCTTTTCCAATTTGTCACGGAAATAAAAGTAAAGCGTCTATATTAGTTCTTTGAACTAACGTTAAGATTTCACAAGCTTTGTCCTGTCTGCATTATCTATTCCGACGCCCGTCGTATTCCCCCACGAAATCACCTCGGCTCTCGCCTCCGCGGCTACAATACTTTTAACACTTCCATTCCCGCTTTCCGTACGGAACAGTAATAAAGATACAATGCTCCAAAATAGACCACAGTCGTCGTCGGAATTAAAAAGCGTGAATGGCGTCCCTTTAATGACTTTTTACCGTCACTCGAACTGAATAATTTCGTCGTTTCGTTCCAATCATTCGTGAAGGGTTTTATTAGGGAGCCATTTTATTTGGAGCGGTAGGTACTAACTGCCAATTTGCAGTGTTTCTCCTTTTTATAGGGAAAAGAGATGAATTTAATGAACATAACTGCATGAAATATCGTCTGTTTATTCTCCGTATTCGTTCTAGATCGAGTTCAAAGCTAGTTATGCCTTTGTGTACCTGCCCACCTTTAGTGCCTTCACTACAACATTCATAAATATGTGTATGATAGGTACCCCCTTCCTTTTATACGGTACCCTGAGAATGTTCGAATATTCGTTCACGAAACATGACACTTTAGTGTTTTCCTTTGACTGATTTTGGTGTTCAGCGATGCTTAAAAACGTTCACAATAACTTGTGAAAAGATTTTGCGAACTTTCGAGCGAAACTCGCGATAATAGTCGATAGAGAATTTTGACTGACCTCGGGACAATATAGCATTTCAACATTATTCGCAGGCAAGGAAACTTTAGGCAAGTCTTTTGCAAGACCCTCGAGTCCCTTGCTTTCTTTAACGAATACATTGTTAGAATATTGATCAATCAGGTCTTTTCATCAGGGGTTGATATACACGAATCACGTGCTATAAATCATGTCAGTAACGCGGAGGGCACGTTATAGGGAACATATCTGTCCTGTAGTATGACAACGCACAAATTGTTGTTAATGCGCTCTACTTTTCAAAAAACACACGTGTCTACGCCTCCACTTTGCTGTAAAGCTCAATGAGATTTGTTCGCAAATCTCGTGATATTCAAGAGCAAATCGATAGCAGTTTTTGCTAAACTTCCAGTTTCTGTAGACTTTGCTTCAGTGTATATATGTAACTTAAGTAGGTCCTTACCTAAGGAATTTTAGGGCGATGTAAAAGGCAGATTTTATTCAGGGATGTTCCTTTAAGTATATCAGCTAGCGTTACTATTATTCATAAAGCAGCATCTGTTCTATTAACTTTAATAGACAGGATTAAGTTACCTACTAACCAAAAACTAATAAAAGCTAACTTCAACGAAACGTGTAACGTAAAATAACTCACACTGGCCGCATAGTAGCAACTACACTCGTTCACTCCGCTTTACTAGCCATATGCAACACACCGCTTAACCACAATCCACAACGCAAGCCAAACAGTTGTCAGTTACTCCGTCACTCGTCTGATCCCAGCATAGTGATATTTTTCCAGTCATTGACTTGACGCAAACATTCAGCTTCGCGGCTCATTGAAACTGTGTCATAACTTCTGTACATTGAGAAATTACTTTCAGCTTTCCTGAAACGCTTTTTATAGAAAAAAAAGTAATGGATAGTGAAATTGCTATAAAGGCTTTTGGCTGCAGAAGTCTATACGATTATTCCGCCTTTTACAAACTTGTTAGTGACGGTTCTTTACTATTTGTGGTGTACCGTCTGCTAGTTTAACAGCCGTTGTTCGCTAGTCTCTATTTGCGGCTTCGCCTGCATGAAACTTGCGTTTTGAACTGCCAGTTGATGGTAATTAGTTTACTTACAGTCGCGAGCAATAAATATGTACAGACTTAGCAAAACTGAAAAGTGGTTTTCTCGTGAAATTACGTTTCTACGTTGAGATAAGACCTATTTCGTAATACCTATGTAGTATGGCTTCCAAAATTCCATGTTCGTGAAAAACTGAACCGTTAATCAATACAGTAGAAGAAAATCACTTTTAAAAGTTGCTGCGTGTAGCATACCTACATTTATTATTGCTCGTGATTGTACATGCTAATGGTCTGTGGCAATTTTAGACACAGACAGAGTCTAATCCACATCAAATTTCCTGAATTCTCGGTTTGAATGTTCGATCTTTGTCACTTTTGAAAAGGTGAGTTATCATGACTAAGTTTTATTTCAGAACAAAGTTATTTTCTAACAGTCTATGAACTTTGGATGGATAGAACCAGATGTTGGATTTCCTTGTAAAGCTATGTAAGTAGGTACTCATAACGTCGGGATTCTGATAAGTTAACGGATTCTGAGAATGTGTGGTGTGAAGTTTTCTATTTAAAAAAACATGTGACTCTGAACGGGAAAGATTTTCCTGTAGCTATAGATTTGAAAGGATTTTTGACGATGCGATGTATTGAATTATATTTTTATCTACGCATAATGCGGTTTTTATACGTTTTTGAAGAATATTAATTAATGAATGAATTAATATTATTTCAAACCAATAATTAACATATTTAGTCTCCAATAATACCTAGTAAAACTTTAAATCCAATTTCTAAGGCTCAAATGAGCTCGCAATATAACAAAATATAGGAAGGTGGAGAAAAGGGTATCTGGTCTATCTCTTTATTCACTGTACAGACAAAGAGTAGGTTATTTACTGACATTGAAGTCGGCACTAACGTATTTTTTTCATTTTGTTAACCAGTCAGATCAAAGTGACATATGGATAGGCAGCGAGCAATAGGCTTTGTTTTGGCTCGCTGTGGAAACATAAAGTACACTGCTTTGTTTGTAAGCTTTCGTTATATTCGTAGATAAGGTACAACAGTTTTAAAAAGAGCACGACGAAAAACAAGGACAAAGTAGTTTTGGAAATGCAACGGACTTTGTTTGTGTGGAAGAGTTTTTTGTGGTAGACAAAGGATGAAAAAGAGATGTCGTAGAATTGTGACGGTTTTAATACACTGGCCTAGAATAGGAAATACAAGGTGTTGTTTTGCAACCTCGTCAAATTCTAGGAGGTAACTATGCTAATGATTCTCGACCCGAATCAATAATAAAATGAGTAGGTAATTTTCTTTTTTTTATTTATTTACTGAAATCGGTAACTGTGAACCACCCGTGTTTTAAACACGGGCCGTCTGATCCCCGCCTTATAACGTCGCTTACACACAAACAAAAAACCTCAAACGTTTTTTCGATAATTTCATAATCCCTAAACCACGTTAAGGGGGTTATTCTGAAATATTGACAAATTTAAACAACAAAAAAACGCAGTGTTTTTTAATAATTTACTAGGTACCGTAATTTATATTGATTATTTATGTCTTTTGTGACAACATCCTGAATTTTGACGAGGATGCAAAACAACACCTTGTATAAACATGTGTATTTTGCAGCTATGAGCTTTTCTTTGTGTTCTGAAACTTTATTGATTTTGTCTAATAGTGTCACAGTTTTAGAAAATAATTAATTTTGTAGCCTTCCAATGTTAAACATAGGTAACCTATAGAAATTCTCATGTTTAAGTATGCAACAAATAAGTATCCACTAGAGGTCGTCGACTTCTCAACAGTCCAACTTTGAAAAGAGAAAAACCGTCTTGTAATACATAGGTACATAAAATATCAGTGATCTACAAAATAAGAAGAGCTCTCAAAAGTTTCCACTGCATCTCTCAGATTAAATCTGTCTTCGAACATACCGAGCTTATTTCGGTTCCAGATCTATTGATCTATTGATAGTATGTATCGACAAGACTTATTTTCTCGTCTCTCTACATGTAGCCAGTCATAGTCAAAGGTTGTAGCTAACATCAAACAACGTTCAACATTCAATTACCGACACATACAATGTATCCGCCAATAGGCACAGCATTGTTAATATCCGCGCGACAAACACTTGACGATTTGCAACTAACTTCACATACGCTCGCTTTGTTGAATGGAAAGCTCAAAATTACGGTCGTTTTGGGTTATTTGGGTGATTTTTTCACACCATTCTAAGCTACGACGGATAGATAGTCTTCTATAATATTATAAAGGGAGAGAACAAATTTTGTGAGTTTGTATATATGTGCGAGGTAACCATAAACAAACAAGGCAGGCAATTAAAAAAAAAAACATGCACCATTCAATTTGAAAGGTACATTATTTCAGATGGTTAGGCTACTTTTTATCCGGGTACCACGCGGGCAAAGCCGCCCAATTTAAACGAAACACTCTAAGGTCGTTTGGAATTCGCTCCATCTTCAAATTTTTGTGTAAAAATGTAGAAGACCTTTTAGCTCAGATTATTTTCTTTTAGAATCTTACCGTCTTACAAACATACGAGTATGCTGTCTTGGGATATTATTCGATGATTAAGTACACATAAACTACCTGTAAGCTGATGTTTAGGCCCTGCCCTGCCCTGCGAGCACTGCATCCAGAATATCTTCACAAAGTGATTTTATTTCAGACACTAACCTTTTCCGTTCTTCCACGAGCTACATTTTCAGTTATGTGTGGTACCTCATTCTTCTTAGCGGTAAATATTAGGTACCTACCAAACATCAAACAACGTTGAACATTCAATTACCGACACATGTATCCGCCAATCGGCACAGCATTGTCAATATCCGCGCAAACACTTGAGCGCGCGACGTGCGACTAATTTCACGGCGGTCCGCGTCGGTGAGTGCGCTTTAGATCACCTCGTTACGGCTGCCGTTTGATATGAGCTACATACTGTTTAATTAGAGCTGATATATCGTGGTTAGGGTAGCAGCTAGTAGTCTAGACACTAAGGATTTTAGAATCAAGGCCATAATGTTAGACTATAGTTGTAGCTTTCATCAAAGTAATTATTAAGTATTGAAACAAGATGTCACTGTTCGCTAAATGTACTTATCTACCTAGAATTACGCACCTGTCTGAATGAGACTGGGTTAAATCAATCTTAGTATAAAAATCAAATTGATTTTTAATAACAAGCATATTTATTAAGTAAAACAAACCTAATACTGAATACATTACAGCACATTCGGATTTGTGTTTCGTAGCCTGTAATTAGCGCTATTGTTGAAGTTTCTGTTAGGATTCTTGTTTTTTGAACCAATTATCAGAACTAGTTTCAAAATAAACGTGCCCACCCTTATTACGCAACTATCCAATTAAATTAATAAAAGGTCCAATTGAGATTTAATATGGATATGTGCAGCAGACACAATCAATCCAATTCAGCGTACCGGCAATTCAGTCCTATATGCAAGCAATTTGCACCGCCAGCTTTTTCACACCGATCCATTTCACCGTATCGCCGACCAAATTGGAAGGCGAAAGCCGAGCTTTATAATCAGTCAGTGGGAGAACAGCTTAATTTACATGACGAGCTAATTCTGTATTGTGAACACGAATGATTGTTGTACCTAGTCAACTTTGGAACAACTACGGCGCAAAATTTCGTATTGTCGTGGAAGCTTGCAAATTGCTCCTGTATTTTCTTTGTTCGAATTTCCCCTGTTTACGCGACACGCTAGGAAGTAGGGGGGAGTGGGGTGTGAAGGGGTGGGCAGGAAGGTTAGACGTTAAAAGAAAGAAGCTCGGGATTGCAGGTGTTTTATTGCGGTCCGGTGCTTGTTATGTGAAACCCTACAGGTTTTCCTTTTGCATTTTTTTGCTATACGTTTAGTTACGCATATTCACCGTTCTTGGTGTTTGGTCACACCTGTGTTAGGCACGTGCCCAGTTACATTGCCATTGCTTCTGGAAGAAGAAGGTTTTATCCATTTCCACAATGTTTAATGAACTGGTCGCAAAACACAGTTATGGCTGTACAATAAACTACTTGCTGAAGAAACTAAAGTACCAATTGTAACAGTATCTAATTTTACGAAGTTCCCAACCCTGCATTTGTAAGTAGGCAGCACTTACCAAGCCATTAAGAAATCGCGAAACTCCTACAGGCCTAATTGTTTACACCATAAACTCACCTTCATTAAAAACTGCTGAACCCAACATTAAGGCAGCATGAATATTTAGTAGTGATTTGCCTTCCGCACTTTGGACTGCTCAAATTGCACAAATAGTTGCCGCCGCCCGCGCTGATATTAGCATAAAATGAGCTTTTATTATGAGCATGCCAGCTTAGCAGACGGCGGTGGTAGACCGCCACACTGCTACCCTGTAGCCTGCAACTCCTGCAAGGCTGCAGCATATTATTAATGTGTTTAATATTCCGAAGACAGCTTGACGATGTTTGCTTTTGATATACGTCTCGTGTGGTGTGGGAAAACCAGAGTTGCTTCGGGCTATGAAATAAGGTCTAATTTTGAACTAAATATCAGAACTCTGAGGGTAAAACCTCAGCTTTAACCAGCTAAAGCGACCATTCCATGTTATGTAGCGTATATAGGGTCTATTTATTAGTAAGGAACAGAAACTATTCCCTCGACCGACTTTTACGATTTGCGTGGGATGGAAGGACCACTAAAGGTCTGTTTTTTACGTCCCAGGTCAACGGGAAATGAAGGTATTTACGGCTTACAATTCTTTGGAACTCCATTCTATGGTCTTCCGGGAAATAGAAGCATTAGGATAAAAAAGAGATTCTAAATTTTTATATAATTGTGCCACTAGGACTCCAAAGGAAGTTACCAAATCAAAACATCATGAAAACGGTGTGATTTACTCGAAGAAAATCTATCAAATCCTGAGCGGCCCGGAACAGAGGTTCTACAAAAACACGATCGACTCCCACAATCTTTTTTCCACCTTTTCCTTATTCTGCAAAAAAGAAAATCCACCAAATGAATCTCAATCATTGCACGATACGTCGAGACGACGGCAAAGTTAACTTGGGGGAGGAAACTTGTTCACAAACTACAACTTTCTGGTCATCGCTCATGGATTTTCTTACCTTTTCGACGACAGAAAGTTAGTTTGAGAACGACACGAAGTCCATAAGCTCCTCAACAAAATACAAACATGGCTTGGATTAAAAATTGCGAGGAACATAAATCGAAACTTACTTTCTAGTTCACTGCACAAGGCCCTGCTTGTAAGATGAATAATACACAAAATAACAAAACAAGAAATACGCGAGAATGTTGTAACTTTGCTAATAAAGCCAACTTTTCCTAAAGTGGCGTAAACTATGTTGGTTGCAGCACCGTGACCGCATCATATATTTCATTTGTTTCATTTAACACGATACCCAAATAGCCGAAAGTTCTCAAATGTGCGGTCCGATGGTTGTCTAGGGAAGCGTTGAGTATTATTCCGGAACATAAATAGTTATAATATTGTACTTTGTAGCGCAGAAGTACCACTTTTATTATTGGGTGAATGAGATCTCAACTTTTGTTTTGATCCTTTCCCCGTTCAGTTAATATTTTAACAAATTCTTTACTAAATGTCTTTAGTCAAAATGCCTTAATTTTTCAAATATTTACCGGGATTTGGAAGATGGTCTGTGAGGATTGAGGGACCACACTTTAGGGGATGCAGTTTTTAATATATCTCTTGACAAA
This sequence comes from Cerastis rubricosa, assembly GCA_949152445.1. NCBI lineage: Eukaryota > Metazoa > Arthropoda > Insecta > Lepidoptera > Noctuidae > Cerastis > Cerastis rubricosa. The sequence continues at coordinate 14,111,089 of OX424531.1, forward strand.
TTCCCAGATTTGCTCTACAACTGTTTAACGTCTACTACTAAATCCTGTTATTTTTATTTTGTGAAATATTAGTTGGTCCCTCAATTCACACGCACATATTTTATTTCATCGTGCAAATAAATACTTTTTCTTACCTACGTTTATGGGGCATTCCAAATTACACGCTACTCGATCTAACGCAGACTGTGTAATTCTTACTGGTTTGGAATTAAAATGCGATCGTGCTACCTAACAGACCAGTGACGATACCATTGTTTGCTTTAACTGGTACAACTTGTTCTCAATGCAATTTAAATCCTGTGTGTCTGAGATCACTGTTATATCTCATGGCAGAGTGTACCTTCTCTATCTTATTGTTTTGTGATAACGTCCCGAGCCTAAAGCCCGGGGCTCACTTGCGGACGGACGAAGGAACACATCGCGACAGCTGTTACTGCACCGACAAGACACATCTACCTTATATTGGACATTTTATTGGACAGCATTAAAACTGAATCGTTTATGTAGCAGTTGCTTTATATGCTTTCCTTCAGAAATGGAGTTCGCGCGGTAGTGTATTCTGTCCTTCGTGTGGCTGGATTATTTGAATGTATGGGTTTAGATAGATCTGACATCCTTCTTGCTGCAGAAAATGCTGATTGGATTTTTATCTGTGTCTCATGTTGCTTCTAATTGGCCACGCGACATTATTTTCTTCTGTGCAAATTCTAAACGATTCCTACGACACTTTTCTATACATATAATTATCTCTTAACCATGTAAATTGGTAATTTGAACCATCAATAAAGTTTTTATATCATTCAATCCAACCCTTTTCTGCCATATCTCGCATTTGAATTCCGATTCCACCCACTTTCAACTCAGAAATTAAGCTTCAAATTAAAAGCAGGATTTTGTCACACAGCCGTGGGCATTACCATCCTCACTCGCATTAGGATTCCGACTTCATCTTACCATGGCTTAGCTTACCATAAAATGATATTCTTGGTCGTAGCCTGCACAGCTGCCGTTGTCGTGATTATTCAAATTTCGCCGGCTCGTCGTTTGCGAGATGCCGCAGATAAAAAGATATAAAACCAAATGTAGGCCTCACAGGCTTATTTATCTCTGAATAAATTGAATATGTTTGCAATTTCTGTTCTAATTGGATTTGTTTTAGTCTGACGTTATTAATTCCACCTTTTACTTTAGATGTCATTTTGTTTTTGTTTTCAACTCAAGCATTTGATAGGTAAGTACTTAGTTTTAGTTCACATTAATTAGACACAATACATCTTTAAAACGTAATCACTATTACAACGTAAGTCATCGTGACTTCAGCAGAAATGCTCTTCAAATAATTAAGACATCACCTCGAACTTATTTGATCAGATATGGCCTCTAACTTTAAGCTCCTACTTACCAAAACACACACGTCGTTCCCATTCAAAAGCGATTTATCTAAATCATATTAGAAGTCACGATAATACAAGCTGACTGGCAGATAAATGGTGACGTGCATTCAATTACGATTAAATTTCCATTATACGCAAAGCTGAAAGTCTGGCGTGGCATTGAAAGGGTTAATTTGTACAAAGAGCTCAGTTTATAGATAAGGTAAGAAACTGGAAACTGAAACTGAAATACGATCAATTACTACAATTATATAATGGATATATAATGGTGATTTCCGACCCTGGATAACACTAGCACACCTTTTCCTAGAACGTAACTCTGATTTTAGTTTTCTAATCTTATTTTTAGGATAAATAACGTTCACCTACACGAATGCGTTACTTTTTTAAGTTGTCTGTGCCTACTCCTTTCTTCCAAATAATAATTAATCTACATACAGAAAATTGTAGATAAAATTAATGACATAGGTAAAGGCTAATTTACTTTTTCTAAGGTATAAATAAAAAGTGCTTGAGCACGTACATTTTATAGCTTGGCAACGAAAATGGCTGACACATGGCACCCGTAACTGGAGTGAGTTTCGTTGACTCATCGCTGATGAATCAAAACCGAATGGAATATTATTACATCACTTATTTAAAGAATTATATAGGAAGTGTTACACCGGACCGGACGGTGTTCCATTTTATTTTTTGTCGGTATATTTCTTTACCGACAAAGTAATATTTACAGATATCTCAGGTGGGTTAAGTATCCGGATATTAAATATGTTTATAATAAAACTACATTTCATGACCTCTTTGGCATTTATTCCTTGCATTTGAAACGTATATTTCTCAACTGCGACCATAAATAACAGCGACTCCGACGACCAAAAAATATTTGAAGATCAACTATATTTTGGTCCTTCGAGCCGTCTCAAAAACTGATGTATGGACCGGAAATAAACAAGTGATTCATAGACCGCTATTTCCGAACCTGCCAATACAAACTTAGTAGTTTCACGGTCAAAATTAACTTTACGTACAATCCTCCCCCATCGTTTGCTACCGCCTTCATAATATTTTACTCAACAGGCTATCAGGCATCATAAATCAAACATTGTATCGTCCTACGGCGTACCGCAGGGATCTATTTATAAAGAGTGACTAGGCGAAACTGTCCCTTCTATGGTAATGCTGACTTCTTTTGACGCGAGTTTCACTCCGGTAATTACCGGTAAACATTTGCTGTGAGGCGGTATCGCTGATTGAGTAACGTTGACTTTGCGAATTTAATGTTGACATAAATTAAAGTATAAATTGAGGCAGAAATATATTCAGGCGGTATTCTTGTATCTTGAGAACTAATTCTTTCATAAAAACTCAAAGCATTTATTTCAATTAGACCATTACAGGCACTTTTGAAAGTTAAAGAACAAAAAAGAAGAACGCGAAACTACAGTCCCAGTCACAAGACATAATAACTTGTGAAAGTACTGTAGTTGCCCATTCCAAAGCGTAGATCTCTATGGAGAAGAATGGGCAAGAAACTCCATGGGCACTCTTTTAAATAAAAATTTGTTACAAAATCTTGGTACTTACAGTACCTTCAGATACCTATAAAATGTAAAGTATAACCCATCTAAGACCGTCAAGTCAAAAACGAGCCGGCAACCGTCGTAGTAGTCATAGTTCGAGTTTGTTAAACCCGAAAAAAAACGGTTTGATAATTTTGCTGTACGAATTTTTACCGAGTCCTACATACGTAGCCACTTTGGGTAGCCAGATCTTCATCATCATCACCATTTGAGCTGAAAGACGTCCACTGCTGGACATAGGCTTCCCCCATGTGTCGCCACATTGACATAAGGGGGGGTTTTGCCATAATCGCCACGCTTGGTAGGCGGGTTGGCGATCGCAGGATGGTTGTTGCAAAAGCACAGAGAACGCTGCTGCCCATTCTCTGGCAAGTCCCTTAGTCGCCTCTTACGGCACCCACGGTAAGATATGGGATGGTGCTATTCCTTACGTCCGACACCATACAGAACCCAGATCTTAATATCAAATATAAAATATTATATTCTCATAAACTCCCCGTATCTACTTATCCGCAGAACCAAATGTTTACGGATAACATAAAGTAGAGTTGTGGTCGCAATAAAATGTTTCTTTAGGCTCATTTTATGTTTTCAGCCGCTGGGTACAGTGGGTACTGCATTATTATGCCAAGGGTTTAGTATAAGAATTTACTGTTATGATGATAAGTAAGATCGCTGATAAAAGTTTCAATGGTTTCGAGTATGACGCCTGATGTATGTAGCCTACCATGACGTCTTAAAACATTATTGTTTTACTCCTCTTCCAGTGTGGGAAAGAGATGGCGCTAGACATTCGGTATAGCTCCGTCTTTTCCCACACTGGAATAAGATTAAAACGATACTGCTTTAAGACGTCATGGTAGGCCAGCTAATGTATGAATGTGGATGAAGCAAAGGAGTATGGACGGATCGTAGCAGATGGTGTTCTGTGTTTTCTGCTTTGGCACGCCTTTTTTTCCTATTTTTGGCGATCCCCAGTAGCCACATGGAAAAAAGAAGGCATGTGTTTACGTAGGTATGTATGGTTTTATGTTACTGATTGTGTTCTACGTATAGTATAGCACACAGCATTCCATGAACCACAACAGTAAAATTATTAATGAGCTATTTCTGGTATAATTAAATCTACTGTGAAATACCAATACGGTATTTAATGGCAGTGGTTAGCCAGTTCTGAAAATCAATTTGATCAACAAAATATGTATATTATTTGCCCACTCGTCTGGCCAATTAATTGTGTTGCGCCTGTACTATTATTTGTTTGTGGTATCTGGTTTGTTTGCCAGTATGAATCCCATATCTTCCCGGGGGTGTCGTAAGAGGCGACTTTCCAGAGAATGGGCAGCAGCGTTCTCTAAGCTTTTGTAACAACCGTACTGCGATCGCCAACCTGCCTGCCAAGCGATTATGGCAACCCCCCCCCCTTATGTCAATGTGGCGTTGGGAGGCCTATGTCCAGCAGTGGACGTCATTCGGCTGAAATGATGATGATGATGATGGACAATATATATGGCATGAATTGTACCACCCTATAGTTTTTTATCCCGACTTGGTAAATAAGACAGTTGTGAAGAATCAATAAATTTCTTACTGTTTGAGTATAAATAAGTAAACGTTTAGGCGCGAATGTATTTTTTAGTAAATTCTCTCGTATGACAGTGGGAAGTAAGAAACTACTTATTTATAGGTACATCTGAACTTGCCGTAGACACATGTTTAAGATTGACGGCACGGTTGGCGCAGTGGCTAAGCGATTGACTGCTGCGCTGCGTGCCGCGGGTTCGATCCCCGCACGCAACAAATATTTTTGTAAGGCTTATAGATAGTTGTTCCGGGTCTGGCTGTTTGTGTATGTGAGTTTAAATGTCTGTAAACGCATCCACCATTCAGGAGAAATTCCTAGTGTGGGGCAACGTTTTTAAACAGGAGCAAAGCTCGTTGCAATAGGCCTGTATTTATTAAAGAATCATTAAAAGAGTAATGTGTTAGAGCCCCATTACGTACTTGGCTTGAATGTTAAATGGGCTAATGCTGGAAGAGAGGAAGTGTAAATATTTGCTAATAAAATTAAATTTTCCTCTTCCTCCCAAGTTCTCTTTTGGGCGAAAATAAATCTTCAGAACCCATCTTAAAATCACGTTTTTAACATTCAAGTGACGTTGATGTTCCTTGAGAAAAATTACAAAATTCCCGTCACGTTTTAATATCATTTACATATAAATCTTTCTTGAGAAATGGTGTCTTTGGAGCCGAAGAACCGTTTATTAGATTTTTCTCGCTCGAAACAAAAGCTGACTGGAATGAATTTTGTTTTTTGTTTGACGTAAACAATGCTTGTTTTGGTCATCAAAGTCTTGTTTGTAATGGTTTGCATTTGTCACGCTTTAGTGTTTATTCGTCTATTTGTATGCAAGTTCCGTCAAAGTTTTTCCCAAGTCTTTACACAGTTTGTTCGTGATTCGGCCTACGTTTTTTTTCTTAGCCTACGTTTATTTGAATGATTTCTATCATTCAGGAAAGAAGCACGCAATCATTACTTAATGATTCTTAAGTTATGGTACATATTTAAAGACAATTAAAACCTTTTCAGACGTGTAAATAATTGGTAGTCATTCGTATAGGATATTAATAGGGCGTAAACTAATCTCCTTGTATTTGTTTTCTGAGCATTTAGTAGCAAGAAATAATGGTGGTCTACGTACAAAAATACCACGTAGTTAAATATGTTTATCAACTTCGGTTCCGTTATATTCGAATTACAAAATTGACAGCGGTTTCATTATAATACCCATAACGACATCGGGTTCCATTATGCGAATCGTCATAAATTCTAAAACACAAGCAAAGACATTCTGAACATACAGTCAGGTACCTGTAATATTACTTCGAAATCGAGACAATGTAAATGATGTTTTAAAAATGGAACAAGTTTAGAATAAAAGTATCGTATACTATTTGGCTGTTGCGGCTACAAGATCTTTGCCTTATACCTAATAAAGACTAAATAAAAAAATAAAAAAGTGGACGCGGGAAAAAAATTCTGAGTGAAATTTTGTGTAGTTAGGTTTCTATTAAAAATACTTATTTGTCTATATCTGTGTTTTATTCCTTTCTTCGTAGATAAAACCTTGTACAAACTGTACGTTATTAGTCTTTTAACGTAACAGTTGCTATAGCTATTATTATTCAGCTCTTTTGTTGTGTTATTTAAAGTTAAACAATATGGTATCCTCTACACGAACCTACATAGAGGTTCTATACCACTTTGAACAATACTGGCTGGTGTATAATTTAAGCAAGGGGGTGGCAACAGTTAGCCTGCATTGTTCACGTTCTGGCCAGGCTATCTCGTTTATGCTAATACTTTCTTAACAGATTAAGGCTTTGTCGAGAGCTTGGACTGTTGGCTTTATATTACCTTTGGAGGTGGACTGCTCTTGTATTATTTTGGGTGGATAAATAAGAAGAGGTGGTTTTGTTATTAATTTTTCGGATCTGCTTAAGCTTCGCAACCAAATATATATATATACTAGCTGTCCGGCACAACTTCGTTTGCGTCACATTTTCCCCGTTTTCGCAACATTTTTCATTGCTGCTCCACTCCTGTTAGTCGTAACGTGGTGATATATAGCCTATAGCCTTCCTCGATAAATGGGATATATAACACTAAAAGAATTTTCCAAATCGGACTAGTAGTTTCGGAGCCTATTCAATGCAAACAAACAAACAATCAAATCTTTCCTCTGTTTAATATTAGTATATATATATATATAAATATTATCTAAGAAAGCAGTCTACGAAATATACATATAATTATGTATGTTTCGTAGACTGGTGTCTTAGGTCATACAATACATAATGTACATACGCTTGTTCCTTCTGTTTTATCATGAACAAACGATGTGTAAAAATTGTATTCGAATAATTTACTTTACAATTTATTCTATTCCAGTTCCCTCATCTCACCTCTCTGCTCAATAAAACTTGAACATTTGATCACATTTGAGTAACATTCTTGTGCTACGGAACCACCTCACCGATCGATGGAGGCGCCCTCTCGCGGCTTTATGTAGCGGAAACCGAGTCGCCCCACGACTTGGCTACATTGTTCCTCCATAGACAAGTTAATGCAGAAGGGTGACCTGATAAAGTTTTTAACAAGCTCAAGAATCTTGTTTTTGTCAAAAGTGGCTTAGCAGCACACCTTACGACAATTCATAAAAACTTTTAAGTCCTTATTTTCCGAAATGACTGAACCGATTTTAATGAAATACGCATAAGTATAGGTATATTTTTTTTTTAAATAGCTAAATTAGACCGATTATAAATTATCTATAGAAACAAAAATTTCCAATTATCTTTTTTTTCAAAGACATATCGAAAAAAAAGAAATTTTCAAAGAAAAAAGTGGTTTGCAAATTGATCTCCCAGGAAGAATGTTTTAGTTTCAAATTAATTAAGTATAGACAGTGCCTGAGCGACCGGGCTCTAATCGGGTGAAAATAGAGAAAACATTTTTTTTGAGATAAGAGACCTAGCTAGATCGATTTATTGCCGGACTGTCTCGTTGGTCGAGTGCAGGAGGTCCAGGGTTTGATTCCCGGGTCGCGCAAAGTGTTATTGGGGTTTTCCATCAGAAGTTTCTCAGTAGCCTCCACGGAGGCTGGATATGTGCCCGGTTGATGGCAATAAGCTCGCCCCTTTTACATGGGACTTAAAACATAACTCGCGAAATGTGGGTGTGCTTTTCAAGTACTAAATAGTTTTTCTGATTTTAACGAACCCCCATATTGTAAGAATTCTATCACGTGTTGTTCGAAGTGAGCCTTCTGTCCTTCTTACCAAGTGGTTTTTCTAACGGAATACCTACAGAGTTATAGACAATGTTCTATTGTTAGAACATTGGCTATTTATAAAGAAAAATAGCTTATATAAGCTTGATGATATTTCGTTTACAGGAAAAGTTGGGCCGACTTGAAAGTAATTTTATTTTGTTTTCGCGACTTGCGACAAGTTCTTATATTTTTTAAGAAACTGTTTTTTATGAGTTTTACGATAGCTTTACTTTTCTTGTTAATGCTTTAGTACTTTTTTTATTCGAATTCAATACAGAAATAGAGCTAATAGAGCGAAATAGAGCTACTTTAACTCTGTGCGGAGACATCGCCGAACAAATCCAAAGACTGTCTTTGTTATCCGCGTCGCTCGCCTAAGTTAACTAGATTTCAACTTCAATTAGGTTCAAACACTTGATCTTTCATATCAGTTTCAAAAGCATCTTTTTCAGGTATTTGCAGGCCGAGGAGCACATAATAATATCAGGTTTTGCCCGCTCTTCGCTCCCGTTATCGTCGGTAATTACTTACTTATTACGCACAGGAACTTTTTGGATATAGTCTGTGATATTGGGAGATAGTGCTGCCCATAATATGTGAGAGAATTTTCGGATTCGGATCAGTACTTTGGCCTCCAGTCTCCTCCATCCAAACTTATCTTCTCAATGTTAGTATACAGGGTGAAATTGAAGTCATGGGCATTATTTTAACCTAAGGCACTACTCACGATACTGATTCCATTAGGGCTATTAATACGCAAATCAAAAATATTATTACTTAATGCAAGTACGGAAAGAGTTCACGCACAATGAGTGACAATGATGCGTACAGCGCAGCGGCGCAGCGGCGTACGGCGTAGTGTAGGTACCAAAGGCAGCATTCGCTATAGCGAATATCGCGATGCGCAACTTTTGATACTTTGCATGGTTTACTACACTTTTAAGGTTTTCCGTACTTGCATTAATAATATTTTTGATTTGCGTATTAATAGCCCTAATGAAATCAGTATCGTGAGTAGTGCCTTAGGTTAAAATAATGCCCATGACTTCAATTTCACCCTGTAGATGAACACAAATTACTTCGTTGTTTTCGTTCTGCTTGTCACATCCCTTAATATCACTGACATTTGACATTCCTCATTAATTTCCAAAACCCAACATCGACATCTACCTACACACGTCGAAAAAACGTGAATCCATCAAAACCAGTGAGCTATTTTTACAACCAAAGTAGATCGCGGGAAATACGTCTGAAATTGAATTTTCCAATTTCACGACTACGACAAATTGGTTCGTAGCATCCCCCGTTTGAGATGGCTCGATAGATAAGGTGTCAAAATGAGAACACGAGCCACCCCTTTGGAACGATTGGGTCAATGTTGTCTCACTTTCTTATCTGAGTTTTCCACGTGACCAGTGGAAATCGATTAAGTCTGCATTTACCGACATTTACTGTCTTTTGTCTTTATGGTATCTTTAGTATATTCTGTCACATATACTTTGTATCTTTTATTTATTTACTAGCTGTGCTGTGCTGTTCGCTTGAATTTATTTTAAAAAGACATTTTTGAATCAGATTTTGTTAACAAATACATACTTTCACAAGCATTCAGTAAAAAGCTGTAATTTTGTAATTACAAACAGAGAAATTAAATAATATGTATTTACTTGTATAGATCAAAATCAATCAAAAGTCATTTATTCAAATTAAGCCGATGATCAGCACTTTTGAACGTCAAAATTACAATAGACAGTCCCACAAAACACCCGCCTTTCGCCACTTCCTAGTGTATTAGCTGGGAAGAAGAAATGGCGGAACGAACTCCCCAGCAACACATCTGTCTGTTAGAAGAACCAAATTCTATACAATACTGTTCAAGTTTATATAAACAAAGAATCCATTACATCAAATTAATGTCGTTTGTCAGCTAGCACACACCAATAACAAAAAAAAATATAAAAAAAAAAATACTCAAGAATAAATAAAGCCTTCAGACATAAAGGGCGTATCCGCTTATCCGCCGACACGTGTATACAGACAAAAAAAAAGTAAAATAATAAAAGGAAAATCAAGAAATAAAGTAAAATATCTATGCATGAAGTTATATAATAATATAACATATCAATAGATTTAATAAACATACGTAACAGCAAAGTTTAATAGTACGTAACGTAAGTTATGTTGACCAGTGAATCCTTTTTAAAAGCAGCTAGGAGTACCGAAAACCCGAAGGACCAGAGCAACATTTTAATAAATTTATGCTGACTTGATTAATATGATTGGGTATGGGAGACAATTTACATATAAATAGTTTTAAAGTTATCAGAGCATTAAATTGGTATCATGTTTTATCGGATAATAAATTCAGTTTTTAACTCTTGAATATGTATGGAGTTATTCTTTTGGCACAAGCTGTGTTAATGCAACTTATAAAGACCAATTTTGGACGACTACGTGTTGGTCTACTACAATCATATTTTATTCCGTAAATGGATGTTATAGTAAATTATTTTGTTGAGAAAGGTTTTTATATCAACGATTAATTAAAAAAGATGCTCATTAGAGCTATTCACCTGAACAAAGGAATCTCATTAAGAGCACGGGGATTCTCCTAAGCTCTTAAAGATGCCATTAATGCCTTTGATACTAAATTCCTTCGTATAACGAGAGAAAGTGGATGCTAAGATGTTCGTCCCCATCGGAATGGTTTCGGTCTACAGATTTGGAATAATTGATTCGACTGTATTTATTTGTTGGAAGATGCTTGAGACATTGTATTTTACATCATTTTAAAAGTGCACCACAATGGAGCTTTTTGCCGGTTCGTCTCCATAGGTAACGACCTAACCTATCCGTGCACCTTTTCTCGACGTTTTCTAAGACCCCATGTAGGCCTTTGTGAAATAAAATATTTTGATTTGTATTCTATTGAATTTAAGAGCAGCGGTGGCCCATTGGTGGCAGCCCCGACTTACGAGCAGTAAGCCGTGGGTTCGTACCCAGGCAGGTGCATTACTTTGTGTAATTTATTTCATAACTGTTGCTCTCAAAAACGGTAAAGGAAAACATCGTGAGGAAACCGGCATGTCCTAGAACTAAAAATTCGAAGACATGTGATATCTACCAAGCCGTACTGGGGCCGCGTGGTGGATTACAGCCCACTCCCTCTCATAGAGAGGAGGCCTGTGTCCCAGCAGTGGGAACATTATAGGCTGATGATGATGACTCGTGTCGGCAAGATTGCATTTTGTTTGTAAATTGTTGGTTAATTGGTTCTTTCAAAGTTAATTAATTAATTAATTTAATTATGAGACTTGATGCGAAAGCTTAAAGTTTAAATTCAACACATAACATAACATCACGCCTGTAATCCCCGAGAGGCTAGGCAGAGGTGTACCTAATAGTAAACCCACATTTCGCCAGATTTGTTTATGTTTGACTGCCTCGTTGGTCGAGTGATCGTGAGCGCGCCTGCTAAGCAAGAGTTCCCGGGTTCGATTTCCGGGTCGGACAAAGTGTTATTGGGTTTTTTCATCAGGAATTTATCAGTAGCAGCCACGGATTCTAGATTTGTGCCCGGTTGACGGCAATAGGCTCGCCTCTATTACATGGAAGTTTAAATTCGACTGTTGCGTTAATCTGCAGGTCAGCATCAAACTGGTAAGTATGAGGATCAAAATAAATACATATTAAGAGCGTTTTCGCCTTACGGCATTTCATACAAACTGACTGAACCGATTTTAAGAAATTAAATACGCATAAGCAGGATATGGTGTCGGACGTAAAGAATAGCACCATCCCATATCTTCCCGTGGGTGTCGTAAGAGGCGACTAAGGGACTTAGCAGAGAATGGGCAGCAACGTTCTCTGTGCTTTTGTAACAACCGTACTGCGATCGCCAACCCGCCTACCAACCGTGGCGATTATGGCAAATCCCCCCAAAATGTCAATGTGGCGATACTTGGGGGAGGCCTATGTCCAGCAGTGGACGTCTTTTGGGCTGAATTGAAGCAGGATACATACGCCTAAAAAGTTACTAAAAATATTTTCGAAATGTCTTTAAAAAAAAAGATAATAGGAAGGTTCTGTTTCTAAAGATAATTTATAATCGGTCTAATTTAGCTGAAACACTATTTTTCGGAAATATTTTTAGTAACTTTTTAGACCTATGTATCCTGCTTATGCGTATGAAGTTTCATTAAAAACGGTTCAGTCATTATGAAAAATACGGACTTGAAAATTTGTATTAAATGTCGTAAGGCGTAAGCGCTCTTAACAGAATTATAATCGGGCTTTCTTAGCCCTTTACTTAAAGGACTAAGGCTCTGATGCAAAAATATAAGGTAGGTATTGTAGTGGAATATGGGAGGCCATGTGAAGAAATTTGATGTGAATGATACGAGACGTTTGATTTCATGTTCAGTGGGCCGGAATCTAGCGAGCCCTATGCCTTAGAATATTTTGTCAAAGGGGCGCCTTTCAATCAATAACATGTCTTCAGTAATACGTAGGATTATGTTTACCTTTTCTATCAGAAAAAGTAAGGCGAGGTAAATATTTCGATAGGATTTTTTATGACGTGTGTTTTCTTATAAAATAACGAATATTTTTTAATTTATTTTGATGAAGTCGTTGTAAAGACGTCGGAGAGCTAGCATTACATTTCGTACCTAGTTGGCGTGATTTTTTTTAGAAGTCAGTTTATATATAATATCAAAGTAAAAAACCAACCTTTTATTTCAATTAGGCCAATATCGCTCCATCTTTGAATATAATATCGCAAATTATCACTTTATCAAAACAAACATCACATTCTCAAAATATCGTGATAAGTCAATTTTGAACGTCAAACTTTAAAACAAAAGAAATAGATTTGCTGTATGTCCATGTCCAAGGACATACAAATTTTAAGGGAAAAATTATATATATATTCATGGGTACTCCTTACCCATGAATACCTATAAGTTCTACTACTTAAACTACTAACTACTACTACTTAAACTACTAACTACTACTACTTAAACTACTAACTACTACTACTACTTAAACTACTAACTACTACTACTTAAACTTGTCATTATACATGGTTATTGGAAAAATCTCTAGCTCTGCATGGTGTCGGACGTAAAGAATAGCACCATCCCATATCTTCCCGTGGGTGTCGTAAAAGGCGACTAAGGGACTTAGCAGAGAATGGGCAGCAGCGTTCTCTGTGCTTTTGTAACAACCGTATTGCGATCGCCAACCCGCCTGCCAAGCGTGGCGATTATGGCAAAACCCCCCATGTTAAGTCAATGTGGGGGAGGCCTGTGTCCGGCAGTGGACGTCTTTCGGCTGAAATGATTGGAAAAACACCAAAAACCTCTTAAGAGGTCATTCTACTCATCATTATGATCACGACCTCTTTAGAGGTTGTTGGTGTTTTATCAATAACCCTGTATGAAATGACAGAAAAAAAATGACAAACTCTCATGAAAATACAGTATTTGTATAAAAAATATCCTGTATTTTCAGAATTTGGTAACACATAGGTGGGTGCAAAATTACACGAGTCAAACATTAATTTTGGGGCAGATGAATGAAAGGTCCGGTAGATCGGACAGACGGACATGACAAATTATACGTGGGGAGTTGTTTTACTACCGGTACCTAAAATTGCTGAAAAACGACGCGCTGAAATAACACAGCTACGGCAGCGACACAGCACAGTTTTTCAGTAGAATTTTTTGGTGTATGTTAGTAGTAATATGGCACTGGTATACAGCAAGGGAATGGTTAATCACAGAAGATCTTATGCTTGTGTATGTGTGTGTGTAGTTTATACAAAATGAAATAACTAAACTACTAATTTCTGCACATTGTGTCTATGATACAGGCAATTTGATAAGTCCGGGCACTATTAATAATGGCCGGTCTGTATTCATAATGCCCGACTCAATTGGGCAATGTGATTAAAACAGCATGATTGATCACTTTTCCCGGCCATTATGAATAATGCCCACCCTATCTTGGACAAAGTAATAAAATAGGTGAACTGTACAGTTTTTGTTTATTAAATGAAATTACACTTACAAAATTTTCATGAAAAGTTAACAAAAAATAAACTAACCTAGGTTAGGTTATTTTTTGTTAAGAGCGTTTATACCCTACGGCATTTCGTACAAACTTTCAAGTCGTTATTTTCCGAAATGACTGAGCAGATTTTAATGAAACTTGCTACGCATAAGCAGTATACACAGGTCTAAAAAGTTATTAAAAACATTTTCGAAAAATAATGTTACAGTTATATTAGACCGATTTTTAATTATCTTTAGAAACAGAAATTTCCAATTATCTTCATTTTTAAAAGACATTTCGAAAATGTTTTTTAGTAACTTTTTAGACCTACGTATACTGCTTATGCGTAGGAAGTTTCATTAAAATCTGTTCAGTCATTTCGGAAAATAACGACTTGAAAGTTTGTATGAAATGCCGTAGGGTATAAACGCTCTTAACAAACTCAAACTCAAACTCAAAGCATTTATTTCAATTAGACCATTACAGGCACTTTTGAAAGTCAAAGAACAAAAAAAAAAAAGAACGCGAAGCTACAGTCCCAGTCACAAGACATAATAACTTGTGAAAGTACTGTAGTTGCCCATTCCAAAGCGTAGATCTCTATGGAGAAGAATGGGCAAGAAACTCCATGGACACTCTTTTAAATTAAAATATGTTACAGAATCTTGGTTACATCATTCGTGTTGAGAAGTACTAGTATGTGAGAACGATGTAGAAATACGGGCAAGTTAAGAGCGTCCAGAGTAAAAGACGAAAGCAATCATTCGAAAATAAAGTTAAAAATAAAATAATTAAAAATGAACCATGGCAGCTAAGAGATGACCAGGCACAACTGACAGCGCCTAACCTAACCCAATTGCCCGGCTACAAGTAGGGAATTATTCATACTGCCCGGTCCAAGTGATAAATTCAAGCTATCTTAAACACTGACTTATTACATGGACCACGGACTGTCGGGCATTATTAATAATGGCCGGTCAAAGTGATAAATTAATTACTTTGCCCATCGCTCTTGGGCATTATTAATAATGGCCGGTCCTTATTAATAATGCCAGTTAATCACGTTGCCCGTAACATCTACATTCCTAATTCAACTTTCTTTTGAAATAAGCAGTACCTTTGTGCTCTTGTATCTTAATGTATTGTCCTGTTAAGTGTTTTATGTGTACATAAATAAATAAATTATGTGCCGTACAAAATGAAAACATCATCATCATCTGCCTAGCCTTTTCCCAACTATGTTGGGGTCAGCTTCCAGTGTAACTGGATGCAACTGAATACCAGTATTTTACATGGAGCGACTGCCTCTCTCACCACCTTAACCCAGATGGTATTTGTTATATAACATGAAATATAAAATAAAAGCTAGCTCTTGGCTAAATAATAACAGCCGCATCGGGTCGATCTTTAAGGTTAAGCCGTGGTTGCCGAGGTTGGTCCGTGGATGGGTGACCTTAATTACATACTGAGTTTCTTCCATGCCTCTGAAAGCACATTAAGTCGTTGGTCCCGGCTGTCATTGACAGTCGAAACGAACGAGTAGTCGGAAGCCAAAATTCTGACATCCAGTATTACCAAGGGGTATCGTATTACCCAGTAACGGGGTTGTGGAGGTCAGATAGGCAGTCGCTTCATGTAAAATACTGGTACTCAGCTGCATTTTGTTAGACTGGAAGCCAACCCCAAGATAGTTTGGGAAAAGGCTAGGCAGATAATAATGAAATATAAAATAAAATAAAAATTAACAAATATCTAGTCTTAAAATAAACATTTTAATTCTAATAAAATTATTCGGGAGTTTGGTAAAGAGATTATGGACTTAATCAAACGTATTAATAACCCTCATTTCAAAAATAACAATCCACTGTTTGTAGGATAACACAAATTTCAGTATTTTGGGAGTAGATAAAGAGATTACGGGCTTAACCAGGACGTATTAATACCCGAAAAATTCGGCGAATTTAATTTGAAAATTTCGGTAAAGGGACACGAAATGTGATGGGTCGCAGAGGCTGTATAATTAACGCCTCCTACTTCATAAAAGCAGAAGGTTTTTCCTCTCATTTTCCACACTTATCTACGTACAACACTAGTGGCTGCGTGCTTGAAAAATTTTAATCCGCGTTGGAGAGCGCAGATATTTTTGAAACGTTAGTTAGGTGAAAATTATCAAGAGCTTTGAATGTTGATTTTATTTTATGTCGCTTCGGTAGGAGTGTGTTTGTGATTTTTAAAGGGTAGGTAGGGTATTTTTTTAACTTTTTTTTTTCAGAAATGTACTCTCATTGAAAAAACTGATATGAATTTCTATCGTATGTTATATTTTTGTCTTCACAACGGACAAAGCTTTAATTAAAAAAAGGGTCAAACTAGTGATTTTCTTCAAATGATTACCAATAAACTACAACATTTAATAAACAAGACAATAAAATAGAAATATTGGCTTCATTAACAAACAATACAACTCATTACTTCCGCTACTCTGAGTGAAACCTTTCAGATACAAATGAATCTGCAATGGACACTTTATGAATCATTCAGACATAAATTAATGAACCATTATTTCCGCCATTCGATTTTATTTCATTGACATGAAATAACATGGCGTCTGTTATACCTGGAGAGTTATACAGTGTTATACAGTTATAGAACATTTCATCAGCATTTTATATTCAAGTACCATGTAATATGCTCCGTATGATGTCGGACGTAAAGAATAGTACCATCCCATATCTTCCCGTGGGTGTCGTAAGAGGCGACTAAGGGACTTGCCAGAGAATGGGCAGCAGCGTTCTCTGTGCTTTTGTAACAACCGTACTGCGATCGCCAACCCGCCTGCCAAGCGTGGCGATTATGGCAAAACCTCCCATGTTATATCAATGTGGCGACACTTGGGGGAGGCCTATGTCCAGCAGTGGACGTCTTTCGGCTGAAATGATGTAATAGGGGACGACCGTATTGCCGTCAACCAGCCACAAATCCAGACTCCTGATGGAAAAACCCAAAAACACCTGACTCGATCTAGGAACCGTACCCAGGATGATCAGCAGTCGCGTTTGCAACTATTAGACGAAAAAAGCTGTCGTTTTATTTAATTGACAGGTTTCAACGAGTACAAGCTAAGGGATGGGTTATCTAAACAAACAATTAGTACGACGTGACGTGCAGTGTGTTGACACTTTACAATCTGTGAGAAACAGAGGGGTGTGAACTTGTAAACTACGGTTTGCTTTTAAAAGCTGATAACAGACAAGACAGCGTATTTGTGAACGTAGCTTAGGGAATATTACAAGTAAACATCTGCAGGTACCTAACTGGTGAAATGTTGACACTTTTGGTTTCTAGAACTTTTTAAGTAGGTGATCCATGTAAAACACAAAATACTGGTCTTCAGCTGCATCCGGTTAGACTGGACTGGATAGTTGGGTAAAGTCTAGGCAGATGATGGTGGTCTCCAGAACACTTTACCGTTGTGATGACGATGTTTAATATCAGAATGAAATAAACCCATGGTTAAAATAGAAAATAACATCTACAGGCTTAAGATATCGGAATTCATGTAGAAATAACATTTCCAACGAAATGATAATAAAAGTTGTACTTAACGTATTTTTTTTTCTTAGCCTAGATTGTCCCACTGCTGGGCAAAGGCCTCCCCCATAGCCTTCCACTCTTTTTCCGTGCGGTTTTTTCCCGGCCAATCTCTCTCTTACCCTAATAATCAAATCAAATTAAAAATAAAACCTTGTTACAAACACGCTTAAAAAAAATAGGTATGTCAGCGGTAATTCCAAAAAGATTGTATTTTGGGACAGGCGTTATACACATTTTGCCAGTACAAATCCGATGAAAAATAAAATAAGTACCAATAAATCTGAGCTCCACTAAAAACATCCACAGTGTGAACCAATTGAAAAGTCGTAAACATTTATGTGGTCAGTTAAGATCTCGGAAACTAATGCTCTTAGTGGTGAAGTGTTGCTGGGGCAATCAATGTCACTTCACATTAGATCCGATAGCACTCGGCTCTCGATACGTTTGCGCTCCGATACTAACAGTTTACTGAAATTAATTGCAATTGACTTGATTGGTATCGGGACTGTGAACACGTAGGGTTTTCTTAATACAGTAAATTAGGAAAGGAAAAATAGCGAAAACCGTAAATTTTTAGTTACATCATATAATAAAAATATTTTTAATAATTTTTGTACGGAACCCTCGGTGTGCGAGTCCGATTCGCTCTTGGCTGGTTTTTTTGAAAAAGAATTCTTGGTTGTTAATAATTTGGTGAAAGCAAAAGTTTGTCTCTCAGATTAGGATAATTTAAATACCTTTTGAAAGGATTTGATAATATCAAAGTGAAGAACACAAAGTTCACAAAAAGAGATCAATGTCAAACTCCAGTTAGTTAACATTTGAGATCATGTAAACTTCTGCGTTTCAAATCTTGTACCTTAAAAAACCGAGGAAAAGCGCTAAAATATCATCTTACTTTGGTTATAAATTGGAACTGATAAGTACAAGAATTTAATTAAAGATACGATCCAAACTTATTTAAGTTTGTCTTCGCAAAACGGAACAGGGCGGAGGCGTTGTAAAAAACGACATTCCCCTTAATTTCTACGTTTTATCTCTACAAGATTTCGTTGATTGATTTTCGCGAAGTTCTTTATCTCCTAAATCTTAGTCAGGTGCTTTTTATTGCTCGTGTCCATTTATCTTGGTCCTTCTGCTATTGAATCTGTAACCATTACCTAATTGACATTTGGACAAAGGTATACGCAGATGTCTTAGCCGTCTCTGTGAACCTGATTAATTGTGCGCACATGTGTCTGACAGAGCTTCTGTGAGAAAATAGGGAATACCGTGTGAGAGAGATAATAGTCGTATCACAGGACCAGATTCGAAGCTAGTCTATTTTGGTCCTTGTGATATATTAGTGCCTGTAAAAATAAATCAAGTGAAATACGAGCTACGAATGTTAGGGGTTCCTCCTCCATTTGTTGTTGTGAAAACCACTTTAGGAGCAATATGTTGGAATAATGTATCGGCTGAAAGGTTCTTAAGTTACACGGTTAAATTAATAACGTAAACAGTATCTCGTCGACTTTGTTTGTTTAATTTGATTTATGCGATATCTATGGCTGAGATTTTATTCATGAAACATTATTTTTCGATTTTAACGGGCGTTTTTATGGCACAAACACATTGGCATACCAACTCGCTTTGAGGAAAGTATTATGGCTGGATCTTCGGACTTTTATGAAGTTATTCATTTTCATACCAAGGGATATAATATTTCGGTCAAAATGATCGCTTAAAATAATGATGAAATTAATTAAAAACTCATTAACAGCTTCACAATAGGTACCTGTCAAGTCCCAATGTAATGACGGTACAAAAATATAAAATTAATTAATTCCGAAAGATCAGACACACGCTGGTCTAATTAGCGCTCTACACCTAATTAGCTCGTAGGTCGTCATTAGTACAATATATAGGGGTAGGTGGTGCTTGCAGTCAGTCTGGGTGTCGGGCAGCCATTGTGTGCTGGAGTGCCCTGGAGACTTCTCGAGTGAACGTGTGTGCTACGCCTTATTGAGTTGTACGCCAGTTTTGTAGCATGGCTCGTACGTAAGACGTCTGAAACACGCTTCGGGCATACATTGTGGATTATGGCCTGACGCTACTGCCTATTAGGTTGTGTTCTGGTCTAAATTGGCAAGTTTATGAAATATAGCACTTCGCCCGCGACTTCGTCCGCGAAATATTAGTTTAGAAATCCTCTTTATAATATTAGTTTAGACGTTTAGATCAAGGACACGGATTACGGTTTACACGGAGTGGATTGATTAAACTCCTAAGTAGTTTGATAAAAGTATATGTGTATTTTTATATTAGCTACTTTTCATTCTCCTGTGTTTGCTAGTGGTTTGTCAGAAGTTAAGATCAAGATCACACGTGGATTACTGCGAGATGATCCCAACATGAAAAGGGTAGATCTCTAGAAAAAGAGTCGAGGTACAACACAACATCTGCTCTGCTTTATCTCTCTTGTGTATAGAACTTGTAGACTTGTACCCTACACTACATAATGACTTGTGCTACACAGAGTGGAAGGCACACAAACGCGAAAACGGTTACCACATATTCAGTACATAGTTCTGAGCCCACATACAAACTTTCGGGTATTAAGAGTGTAATGATCTGAGTGTAATTGCAGACTACATCCATAGTCCTATTTGGAGGTTGGGCTGCACGTATTGTAGGCTGACTGGCGTCTTTTCTCTTTTTATCTTATTTGTGAATTACTAACATAGCTTAAAGTCATTTTGATGACTAACACTCTATGGACCGAAGTCTGAAAAAAATGTTTTGAATTGAATTATTGAATTAAAAAAATACAGCTGTTTCCTACAATAGTTCCTACACGGTCAAAATGAATGGAACAGCAGTTTTTTTTTTAAAGTACCAATCAAACAAATTACCAATCAAATTCAATATTTTAAGTTTTCGCGTCCTTCCCACTCTGTAGACTTCACTAAGCTACCAACAATTTGTTAGGATGTGCTTCTAGGATGCTTGAACTGGATAAAATATTATGTAAACATCCACTTACTTTGTAACGAATGCATCCTTCCGCTTCTAAACGATGTGATTTATGTGAACCTTGCGAAATTATCCTTTAACAGACCCTCTAGAATATTATCAACCTTATTGTCGAAGTTGCAGGGTCTAAAATAGCTTTGTAATGTATGATAGGATTAGGAGTTCGAAGCAAATCGCTAGTCGTCCTTTGAGGGATGGCTCAAAGTGATAAATATAGTACAACTCCTTTACAAATTCAACATGGAAGGTTTTCTTTGTTGTATTTTATCGAAATAGTATTAGTGACATAATAAAATAGGTTGAACTCTTTGGACTTCCTTTGGTGTGCATTTATAGCGAAAAACATGTAAAAGATGTTGTGATATTGACTAGTCAGTTTGAATTTTATAAGTTTTTTAATATTACAACAGGGCAAAAGGGCTAAAAAAAAAGTTCCCGTTTGATCGACTTTCTATTATGTTGTATTTCAAGTCCACTATTGAACCTAGACCCCTGAGGCTGGCAAGTAGCACTACAACTTACAAAACTGTAATCTTATCGGTAGCATAGCTCACTATAATAAAAGCTGATAGAAGCTCCCTAAAACTGCCAGAATCAAACACACAAAAAAAAAACGTGATGAGCTTTTTAAACAGCCACAATTAACGGTCCCAATGTCTGCAACAACGACCACACATATAAAGAAAATTGGTGATGATTGCTGTTCTGACACGAGGAGGATATCTACAGCTCCTAAACTCTTTGCTAAGACTCTCCCGGATGCCTAGACATACGCCGATCTGTATTTAAACGTTGTCAGACTAAACAACACCATCCTCTTACATTGTAGACTTCCTTGCTCACGGCAGTTACCTTCGCCTCCTCGAACAGGATGCACGAGCTCTATAAAACATATATTGACATGATGGAGCACTTATTCTGGAGCACTTATTCTGGAGCTAGTTTACGACGTCGTGAGAAGAGATCTAGATTTGTTGAAA
The DNA here is from genome assembly GCA_949152445.1 of Cerastis rubricosa. Taxonomy (NCBI): domain Eukaryota; kingdom Metazoa; phylum Arthropoda; class Insecta; order Lepidoptera; family Noctuidae; genus Cerastis; species Cerastis rubricosa. The sequence continues at coordinate 14,132,544 of OX424531.1, forward strand.
GGAGGATTAACTACTGCTGGCAACCTAAGAAACCTAACCTAAGAACCTAAGAACTTTGCTGGCAACCTGTTATTTATAAAACAGTATAAAGTTTATCATAAGATAACATCAGGTCTGTTATCTTTGAAGGGTTAACCAAAGGTGTACCTAATAGTAGGTACAGCCTCATGTCACCAGCTATGTTTAAGTTCCAGGGAGCGAGCAAAAAATGGAAAAACCCAATTACACTGAATGATCTGAGAATCGAAACCAGGCGCTCATGGCCAGCAGTAGCACTTGCAAGCACTGGACAAACGAACCAGTTAATCCATACTAATATTATAAATGCGAAAGTCACTCTGTTTGTTTGTTACCTTTTCACGACTAAACGGCTGATCGGATCTTAATGACATTTAGCAAAAAGATTGTTTTCAACCTGGGAAAGGACATAGGCTATATATCATCACGCTACGACCAAAAGAAGCGGAGCAGCAATGAAAAATGTTGCGAAAACGGGGAAAATGTGACGCAGACGAAGTAGCGCGGGACAGCTAGTTAGACAATGAAATAAGTAACTTAATATGAACTAATAACAGCTTTGATAAATAAAACTGGATTTAAGGCTGACACATTAAGCTTAGCAAGATTAGGGCATGAAAGTAAATTAACATCACATACACAGGTAACGCCATTTAAAGGATAACTTTTCCCCAACTAACTCAGAATAGGGCTCTTCAATCTGTTCGGCACAATCGTCGCTGTAAGACACGCATCTGCAACCGAAGCCCTGTCGTTATAAATAAGATTTGTAGCGCAACTTATCTCCCTTCACTGCTTGAAAACAAAACTATCTTTACAGGAAACTATCTATGATGTTCGTGGAACTTGACATTATGAATGAATTTGTATGAAACAGAGATGCATTTGCATGAGGATGTGTATCTTCTATAATGTAAATTATGAGAAGCGGCTTTTTCAAAAAGTAGTAAACCAATAAATAGGATACAGATATTTTGATGGTCGTATGTTCTTTCCTGTTTCTTGCTGAACCGATGATCAGTAGTGCATTTAAACTATACTAGAAATAGGAATACCTAACGTAAATTCGAAATCTGTTAAAATTGAAATGCTCATTTCGCACAATAACCCAATGCCATAGGACATTTATATTTTTGATACAAAAATCGTACAAATTCACTTCAGGTATGCTTACGTAGCCTGTTCATACTAGGGCTAATGATTTCTCAAATCCGATGACAAAACAATAACGCAATAACGTCATCAATATGTCATGTAACACACACTACTTCCGAGCCCTTAACTGCATGCGCGCATAGCCGCATTGAAATCGACAATATCCTCTGAGCGCTTTCCTCTAGCCTCCCCAGATCCCAGCGGCCCCACCGGCCTTCGATCGAGGCGCGTGGAGCGACATGTGACATTCGACCACATTCGACTATCAGATAACTTTTCCGTGACGTGTCGTGCGAATGGTCGCGAATTTCGACACTTTCCGGACGTAAGAGATGCGGTTTTGTCGTACTGTATTCGTTTTTGGGGTGGGGTGGTCATTTATATTTCGGTGGCGTAAGGTCATTTCTGATCTTTTTTTCGAGCGAGCGGTTTGTGCCTAACCTGGTGTCAGAGTTTTATGTCATGGACCTTTGACTTGGCTTAACATGAGAAAAATCTCTCATGCATGTTTGGTTTCCTCACGATGTTTTCCTTCATTGAAGCTAGTGATAATTATACCATACGGATATGAATCCGAAAAATCAGAGCCAGAGGTATGTGCCTTGGGTTCATACTCGTGATCGATGACTTTGCAGTCCGACGGTCATACCGCTAGGCTATCACTGCTTTATTTCCGATGATTTTGCGATTCTTAGCCGCAATCATTAGGCTTTTCAGGATTTCACTATTAAATTCAGACATTCATCTTAATTTGAGTAGTTAAAAGTTCAGTTCATCTCAGTTCTGGGACGACGCAATTTAGATTTCCATCGAGACACTTAGCAAAAGAAGATTAAAAGTTATAGTAATGACATCATGTAAACTTTATTACGCCAATGTCTCAACGAATTCTATTGATTTCGTAATATTCTAAGAACCTTCTGAAAATTCGTTTTCGTTCTCCAATTCTGAGGAAAACATTTACCTTAACTCTCGAGGATTTTTGGAGTACTTGTGAAGTTCTATATTTAGTTGTCAAAGGAACATGAGACGTCCTATATCAACGAATAATTTTAATTTAAATGCAAAATACGATCCCAAAATACATCTTGGAGTTTCACGTTTACATAGGAAGGTACTGATCCATTGACTTTGCATATCCCTGTGGTACCTCCTGTAATTAAAGAGTATGAAGCTCAAACTGTTAAAGGAATGGTGGGAGGTCTTTGCCCAGGCGTGAGCTCATACTAAAAAAAAGAAGCTAAGGGCTGCACAGTCTGAAAGTTGGCAACGGTACAAATAGCTGTCAAATAATTTGCTATTTTAATGTATAAATCAATATTATTGTGATAAATCATGTTTTATCGCTCTATGTTGCACCACAGTTTTGGTTTGAATTGCAATGATATAACTGTATTGAGTGTTGTTATAGTTTTAGAGATAAAATGCATTTGGGAGGTTGCCTGTTGAAAATCCCTTAAACTAAATATTCACTGGCACGGTATTTATGATTGCAATTCATAATCAATATTTTAGTATAACACAGATTGATTTTTTTATTATTTTGTTCAGTAACATTAGTAAATTGATAAAAAAATAGAGCAATATTTGACAGTTTCATGCGACCTGGCCAATTTTCAGAATACACCCTCCTATGTAACACTATCAACACAACGGTACCTCATAAGTGTGCGATCAAATGAAGAATCGCACTACATAATAATATTGAAGCTGTTGAATAAAGCAGTCTAATTTGGAGCACGTCCTGTGGCTAATGGTCTTACACTCAAAGCACCCACAGGATAGACCGGTTAAGCCGAAGACAGCCACATAAGATGGCCTGCGAGACGCCATAAAAAAAGTGCTGTAAGTTAATCAAGTTACGTAAGTGCTATTCTTTCATATCAAGAAAAATATTCGTCAATTGCCAACGTATCCATACGGATACGTTGCTATAACTTGACCACAATAATTTTCAAACATGTATACAAAGACCTCCTTCCTACAACTTCTCACTAACCTGCAGTTAACAGAACTACTAACATTTCACAGGCCCATCTGTCATACGAACAACCCGTCAGTTCAAGTTTACAAATTGATACGATATTAGCCGAACGCCGCGGGCACTGCCCATTTGGCCCCATCAAGTGTCTATTTACTAATTTCGCCAGAGAGCCGGTGTCCTGCCCTCATGGCTGCAATAATAGCAGCACGAAATTGCAGCAATCCAGCCGAGTATCATCGAGTTAGATCAGTTAATCCCCCTGGGACGACGGCGGTTAATTCAGTCTGCATTGCGCTTGCGACGAATTTGCGTGTACTTTTCATATATTTTTCGTTCAATCTGTCGCTTTTTCTAACTTTCACTTGGAGTTTTGTCACAAACATGTCGTACCAAATAGTTTATTTAGAATTGATTATTGTCAGTACTAATAATGTTCAGGTTCTGGATTAGATTTTAAAGTGATTTGATTGGATGGAGATAGCAACAATGAAGATTACGGAAAATGGTGTCGTTAGCTGCACCGAAGCGGTGGTCATTACAGTTCCGCCTGAAAGGTTAGTAAAGAGGTTAAGATAAGGGAAGCATGCAACCTTTTTTTAAGTACATGAAGTTGGCAGTTGTTAACTGGCATTCAAAGGAGATACAAGACGGTTAATCCATTTCCTTTTACGAAAGTTTTACGTAGACTGCATTATTTAAAACAAACTTTTAAGCAGTCTAAGATAACTGCTAAGAAGATTTGGCTGTCATTTAATCTTTCTTTAAAAGATAGCTACTCCTTCGAGCTGCAACGAAATTTTCAGTCAACAATCGTCCAGTTTCACTATTTAAGCTGTATTTTCGTCCGTTTTGCGCACGTATTCACAAATAAGAGAGATCTAATCTCTCATCGCTTTCAAAGTGAATCTGACTAGCAATAGCAGCAATGATGGATTGCTTGCATCCCTGCGTACACAAACTGTGTTTAATATTTCATTTCGTTAGGTAGTGGTGGTGCAATACAACTCGTATAAGTTCTGCGTATTGTTGGCAACACGACATGGCGACAGTTTGTGGCATCGATCCGTTGTTCAGTGTGGCTTAAGTTTGCATTATTAATTAGCAAATAAACTGTTCTACCTACAAACAATCGATTTTCATCGTCGTCCTTTGGCTGACACAGAAGGAAAAAGGAAAATGTTAATCAAATTCGAAAAAAGTAATTGACATTTTTATTAATGTTTCAAAAGTGAAGCATGTTGGTTTCCGTCTGTGAAAAAATTGTAATCAACTCCCAAAAGAGTCTGAAAATATGATACTGGCATACTGGCAAGTAAAAACATTAGAGTGATGTTTGCGTCCTTGCGTCAAACAAAACAAAATATTTGAAAATGGAACGTGCGTTCCGACACCCAAAAAGTATGCATGTGTATTTTGTGAGCACCATTCCCTGAGGGTTTGTTCCACCGCCCGTTGGCTTTTTAACGAGTTTCAACCTAATTTTGTAGTTAATACTCAAATATTTTCCTTTACGGTAGCCATGGTACCTACGGTTGATAAACGGGAATAGTACGGAAATTCTACGGGCTTTAGTAGGCGTTAGTTTACACTTGCTGTTTGCTTTGGCTATGTTTTGAATAATAAGTTATGCTAGTGCGTAAACTGTAGAATATTTGTTGCGTTAGACAAAACATTTTATTTATGTTTGTTGGTATGGGTTTCGGGCATGGGTGTTGGTAATTTATAGAACAAGTAGGTACCTATCTTGCGTTAGTTTGACATACCTAACAATTGACAATCATGCACTTTTTGATTGCCTTCCTGACTCTCTGGTTATCACAATCAAAAGTAATCCAAATGACCACGATGGTCTACGTTGTCCTAAAATTATTTAGGGCAACTGATCTTCCCCCACAATGCCCTACAAAATCTCGCGCCTACGCCATCCACGTGAACTGTCACCTAGTTTATTCACTTACAAACAATCGCGGTAATCTACACTCAACCTTTAGCTTCCGACACGCAAACATTAATACGTCACTAGTCCTTTCACAAATATTTTACGTCTGATTTTGCATTACTGTCAAATTCACTGAAATGATCTTAAAAATCATGACGCTAAGGTTGCTATTGAGTTACTGACTTGTTGGAAAAATTACTTTGAAATGGTTGTACTTGCTACCCCATTATAAAGTTGACATCCCACGAGTGCACACAACAGATACATTAAACATACATTGGATACGTGTTGTAATTCAAAAATAGTTGAATGGAGGATTAAGACCGCTTCTCGCTGCCCCTCGCCCTACTTCCTGCTATTCCTTTAACTTTATAAACATGGTTCGTTCTAAATAGGCGGGGTCGTTGACCCGTCGTGGGCTGTTGACAGGGGTGGCTACCACGATTAATTTTAAAATGCAATGGTATGTGAGTGTTGCACGCGAGTCGGACGTGTGATAGTGATAATTTATTTAGAAAGTATTACATGCGAATTTGGAAGGCCTAGTAGTTACGTGTTTAATGTTAACGCGTGTATGATTAATTAAAGAAGGCGAAACGCAAGTGAAATGGGAGAAATATAATACAGGGTGTAACACAATAAACCAGCATCTTAGTCTCAGACCATGAAACTGAAGAACTTTTCTTCACTGACTTATGAAAAATCTAATAACTTTTTTTTATCATTCATCATCATAATTTCAGCCGAAAGACGTCCACTGCTGGGCACAGGCCTCCCCCAAATGTACATAAGGGGGGTTTTGCCATAATCGCCACGCTTGGCAGGCGGGTTGGCCATCGCAGTGCGGTTGTTACAAAAGCACAGAGAACGCTGCTGCCCATTCTCTGGAAAGTCCCTTAGTCGCCTCTTACGACACCCACGGGAAGATCATATGGGATGGTGCTATTCTTTACGTCCGACACCATACAGAACAACTTTTTTTCGTTTTACCATAAATGTTGATCGCGTCAGTTCCTACACAAAGTCAATTTTTTCTAAAAGGTAGTTCAGTGTCATGGTTCGAGAGACCACACGGGTGGTCTTGCGTTTATTATGATTACGAATTGTATGTGGGGTACTTCAAAAAAACACAGAGAGGATGTCCATGTCCTATCTTCGAAAACAATAGGCCCATAAGTGAAAACCACATACCTAACGTAAAGCTCAGAAAACTACAGAATTGAAAATGAATAACAAAGGTGTCAGAAATGTCCATTTAGTCCAACAAACTCCCAAAAGGCAACAAATCCTAGACTTGTTGTCAGGATTTTGTGAAGGCAGACACGGAGTCAACAAAGCAAAGAATAAGAGACAAGGCTAAGCCAAGTTAAGAAAACTTTCTCGCAAAAGGACCCACCCAGGGTACAAGTCGGGAAACTTCGTTAAAAAAACTATTAAAGATAAAGTTACAAAGGAGTGTCGTGTTCGCAGGGATGCTGCGGGTGGCTCTCTAGATTTACCGTAAACAAAATATTCTTATGTTGGACCTAGATTGATTAGATTGAAATAAATGTGCAATAATTGAATTTATAATATATAATACTTCGCCGGTGACTTTCTCAGCGAAAATTGTGATATAATTTAGCCTATGTTACTTGATAAAGATGTAGCTTTCTAATGGTGAAAGAATTTTTAAAATCGGTCGAGTAGTTTTTGAGTTAAATCGTATCAAAAAAACAATCAAATCTTTCCTCTTTATAATATTAGTTTAGACTACCTAATGCCCACGGCTTCGCCCGCGTTTTGTTCGGTAACTGTCTCACGGGATCGTACAATCGGGAAAAAAGTATCCTATGTGCCATTCTAGACGATTATCTATCCGTGTACCAAACAATCAAACAGTCAATGTAGTCCTGCTTGTTACATTCAGATCCATTCAGTAGTTTATGCGTGAAAGAGTAACAAACACCCAGAGATTGTCACAAACTTTCGCATTTATAATGCTACGCCAGAAAAGAGCGGGTAGCTATGGGCAGAGCATTGTCGAGCTCTGGAACAATGTAAAAGTAATAGATAATATGAAAACCTAGTTTATTATTGAATAGTAGTAAATTAAATGTAATTTCCACTAGAAAATGGTAGAGCCAAGACTGGCCTAGAGATTAGAATGAACGATTAAAAATCAGTCACAGCAGGTACGAACTGCATCCTCCTAGGTGACGAGAAAAAAAAATTATGAAATTTGAAAAAGAGCAGATATCGTCAAAACACAGGTAGGTCCTATTTTTGTCAGCGTATTTCCATTTTGCACCTTGAGCCAAAAATACCCTGTTGCAAGTGCTTCCTTTTATAAGCGTTTTATATTTAATTGGGTTCTTTAAGATCTTAAGTGGGTATGCTGAAAGACTCCAAATTTCTAAGAGTTTTCACCGGGTCCAGGACGACCCTTTCGAATATTTTAATATTAATGACACCGGAAGGCCTTACCTGATATTAAAAAGAACTTTAGACTTCATCTTTAATACATTTTCCTTTAAACTTTCTTGTTTCCTTTATGCAGACGAAATTTCTAACTAAGTTTAAAGACGTATAATAGAGCACCTCTCGTAGTTTCAACAACAATGCCGAAGTATTATGTGATGTTTAATAATAAACAAACGTGTAAGTAAGCACGTTAAGCACGCTACACATGAAATATAAACAGTAAACAAGACTAATGTTTTGTTTGCGTGCTTAAAGGATAGTCTATGAATAAGACGCTATTAGCTGATAGGCTTCAGTGAAATGACGTTTACGTACGAGTATACAAATCAAACGTGGAGAAACTGTCAAGGATTGTCTTCAAGTTCAAAGTAGTAAGCAATGTGCATTGATTGTCTTTGTGTGCTTTATTGGAATACAAAGGAACTATCAAAGGACTTACTGCCTAGTCTATAAATGGGAACTAAACGTGGTTTAACCTTGGACCACGATGTCATAGGCCACGAGTAGGTTCATCATTGGTTTTTCTGGGTAAGCGTGCCACCCTAGGCTGAATCATCGCTTCACATCAAGTGACCAAGCTTAGACCTATTCGGTATAAAAAGAAAAGTAGTGAAATAATCATTGTCACCCACAAAAAATCCTGTAAAAAGAGTACAATGTACTCTAATCACAAGCTAAGATATCCTATGTGTCTCACCACAAAGCTTATCTTGTACTCTCTTCACTAAAAACACACTTCTTTGTGCTGTCTTCGAAATAAACAAGACAGGCTTGCGATGCAGCTAGAAAAACGGCGAGAAATGTGTGAAATGCTCTCTTTTCGGTCTCGCACGTTGGTTGCTTCCTATTTTTTTTTTCCGTGCATATGAACAGACGTACTCGTGATGCTCACAATTTATTCAGGATTATACGAATTTTTCTTCTTCTGTTTATTTTGATCGGGCTGTGTGAATTTTATTGTGGTATTTGTCGAGTTTTGAGTGTTTGGGATATTTGTATATATGTATTAACTTAAAATACTCATCTATTAACAAACTTATTTCGATTTAATTTAGGTTTTACGCTTACCTACACTTGACAGGTATTGAAAATTCCTTTCATTCGAAAAGGTTCAAAATATTTTAAACTTTTGAAATTAAATCCACCAAACATGACCGGCGTAGCCAACATTCCTGTAAAGCATCCATACCACTCTACACTTTGATTTCGTAAACAAACTGTAAACAAACTTTCAACCCTTAATTAGATATTGTTTAAAATTCCTTCCGAAAAGGTTTTATATTCTGACTCATCAAAGAGTTCCGTAAACAATCCACTTGATGAACCTGGCCGGATAACATTAACCTTTAAAAAGTAAAAAGCGTTCCAAATTCAAAATACGTTCAGCGTGAAAGTAGTCTGGTTGTACAGACGTTCATTGATCAGCGGCCGCCCGGCAGCTTGCCAACGAAAGGGAACGTATACTACGAACGATACTACTAACAACTTCACAGATCGTTAACACTACAACATTGACGCTCAAAATTAAATCAAATCTTGATCACGATAAGGTTGAGATTTCAGTGTTTTGGCAGTGGCTGTTGTAACAGCTTGAAATGGGAAAATGTGAGTATACAGCGTGTACAAACATCTAGCACCTAATAGTATTTGTAGCGGCGCTGAAAGTTGGGCGAGATTTTAGATAGTATTGTTCAGTTTCATTTATGGTTAGAACTTGTCAGTTCAGATACGTTATTAATCTTTGTTATTGTTGTAGTTTCTAGTGTTGATTAATGACCCTATTGCTACAATAACGTGCGCAGACACGTAATGTGTATAAATTTACTGAAACAATTTTATAACTTTTCTTATTATATGAACACGCAAACAGCTTAAACACGTTACCACGATTATTAAAAAAATAACAAAAACGAACTCGTTAAGTATATAAATATACCGTTGCGGTTAAGGGAAGAATACAGTTACACTTACAAAGCATCTACGAGTTTATCGAAAACTTCAACATGCAGAAACCTTATAAAAGTTCGTCCAACTTCCAACTTGCTCATTTTTACTTTTAACTGTCGTAAGCATAGAACAATTTTATAAATCAACGATATTCATTAGTTCGTATGATATTAAAGCAACTTTTGTTGTTCCGAAATTCAAATTAAGAATACATTTTTCATATTTAATTCTAAAATAGCTGTTCCTGTTGCTGTGAAAATACTTATTATTATTTTTTTCTTTTTTGTTTTAAGTACCAACATACACTTCAATTTTATTTATTTAAATAGATGGGCACATAAGAAACGTCAAAAGCTGCACGGATCGATCGTTATAGTTTTAATTCGCCTGTCGTAAAACAAGAAAAACTAACTTTACAGACTACAGTAATCCTCTATGTGTTACTTAAAAGTTACTTCCTATCGAGGTAGACGGTTGCGTTGAAAAAACGACAGTGAAAGTTTAAGGGCAGCCAGTTTCAGCTGTGTGGGTAGGTAGCACCTAGCGAGGCCAGCGGTCTCGGAGCTTTAGTTACATTTTACCCTGAATTATCTCGGTTTCGGATACCAGCATTACCAGCGTTTCAACATTTTAGGAAACTTTCTCTTAACTTTATATCGTGCCCGTATGAAACTATTTGTTCGTATTGTTTTGTGTGTTTTGTTTCTATTTTATTGACCCAATGGTAACAAAGCAATCTTTGTGGATATTTTGTCTAGATTTTGTTTATGGAAAAGGTAACTACTGGTACTAACCAATTCACTTTATTATTTAGTAACGTGTCTATACAAATAAATAAAATTGAAGTGTCTTACCGCTTTTTACTACAGTATATGAATGTATATATACCAAATATGAATGTATATATACGGTGCGTTTACCAAAATAACATTTTTTTTAATTTTTGTCTGTCTGCCTTTTTTTCCCGCTCATCTCTGGAACGGCTAGACCGATTTCGACGGGACTTTCACTTGCAGATAGCTGATGTAATAAGGAGTATCTTAAGTTACTACTATTTTAGAAAAAAATCTAAACTTATTATTAAAAAAAAACTAAATAACTTTTTTGTTAAATTCCACGCGGACGAAGTCGCGGGCACAGCTAGTTCTTAATAACTGACGGCCCCACTGGTCTAGTGGACGCAAGCGCGACTCCTGAGCATGAGTTATTGGGTTCGATACCCAGGTCGGGCAAGGTGTTATTGGGTTTTCCATCAGGAATTTCTCAGTAGCAGCCACGGAGTCTGAATTTGTGCCTATAGGCAGTAAGTTCGCCTCCTATTACATGGGAGTTAACTGGCGCTGGGTGTACTATTGGGAACACCTCACATATGTTATGTGCTTCTTAATAAAATTGAGTTTATAAAAGAAACAACAAAGAAATTCCTACTTATGAGAAATCATCATCACCATAATTTCAGTCCACTATTAGGTATAGACGTCCCTTTTTTTTTCGGATGGCAAATCATCAAATGACTTCTCCCGCTATGGGCGGAGCGGAAGGGAGTGTCAGACTTGACTGACTAAAACCCATCCATGTTCCTTCTTAGCCCTTTGTGTTCCAGGGCCACAGTATCTCGTATAGACCTCCCCTTACTTTTGCTATACTTCTCGATTCTGTGCGACCCTCATCTATCTGGTTCCCGAGCTGTGATGATATCGTCAACGTAGCGGCTTTTTGGACGGCCCTGCTTCTTTGTCCCAGGCTGTAAAAACCAACATCACGCTAAACTTTGAACACGACAGCAAATGTAGAAAAAAGCTCGGCACATTACATAGAAGTCTGAAAGCCACGAAATTGGTTCGCAGGATAATAAAACCTCTTCCATTTTATTGCTAGCCAAATCGAATATCCAGAGAATGGAATTACAGTTCCTGAGATACCAGACGACATAATAGGGTTAGAGGTCTGAAGTTAGTTCCTCCATATTTCTAGTTGCCTGGTAGTTACTGTCGTCTATCATTAATATTCCAGCGTTAAATGGTATCAATTCGTGGTTACCTCGACCGGCTTTATTAGGAAAATGGCCAAGAACATGGACGTCCGCGTCGGCTGGTAATTGAAAAAGGCGTGTACGGTTACGTTCCTACAAGTTTTAATAACTTCCTTCCAATTATTTATACTATTATCAATACCTTTTCAATTTCTCGATACATGAGAAGATTTTTCTTAGCCATTCTCATCTTTTTAGTTACACACCGCAGAGGCAAACCATTCTTTATTCAAAAACATTTAAAGCGGGATATTTACCATGTTTAATACACTGTTTACAAGGTTTCCCCGTTTTCAGTGTTAATTTTAGTTTTAGGGACCATGTCCGTTTAAAAACTTAAACATATGTATTGTCATGGTCACTAATAGTAGATTATGCACCGAGGGGCTAAAGTTGTGTCTTATGTCACGGGCGTCATATTGAATCACGAGCGCAATGAAGGATTCGGGATTTAACTCACGAGCAAAGCGAGGGAGTTAATACAAGAATCCTGAATGCAGCGAGGGATTCAAGCTAGCCCAAGGCAAAGACACCTTTAGCCCAGAGGAGGATACTCTACTTTTTACACCTACTGTGAGAAAATAATAGCCATAGTACGAAAAACAAAGTATTTATTAAATAAACAAAAAGTAAGAATAACTTATTTAGAACTAGTTAGTTATATGCACTTTAAATTAATAATTTAAAGTTTCAACATTCAAAGGTGTGAAAACTTTAGATTTCTTTGATTGGTGTCTTTCCGATATCCTCTTTAAAAATGCTAATAGCTTAGCGTATGTCTTGATGTCTATATTGTGTTTCATGCTTATTGTTGACCTAAGCATTGAATAAGTACACCATAGGCTACTTGACTTCTGACAAGATAAATGCTGAAAATACACTAATTCCGAAATGGACTTGACGCCTTTCGTACTTTTCCATTTTTGGAAATTGTCGTAGGCTTTTATATAAGTTTCCTTTGACTTTTCCGGCAGTAAATCATTGGAAATATTATTAGCTTCGGTTGTAATGAATTTAGGAGTACAATCACTTTCATCACTCGACATTTTATAATACTTTGTTGATAAATTTAAAGTTTAAATGCCAAAAGTTCGCGCCTTTATTGCGTCTACCAATAAGTAGCCAAGACACGATCAATTCGATTTTCAAAAAAAAAAGTCTCTTCTACGGTTTTGTCGTGTGTGTCTATTGATATCACTCTCATGGAAATGGCGTTTGTGTAAACTAAGCTTCATACAGGGCTGGTAGAATGGTTTTGGATGATTGGCTGTATGAATTTTGAATTTAGAACGTTATTGGAGACGCTCGTGAAAATAGAGTATTTTTGATAAAATGTGATAAATCGACTGTAGTACAGAACGGTTTTATTATTTATTTATTAAATCACAAAATCCACAGCAATCTTTGCGCAGTTTACTTAAAATAAATTAACTAATGTTTCAGCCAATTACTATTACGGTATTACGGCGCGGTACGGTATTTGTTATTTTTAATGCCAGTTTTAATGTGAATCCATTACTTTTAGAAAAATGGTTCGTAGTTATCTAATTATTCTTATAATTTTTGTCTTCGAAAACATGGCAACGATATGAAGAAGCAGTTGTTATGATTTTGTAGGAAATCGAGAATATCATCCACGTGTAGTAAGGGTATCGAGAATAGCTTTCCTCTTTCTGGCACCAAAGGGTGTTTGTTAGTACTATACTGCTAATTTAGCTGAGCATGTGAGATTCCAAATTCAAATCACATTATTGACCAGCGGGTCATAATGAAATCCAGTACAACATTATTGACCGGCTGTGCCCCCGGCCACTAATGACTCACTTTAGGTTAAGGTTGCTTGACATATAATTTGACATTTTCGAGCAGGTGGTGTGAAAATAGTAGATTATGCACCAAGGGGCTAAAGTTGTGTCTTATGTCACGGGCGTCATATTGAATCACGAGCGCAATGAAGGATTCGGGATTTAACTCACGAGCAAAGCGAGGGAGTTAATACAAGAATCCTGAATGCAGCGAGGGATTCAAGCTAGCCCAAGGCAAATACACCTTTAGCCCAGAGGAGGATACTCTACTTTTTACACCTACTGTGAGAAAATAATAGCCATAGTACGAAAAACAAAGTATTTATTAAATAAACAAAAAGTAAGAATAACTTATTTAGAACTAGTTAGTTATATGCACTTTAAATTAATAATTTAAAGTTTCAACATTCAAAGGTGTGAAAACTTTCGATTTCTTTGATTGGTGACTTTCCGATATCCTGTTTAAAAATGCTAATAGCTTAGCGTATGTCTTGATGTCTATATTGTGTTTCATGCTTATTGTTGACCTAAGCATTGAATAAGTACACCATAGGCTACTTGACTTCTGAGTACAAGATAAATGCTGAAAATACACTAATAGAACTGGTTCCGAAATGGACTTGACGCCTTTCGTACTTTTCCATTTTTGGAAATTGTCGTAGGCTTTTATATAAGTTTCCTTTGACTTTTCCGGCAGTAAATCATTGGAAATATTATTAGCTTCGGTTGTAATGAATTTAGAAGTACAATCACTTTCATCACTCGACATTTTATAATACTTTGTTGATAAATTTAAAGTTTAAATGCCAAAAGTTCGCGCCTTTATTGCGTCTACCAATAAGTAGCCAAGACACGATCAATTCGATTTTCAAAAAAAAAAGTCTCTTCTACGGTTTTGTCGTGTGTGTCTATTGATATCACTCTCATGGAAGTGGCGTTTGTGTAAACTAAGCTTTATACAGGGCTGGTAGAATGGTTTTGGATGATTGGCTGTATGAATTTTGAATTTAGAACGTCATTGGAGACGCTCGTGAAAATAGAGTATTTTTGATAAAATGTGATAAATCGACTGTTGTACAGAACGGTTTTATTATTTATTTATTAAATCACAAAATCCACAGCAATCTTTGCGCAGTTTACTTAAAATAAATTAACTAATGTTTCAGCCAATTACTATTACGGTATTACGGCGCGGTACGGTATTTGTTATTTTTAATGCCAGTTTTAATGTGAATCCATTACTTTAAAAAAAATGGTTCGTAGTTATCTAATTATTCTTATAATTTTTGTCTTCGAAAACATGGCAACGATATGAAGAACCAGTTGTTATGATTTTGTAGGAAATCGAGAATATCATCCACGTGTAGTAAGGGTATCGAGAATAGCTTTCCTCTTTCTGTCACCAAAGGGTGTTTGTTAGTACTATACTGCCAATTTAGCTGAGCATGTGAGATTCCAAATTCAAATCACATTATTGACCAGCGGGTCATAATGAAATCCAGTACAACATTATTGACCGGCTGTGCCCCCGGCCACTAATGACTCACTTTAGGTTAAGGTTGCTTGACATATAATTTGACATTTTCGAGCAGGTGGTGTGAAAAGGTATTTTTGAATGTCAAACTGTACATTGTACCAAGTAAACAGATTGTATTTGCTAAATTGCGAACATCGTCAGTCCCTCATCGTCTTACCCGATGATAACCTGCAATTGCTACCCTCGTCAGTCACCAACAGTGTGATGTACACTTATGTACAGTACTCCTTGACTTCCATTTTCCATCTAACGATGATATCCACATTACATTCCAACCCATCATTCAACTACATGCTAAACAAAACCTCCCCTGTCAAAAGGTTAAACTTATAAATCGACTCTCTTCGATACGAGATTACAAAGCAGTTTTCATATTCCATAAATAATATTTTCACTTTCCTTAAGCCTCCTTGCCCCGGGCTAAGAATAACAGACTTAATCATGTCTACAACATTGATATTAATATTGAAGACGATGTAAGCGGAGTATTAAGGATGTCAGGTAACGTGAGAAGAATTTGTTTCTCGGTTCTTGTGATTGATGAGGTGGATCCACGCTTAATATTGTATGGATAGGATGTCATCATTGTCTTAGTGGATTATTTTGATCTTTTTTTTACCGTATAGTAATATACGGTAAAAAAAGATCAAACACATATCTATCTGTATATGTGCCCATTTTAGCAAATGAAGTTGCTGGAATTGCTTAATCTAGAATATTTTGTTAGGAGTTTTATTTGGCCTGTATTTTGTACTGCGTTGGAAATGTTTTTTTGTGTTTCTTTATTTTCTATTAGTTTTTACCCCGCAGCTTTTAATGTTGATTGATAGAAATTACCTGCGATAAACGAAAAAGTATCGTAGTTGCTTATTAAAGTAATGAGGTTCCACGAAATCATTTAATTAAATGGTTAACGGACTTCGCAGGCTTGAAAAAATTCAACATTAAACACTTGACCGTTATTTGAAGCTTACTAGATTGAGAGTGGCACTACCTGTTTCCGCTATATTTCCTTTCTCTTTTGTTCTTTACTGTGGTTGTATCTATCCATCTCTTTCGCTCATCCCGTTTCCTCACCAGGTGGCGCTGCCAAATGTAAGCTTAGCCATGGCAGTGAATCGCCGATCATTGGCGTCTTTTTCCGCGTGAAAAGAGGTTGTCGAGACAACTTTTAAAAATACAATTAAATTCTTCTTCTTCTTCAAAAAAAAAAAAAGTGAATATAAGTGCATTTCATCGGACAAAATTGTAAGTAGAAATATAATTTTCATAAAACTGTTCAGTGATGCGATGCATGATCACTATGTTTATGGGCAAAAAAATATATAATTTGAAAACGGGTTTACCGTTCGACCTTGCCCTTAGCCAGCATTGCTTAGTTATAATATTCGCAATGCAATGCTGTAATGATTTATAAATCTTTTTTATTTTTTCTCTTTCAAACTACCCTCATTTGCTCTAAAGATTGTAGGAACTATTTTTATGACTTAGAATCGGTTAATTTTGCAATAGATTCAAGACTATATCAGTAAACGTTTTTGGTTCGTTTATGTTGTTAATCGTTTACGTACTCGTTGGTGCGTTGAGATAGATTTCGTAAAAAAATCGAAGATTTTCGTTTTTAATTAGGATGGAGGGCGCAAGTAATTCAATCACGATGGAAGCTCCGGGGCCATCAGGGTTACAAACGAAAGGGTCTACATTGCGTCGAGAACGTCGGACAAACGAGTCGTCTTCTAGCTCCTCGTCCAGTTCTTCTAGCTGTTCCTCTTCGTCATCAGCGAAGCCGAATAAAAAGAAACGTCGCCGTCACTATAAAAAAAAGAAGGGGGGCCGCCATTCTCGTAAAGCAGATTTATTGCTACAATTAACTCAAGAGGTTAGCGAGCTACGAGAACGCGTTTTTCATAGCGACAACAACTCTGCATGTTCACCTCGGCGTTCAGCAGAAATGCAGGCAGTCGGCAGTAATGACGAAATTTCCTTATTAGATAATAATGATTATAGGTCTTTGTATGATTATAATGTAGTAGATGAAAAATCAAACGAATCACATCAATTCAAATTTGATTTACAAGTCAAATTAAAGGAACCGCCTGTTCCTAAGGCTCCTGAAAATTATCTCAACTCTTTAAATGATATTCAGCATTTTAATAAAAATGAATGGTGCGAGGTTAGATATTCGGAAGTGCAGAAGTTATATAATTACAGTCCCGGCTTTACTGAGCTGGAGATCAACGAAGAAATCAAACCATACGATTCTTTAAGACATTTAGCTTTGGCTGACAAAGCCTATGGTGCTCTAACTTTTTGTGCACTTAAACAGCGAGAGGTATTACAAACTAGCATGACGGATCTTTTATCCTGGGCACGTGTCAAGGGTAGTGTGACACCCGATCAGTTGCATAACAAAATTTCTGAATTATTTTCGGCTGGTGAATATTATAAAGTGTCTTCAGATATGATACAGCTTGTTTGCGGTCATCGCGCAGAAATAATTCAAATGCGTAGAGACGGAATAATAAATCATGTTCGCGATCCTCTTGTTAAGTCTGCGCTGCGCAAAATTCCCCCTTCCAATCAGATGGTTTTTATTCCTGAGCGACTGTCATCAACGTTGGAAAAGAATGGAGGGGTTAAGAAGACCTTCCTACCTTCAAATAAAACCAGTGGCTTCAAACCTACTTCGCAAGCAGGATTTAAGAAGACCAATCGCTACCCCCCGCAGGGGTCAGCTTATTATAGGGCACCCTCGCAGGGTGCCCGCCAAGCGTGCTGCACTATGCCATGCTTCCAGCCCTCGCAGGGCTGTGGACACAACCATACCTCACAGAGGTCGGGTCATTGCCATCCCACGCAGGGAAACGGCAACAACAATAAAGGAACACGTGGGCCTAGCAACAACTATAATGGGCCCTTTCGTTCTCGGGGAACTCACCAGCAACCTAACAAACAAGATACGAGCAGAAATAACAGAAAACGGACTTCAGCCTCTGAATATCCCCCAGGAGGGAAAAGAAGCAGGTTTTGACAAACAAGACTTCAGAGCGGGCCAGTTAACGTTCTATGCCGATCGATGGAAGAAACTTGGAGCACCAAAAACTCTTCTTCGGATAATAAAAGGTTATCGCATACCTTTCATCAAAAAACCACCTCTAGTGGTACCCGATGCACAAAGCCCATTTCAAACAAAGGTATCCGAGGCAATGTCAACTATCATATCTCAAATGATAACACAAAAGGTGCTAGAGGAAGTTTCACACTCTCCGAGTTTCCTATCATCAATGTTTCTGGTCCCCAAAGCCGATGGCACCAACCGGCCTATTTTCAACCTAAAGAATTTGAACGATTTTGTTTACACGGAGCCATTCAAGCTCATAAACGTGTTTCGTGTCCCAGACTTCCTCCAACCGAACGACTGGCTTTGCAAAGTCGACCTGTCACAGGCGTACTTCAATTTGCCAATACACCAGTCACACAGACGATTTCTACGACTAAGTTACAGAGGAAGATTGCTAGAAATGACCTGTCTCCCTTTTGGCCTCAGCACAGCGCCCAAAGTCTTCGCGACTCTAACAAACTGGGTAGCACAGACACTAAGAGAGGAGGGTATTCGAATACTCGTATATTTAGACGATTTTTTCGTGGTTCACCAGGACCATCAGGTCCTGCGAGTGCACGTCCAAATAGTATTAGATCGCCTACACTACCTAGGATGGCAGACGAATTATCTAAAATCTGTCACAACTCCGTGCAAAAGCCTCGTATTTCTAGGTGTTCTATGGAATCCATGGATAAACGAGAGATCATTGCCACACGAAAAGATAAGAAAAATAAGAGAAAAAGTGCTGGATCTGTTAGACAAACACATAACGACGATAAAAGCACTACAAAGCCTAGTAGGTCTTCTAAACTTCGCCAGTTTCGTGGTACCAAAGGGCAGACTTCACTTTCGGGATACACTAATGTTTCTAAACCAAAAACTAAAAGAAGACTCTGCCAGTGTAGTTCTACCTGTAGAAGTAAAGGAGGACCTAAATTGGTGGCTACTAAATTGTCATCGGGCCTCTTTGATTCACAATCCGCCACCATCACATTTCCTGACAACAGACGCGTCGGATGTAGCATGGGGGGCTCAGCTGGATGGGTACGCACTATCAGGACCGTGGACAGATCAAGAGCAACAGCTCCATTGCAATCAAAAGGAGATGCTCGCAATACTAAAGGCCATAGAAGAGCGGGGTCCAAACATGTCCAAGTCTACCGTTCTAATTCAGTGCGACAACAGGACTGTTGTAGCCTTTTTGAGAAACGAAGGGGGGACCAGGTCTCCTTCATTGCTAAAACTCACGAGAGAGATTTTTCAAATCCTAGACCAGTACCAAATAAAGCTGAAAATCCAGCATATCCCGGGAAAATACAACTGTCACGCAGACCATCTTTCTCGTCATCGGCACCCTCCGGAGTGGTATCTCTTACCTCAGTGTACGGAGAAG
The DNA here is from genome assembly GCA_949152445.1 of Cerastis rubricosa. Lineage (NCBI taxonomy): Eukaryota > Metazoa > Arthropoda > Insecta > Lepidoptera > Noctuidae > Cerastis > Cerastis rubricosa. The sequence continues at coordinate 14,151,920 of OX424531.1, forward strand.
ATATTCAAAAAGTTCGGAGTTCCAGTTATAGACCTATTTGCGTCGGAAAGGGCAAAAGTCGTGGTGAATTATGTATCACTGGATCAGAACGACATTCAAGCAATGTACCACGATGCCTTCTCCCAAAACTGGACTTACCCACTAGCTTGGGTGTTTCCTCCACCGTACCTAGTGCCCAAGGTTCTAGCTCACCTCAACTCATCGACGGGCGTCTTTCTAATAGTAGTCCCGAGGTGGGAGAGAGTCTTTTGGAGAGCAGACCTAAAATCCCGTGCGTTAGCACCTCCATTCACAATCCGGAACCTGCATTCACAGCTGATAGATACGGTGACAGGCCTCCCACCCCCAAGAGTACGGGAGATGACGTTAGAAGTATGGAAATGTGGGGGTGGTCCCAGACCTTAGTTGAATGGAATGAAGCTCAGTTACAGCTCTTAAAATCCTCTTGGCGGCCATCAACCAAAAAGACTTATCGAGTAGCATGGAATAGGTGGCTAACATGGACAAAAACGCATAAATTAAACCCCTTCCAACCAACAGGTCCAGTTTTGGCTCGTTATCTTGCAGATTTGAGTCTTATAGAGGGGTTAGCTTATAAAACTATTTTACTACATAAATCTGTGGTCTGCACGCTAAGCAACCCTGACGAATCTGCCAAATTAAGTTCTCACGTTTTAGTTACTCATATATTAAAGTCTATTGCATTAAAAAACCCAATAGCTCAAAAATCTATAGTATGGAACGTCGACAAACTAGCAGAATTTATGGGAAGCTATTCTGTAGACGCGAATAATGTATTTGCTACTTGTAGACATACGGCAACTTTGTTACTCCTTTGTTCCGGTAGAAGAGTTCATGATCTAACTCTACTAGCTGTGGACTCAAAACACCTGTTAGAAAATACTGAATGTCTGATCCTATGGCCAATGTTTGGATCCAAAACAGATACTGCCGATTATAGACAGTCTGGTTGGAGACTATCCCCTAATCCTACTAACGAGAATTTAGACCCTGTACTTTGGGTGAAAAGAACTATATCTATACTAAAAGATAAACGCCAGACAGGGTGTCTTAATAATCTTTTTCTCAATTTTAGAGGAAAATCAAGGGTCGCTTCTCGTACAGTCATAGCGGGTTGGGTCAAATCTCTATTGTTAGAAGCAGGAGTGAGTGCTTCGCCGGGCAGTCTTAGGTCTGCTGTAGCCTCTAGGAACTGGGTTAACAACTACTCCTTAGATGAAATACTCTCTAGAGGTAATTGGAGATCGCAAAATACATTCGCCCGCTATTACTGTAGAGAAGTGATGCCATGTATGCCAGCCAGTTCTAGTTGTAATGTATCTAGAACGTTTAACCCTATTGTTTAAAGTACACAAAATTTAACCAAAAAAAAAAAAAAAAAAATATTCTTGTCTTATGTACCTATGTGATTCTTCTCCAGGGCTTTATGAGATGTTTATGTATTTGCATAATATTCTAGAAACAAATGAAGATGGCTTACGTTTAGTCTATCCTATAATGTGATTAAATATTTAAAAAGTTAAAAGTTTAAAGTGTTAGTTCCTTTTATTGTAATGGAAATTTGTTCATCATACTCTATAATAAATATACGTATCCTCTACCTATTATAATGATATTTTTCTGTATGAACATGTATGTGTATTGAATAATTCATTCAATTAAACTGTATTTCTCGCTATGCGCATCTAGTTTTACTAATAACATAATTCCACGTTCACATTGGCGTCATTTCCCACCAGGTGATAACAAACACGTCTCAATCTAGTAAGCTTCAAATAACGGTCAAGTGTTTAATAGCAGTGTTTTACCTTAAAATAAAACACATATTAAATACTTACCTTATTTGAAGCTTACCTTTAATTTCTACCTGGTGAAGATTTTCGACACAATGATCGGCGATTCACTGCCATGGCTAAGCTTACATTTGGCAGCGCCACCTGGTGAGGAAACGGGATGAGCGAAAGAGATGGATAGATACAACCACAGTAAAGAACAAAAGAGAAAGGAAATATAGCGGAAACAGGTAGTGCCACTCTCAATCTAGTAAGCTTCAAATAAGGTAAGTATTTAATATGTGTTTTATTTTAAGGTAAAACACTGCTATTGTTTATTTTCTTAGAGTTGATTTTGAAATAGAATGAACGATAAAACACAACGTTTTTTATGAGTTCCGGAATTTTATTCACATACCTTTGATTTACGATAGAAGAATTGCCAAAAAACACGAATTCAGCTTTTATTCCCAAATGTTTGTAAATAAACTGTATTCGAACAAAACCAGTGAAACACGGAGCTTTTATTCGAGCTTATAACAATACAAACAAAGGAATCGACAACATCCCTCTGAAATATCGTTATCCGTGGTATTTCCGCAAAAATGCAGATGGTCTCATATATCCGATACACAAGCAATTTATTTTGATTTACATACATTGTGCTGGTATTTGAAGCGATCCAGATGGACGCAGGTTTAATCCTGTGATCCGAGCAAGAGGCGAACATTGGTTTGATTAAAATAAACGCTGTATGTAATCCGAGGTAAACCGTTTACGCGGGAGACGGGACCGGAAATCGAAAGCGGCCATATTGGATGCGGAAATGTGCGACTGGCGCCCATCTCCAGCCAGAGACCGACGGTGATTCGATTTGTGGCACTTTCGTTGCACAGGAACGAACATTTCTTGGAATTATTTAATCCGTTTACGTATTCGTTGTCCCTTTTTGTGCCGATTGTTCCGCTTGCCAGAGAATGGGCAGCAGCGTTCTGTGTGCTTTTTTGTAACAACCGTACTGCGATCGCCAACCCGCCTGCCAAGCGTGGCGATTATGGCAAAACCTCCCAAAATGTCAATGTGGCGACACTTGAGGGAGGCCTATGTCCAGCTGTGGACGTCTTTTGGGCTGAAATGATGATGATGAATGATATTCAACTTGAGTTCTATTTCCTACATCTGTTTTTTGTGATTTCTGATTTATGCATTTAGTCCAGTCTGAAAAATCCCACTGATACAAAAAACAACATCAGGGTGTATTCATTGAACTATACGAATATATAAATATATATACTATACAAGTAGAACGACAGGGTGAAATTGAAGTCATGGGCATTATTTTAACCTAAGGCACTACTTACGATACTGATTCCATTAGGGCTATTAATACGCAAATCAAAAATATTATTACTTAATGCAAGTACGGAAAGAGTTCACGCACAATGAGTGACAAAGATGCACAGGTACAGCGCAGCGGTGCGTGGGCGTACGGCGTAGTGTGGGTACCAAAGGCAGCATTCGCTATCGCGAATATCGCGATTTGCAACTTTTGATACTTTGCATGGTTTACTACACTTTTAAGGTTTTCCGTACTTGCATTAATAATATTTTTGATTTGCGTGTTAATAGCCCTAATGGAATCAGTATCGTGAGTAGTGCTTTAGGTTAAAATAATGCCCATGATTTCAATTTCACCCTGTAGATAAGTCTTTATTATTATTTATACTTTTGAGTCGCACTGAATAAACACATTTTCATTGTACGTAAAGTTTCCTAAGTAGGTTCTGACAGTTAATAGATTATGTAGTAGAAAGTGGTATCTACCTAACCTATGTATCCCATTAACGTAAGAGACGGTCGTCCTTGAGGAAAAGTATAGCGAGACTATCCAGTGTTTACTGTTGACCGATCACAGATTTACCGAAAATAGAGGTTCCTATTACACGTAAAGACGTTTCCGTTTGAGTAAACCTAATGCGGTGACAAAAATAACATGGAAGCGTTACGTTGGGTATAATATAATATAGTAAATTGCGAGACTATTTTCAACATAATCATAACTTTACATTTTTTGAGTTTATTCTTGTACCACATACATGTGTATCTTTTTCACAGACCCTCTGCTAAGCTACGAGTCTTGAATTACCATAAAGAATTTAATTCAATCAAACTGCACGTTTAATATATTCATATGCCAAGAAAGTGAATTCAAAACTTCACAATAGGAAGTCTGAAGAAATTGAGATTCCGTACAAGTGCCTTCGAAGTTCATAAACTATAAAGTTGTGCCGTGTGCCGTATTCGCCCGCGGTATCGGATTCTTGGCACGTTGGTCGTTGGGGCAGGCGGCCATTTCTGAATATTATGTAAGATTATTGAATAATGTTTTAATATAGTTGCGATATAAACTTTCATGAAATAAATTGTGAAAAATTATATTTTCTCACTAATAATTCACTGTTGATTTACTCACTACTTGTCCAGTAGGTATAAGTTGGCCTGTTATTATACCACGGTCTGTATTGGTCAAAATGTTACACTGAAATGTGTCTATTAGAAAGACACAATTTAGGGATTAGAAATTTTTATACCAACAGTTTACTTGCCGTAACTTTATACAAGTGTCTAGACGATGATAAAAGTTATTTCCAAAAGTTCGACAAGAAAAACGTCTTCAATACCAATCAGTTCCAAGAACAAGTTATACCTTAACACCGAAGGCAATTTCGAAATGTTACAATTTAAAAATAAAAAAGTTAGTATAACATTTCGCCAGACGAAAACGGAAAACTGCACTCAAAAGATCATTGAACCCACGTTCCTCGCCCAGAGACAACCGTAGGTATCTAAAATGTTTCCCGTGTAATAACTCACTTAGGGAAGAATCCCGCCGTACTCTTGATAACTCCTTGTAAAAGTTATCCTCCCAAATGTCATAGTCAGCATGATTCCTCGTGAAATCGGAGCGGCGCGGTGAGGGCTTTAAATTTTTGCCGCATTTTCCCGTACCCATATATTGAGAGTACGTAAAGCGTCGACGAGCCGTAATGGTGATGAATTTGGAGGATTATACCTCCATTTATGCTGACGTAAGTACCGTCACCACGCGGAATGGAGATGCTCTAAAATGTATGTAATGTAGTATATTATCTCTACACCGATGAGATCCTTTCAAATGAAAACGTAGAAAAATTGGGAATACTAATTTATGTTTTCATTTAATCTCACAGTTTTTGTCTCATTGACAAAAAAGAAAATCCAAATAAATAGGGCGTTTCTATTTTAATGTTTATTCCGTGTCGCAAAACGATAGTTCACTCATACTGTAAGAAACTATTATACTCATAGTTTAGTTTCAAAAGATGTCTTCTAGCGAAACTTCCATGCTGCACGGAGGAACCTTCCCAAACTTTCTTTTCCTACTAAACTTCGTTCTTAGTTAGACGAAAAGTTAGTTTTTAATTAAAGGAGGCAGGAGGTTCTTTAATTAAAACGAAGGACCTAAGAAAGAGGGTAAACTTTAGAATGTGATCCACATATTCTGTATCGTTTAGTGACGCTGCGTTAACACAAGTTTTTCTAATCATTTGTCTTTGTCCTAAAGGATAGGGAAGCTTGTTTTATGATCATGAGAATTTTCTTTGGAAACTATCTTGTGAAACAGTCTTCTTCGTTGGTCAAGTAGTCGCAGCTTCTGAGCGTAAGGTCTTGGGTTCGATTCCCGGGTTGGGCAAAGTGCTATTAAGTTTTTCCATCATGAATTTCTCAGTAGCAGCCACGACTCTGGATTCGTGCACGGTTGATGGTAATAAGCTCGCCCCCTATTACATGGTACTTAAACATAAATAACGAAACGTGGGTGTACAATTAGATACACCTCTGCGCAATCCTAGGGGGATTACAGGCGTGATTTTATGTTACTAACTTTAAAATATTATTAAATTTATTATTTATCTTTGAATTATTTTCAGTAGTTACTCAACTTATATCTTACTGTGTTGTTAAACTAAAAGTAGATTAACTGAAAAACAAACAAACCTTTTTGCATCCCAGACGTCTGTAGTTCTTCAGCTACATTTCTTTGTTTCTAAAGAGACAAAGCTGTAGCTGCAGCGTTTAGTGCATTAGCTCTGCTAAAAGCTAGACTTAGCGGTCAAAAGAAAACGGTGGCATAAATAATGAGACTGAACCTCTTTAAGTCCCTAACATTGCTGAATGTAGCATTCGTTTTGTTCTTTATCAATGAAAACTTATACTAATTACATTGGACTGGTGTTCGTTGGTCCGAGCGTGTATTTAGTCTGTTTAGAATATTAGGAAAATATCTAAATATTGTGAGGAAAAAGGACGGCAATCACAACAAAATCATAATAATAAATCTTTATATATCTCGACACCAGAAATTACTGGTTCATATACGCACAATCTTATATAGATAAAGATATCTGAAGTAGGAAGGTCCTGAAGTATAGATCACTTCTCCGGCTTAAATATAACAACAGAGTTCTTAATCTTACTCTTTCATCGCTTCGCAGTAGCCATTATTTACCAAGCCTGGCAATAGAATACTACAAGTTTACATTCAACATTACGACAGACGCGAACATGTCAACCATTGATGCAGTATTTTAACATCACTACTACAGTTAAAACGACAATGAAATAAAAATAGTTCCATAAACAAAGCACCTGGGACCATGGAGAGCACTCACGGCCACAAACAATGCCACCTGGTGCTCATTTACTAATTAAGCGGTCTCCTGGGTCATGTTATTGCAAGCCCGGCTTTCTGACACTGTGCCAAGAGCATCATTAACCAACCGAGCCACCTGCTAGGAGATGGCATGCACCTGGGTTTGACTGCAACTGAATAAAAAACGGAAAGGTCACCTAATTCCGTATTGATGCGGTCGCAAATACAATTTTAGTATCCTTAAAGTTTAAAACGATAATGGCATATAAAAAGGTCCATATACAAAGCACCTGAGAGCACTATAAGCCGCAAACAGCGCCACCTGGTGCTCATTACTAATTAAGCGGTCTCCTGGGTCTTGTTGTTGCAAGCCCGGCTTTCAGACACTGTGCCAAGAGCATCATTAACCAACCGAGTGACTTGATGCACCTGGGTATCATTTAAGTTGAATAAAAATCGGGGGTTAATAAGCGTATGCATACAAATTAGGTACATACTTCTTTGAACTGAATGGTTTTTCAAAACTGGACAAACCCATAATAATAATTCTAGATTGATTTTATGGCGTTTAAGTTGAAAATTAAGGCATCTACTTAGTTGTTTGTCCATTTGGGAGGACTTCGATCGTCAAACAATTTTTATTTCCAGTAATTTGTTAACCAAAACTTGCTGTTGGTGTGTGTATCATATTTATAAGCTCTTATTATTTTGTTGCAGTTGCTACTCAATCCCGGCGAACAACATGTCGGGTGGGTCCCACGTCTCGCGTGCCACCTTCGGGGGCGCAGACTCCGAGATTTCAGGCGGTAGCGCTCCGCCCCTGCCGAGTCCGGCGTCCGCGGGGGCTGCGCTCGTGTCCCCAGAGACTCTAAGCCGGCACAGTAGTCCTCCGCCCCTGCCACCGCACCCATCGTCACATCAGCACCCTGCACCTTCCTGTTCTTCACATCGAGTGCATCTGGAGTCACCTTTGAGGTATTCCCTTGGCCTTGTTCAATTATTCGTTACGTATTGCATTGGTAAAACTGAACACGATTAACATTTAAACTATGTTTAAGAGAACTCAATGTCACAATTGTTTTGAATATTGACACTCACTTACTTAATGTGGTAATCGCGTTCGTTTCCATTCGTGAAATTGGTCCTTAGGCATTGATGAATGTTTCTGGTTCAAGGTTCTATTCTTACATTAGTTTATGGTCTTTAAAGCAGTTCGTTTGTTGTTTTCATGTTAGTTAGTGGAACAATTTGTGTAGATAGCTGATGGTATTTCTTTTCATGTCTTGAGCGAAAGTCTCGACAAACTCGATCAAAGTAAGCAAGTAGCATAAACTATTAAGCAAATACTTGTCGACCCTTTACTTGGAAAATCACGATTTCAGGTTGTTTGGACGCAGATAGAAAGTTAGAAGTTATTAAATTAATTAATTTTGCGCCGAGTAATTTCATAAACGTTTCATGTTTTATGGCCCACAAGCCTATAAGAGCAAGGTATTTTAATGTTTTTAAAATTAAATTGTACAGGTATGTAATCTACCTGCTCTGCTTCACATTCTTTGATCTATTTCCTTTCTTCATGTTTCCTGGAAAACGTTTAAAGCGAGTTCATAAAAAGGATATCCTTTCTACGAGGTTTATTTTGTTAGCGGTAAACTGAATCCGTCTTATGTAGTTACTACAAATAGATACCGTTCCAGCGTGAGTCTTGAAGGAAGTTAAGACAGCTACTAGGTTTGTGTTAGATCTATTCGTGATACGCTATTGAATATGAACGCAAACGCGGGAGTTAGGCCAGACAGAACTTCAACTATAGATAATGAAAACCGTTTATCTCAGAAATGTTAGAGAGAACTTGTTTGGAACTACAACTACTTCTTTGATCCTTCAAAGTAATTGTTAAGGAGGAAAACTATTTCCTTTATCAATTAGAACGGGAGTTTCTGAAACGACAAAAGTTATTGGAGGAAATGCTGGTTCAAAGCTAAACATTTGCTCCCTTATTAATAAACGTGGACTAAATTAAACTTAGACGTCGAAAAATGTATGGTTAATCTCATGGTTATACTACTCTGGTTTTTGAAGAACCAGGTGAGATACCATATTTCATATACAAACTATTAAGGCATGTACAATAAAAAAGAAATCTCACTGTATTAATGAAGTTGCAGAGAGAGATGAGACGCAGGTACCTAATGCAAATGCTGATAAGGACGCCTCGATACGATACTAAAAATAGCACAAAAGTAAATCCCAGTTGCACATTTATAAGCGTTCCTGATATAAGAAAGAAAGCATGGTCGTGCGACAAAGCGAAAAAGAATTTTGCATGTAGTCTACACATTGTACAAACGTGTTCGTAATGAACATTGAACAGGCCCACAGGGAATCGAAAAATGTATGTAGGCTTTGTGAGCTACCCACAAATAACGGTAACACGAAACCACGTGTTTTATTCGTTGGTACGATGAATGTTTTAATTTTATACAGGGATATAGACGTCACGGGGTTTTGAAGGTTGGTTTTTGGTTATTCTATTTTTGTTATTGCTATTTTGATCAGATAAATAGTCATATCATCTTCCTGCCCTTGTCCCATTTTATTTGGGGTCGGCGCAAAACGTCTCTTTCCTCCATTCTCCTCTGTCATTCGTCATGCTATCATTTACTCCTTTTTCATTCATATCATTTTTCACACAATCCATCCATCGTTTCTTTGGTCTTCCTCTCCCTCCATCCATATTCATATTCATCACTCTTTTAGTCACATGTGTTCCATATTTCCTCATCACATGTCCATACCAAGACAGACGACTCAGATAAATAGTAGTATTAATTAAATGATTGATACCGGCTAAGGTGCAAGCTTGAATTAAAGGTGGTCTTAAAAGACACACAAATTCAGTTTACAATGAGTATTCATGCATGAGTATGGGTCCTGTATGAAAAACTGACCCTACGTTTCAGAAAGGCTGACCAAGTTTTTTTTTAAGGACACAAATTACAGACCCCAAGCAAATAACTGTACAACAGATTTGGTTAATCTAATAGCTGGAAATGAAACGAGGAAAAATCTCTAAACCCCCAAATAATTTAGAAGAGAAACCCATAAAAGCTTACCCGATGTTATTATCGTAGCAATTACAACGACCTGAGGCTTTTTAAAACCAAATCGCCATGGCAACTAAATCCACGTTTTTACAAATTCGAGGAAAATTGGTCCACGGAGTTTGCTCATTTAATAACCGTGGAGAATGAGGGTGGAAACGTAGCAAAATGTGCCATCATTTGGTCAGTGGAGGTATTATTTGGTTAGTTAGACGGGTTTATTTGGCAAGTCACTGTATTATTTGGACGAAGAAGAGGGGATACCAAAGAGGGTGAACGGACTTTCGTGGTAAGTCTTATTTCGAAACAACCTTCTTTTTGCGAAACACATTACAGGTACAGGTAGCCAGTAGTCAATTGTTTTCGAAAGAAAAAGGTGAATAAACAATGAGGATTGACTGTTCTATGGTTTCCGTGTAAACGGTCAAAATGTACTCTTGTGAAACAAGCTAGATATCGATCGGGGTTACCGCTGAAGTTTAATAATTAAAGTGTTGTTTCCTGGTCCTACTAACTAGATCTTTTTTGTAGGTAAGCATTTTAATTGACCAAATGCTTATGTAAAGTTCTATAATGAGCCATGAACATAACTAGAATGCAAGAAAGGAGGTGACCGTTGAGATGACATGTAATACAAAAGCATGGAAAAAGATGACATGCTGCGCCGACCCCAAATAAATTGGGAGAAGGGCAGGAGAATGATTATCATGATGACATTGTAACATTCTGTCATCATAGCAAATTAACGTCAGCACCGGTTAGCTCGGGACTCGGGCCGACTCGGGCGGCCGGCAGTGTTCTCCTAGCTAGAGTAGAAATAGTTCGTGCTATAATTATATCCTGTGTGTCAAATATAACATATAAAGTTATACCTACTTGTTCTCTGGCCTTCTAATTTTTTATACCAACTACCCAGTAAAGAACAACCAAAGAACGAACACAATTTTTTAAATACCTTTATAGTTATGAAAACATATTATTTTGTCATAAATTAAGTTGGAAAAGATCTAATCTTTGTACTTGTAACTTAATAGGTGCATATGCTTCACAAAAAGAGCAAATACCAATTGCGACTCGACTTTCATTCATGCATTTTATAACCCCTGCACATATAAGTCCATACGATGCACATAATAATGCTTAATACTAAATAAAATACAAACCATATTTTATCATGAGAGCGTTCCGGAATAACTTGAGTGCAGATGTACTATGGAATCTGCGGATCTGTCAGAGATTTACTGGCTTGTAGTATTTCGCTGTCGGATTTGGGGAGTAAGCCACATATAGTTAATTGTGTAGTTTCTTTACAAGCCTCTTTATATTCTACGTTGGCGGTCCCTAAGTACCTAAAGCTAAGCTGTACGGGGACTTCTTGAAATATAGATAATTTTGCTAGTTTATTTAAGGAAATGTACTATGGTTTAAGATTCTATTATTACAGTTGGAAGTTGTGAGCTGTTATTTTTGATTATTTTAATACGTATGACAAAAACTCTTGAACGTGCGGTTTGTTCTAGTTTCTTCAAGGCCCGTATAGTAAATAATATTGCGTTCGTTTTTATTAGTTGAAGGTACAACGCCTTGTTCCGTATAGTGTCGGACGTAAAGAATAGCACCATCCCATATCTTCCCGTGGGTGTCGTAAGAGGCGATTAAACCAGCGAGGCGGTGAGACTTGCCTGAGAATGGGCAGCGGCGTTCTCTATACTTTTGCAACAACTGTACTGCGATCGCCAACCCGCCTGCCAAGCGTGGCAATTATGGCAAAACCCCCCTTATGTTGATGTGGCGTTTGGGGGAGGCCTATGTCCAGCAGTGGACGTCTTTCGGCTGAAATGATGATGATGATGATGATGACAACGCCTAGAAGTCTTTAATTTCCTTAATGGCATGCCATATCAGCTGTGTCGAACCATTTAAGACCTCTACACTATATGTAGTATCGTTTTTCTTAAATTGCTTTTGTTTACATAAGATTTTCTTTCTATACAGATTATCGAGTCCTCCATCGATGTCTCTGGGCGGCTCACTGTCCCTGCAGCCAGTGCTGTACGGCCCTGGAGGAACAGCGCACGCGCCGCTGCCGCCGTCACGACGACTATCGAGACCATCTGCAACGATTCAGAGCATGCATGTTATAAGCGCGTAAGTAATTTCTCGAGGTTTGTAACATCCTGGGGATAGAGGCACAGTTAAGTTTTGGTCAAATCGATTACGGACGTAACAGATGCTTCAGTACGTTAACTGATTCCGGAGAGGCGTTCGCAGTTTGTCCATACCTGTTGATATATTCAACTTTGATGTAATTTTCTGCCACGTATTCATGAAACTTCCAAATAACTGACCGGTATATCAAGGAATACTCTTGAAAGGTAGACATTTTCACGTTTACACTATTACCTACCTACCTACATAAACGAAAACCATCTTTCGGGTAGACCACCACCACAAAACGACACCTACTAGGACCCTTCTATAATGCTCTTGTTCATCCTGTTAGTGCTTTAATATATTTGTTACAATTTTTTTTTCTATAGTTCTAATTCGCAACCCTCTTTTATAAAACTCAACAGTATCGGTAAAAACACTTCTGTTAAATAAAATACTGTTTCTTATCTCTACGCATTACAGATTTCTTAGTACACACGGTGACACATCAAACTATACATTTCCAGTATAACATGGCCTCGCTTTGCATAGATTTCCTGAACACTGAGAGATCCGCATAAACTGGATTTGTAGTTTGTTGATTGGTCGCTGTTCGTACCTGATCTACACTACCGAAGGCGGTCATTCCGCTAGCGCACCATTTGTTAAGTCCGACTTACAGAACAAGGACGATTCAAAGTTACAATTCCTGCAATAAATCAGTCGTGTTCAAAATGACAGATTTGCATTAATTTAATTATGTGCATTAATAGTAACCAGAGTCCGTGTACCCACTATCTAGAGAAACATGTTTGACTACCAACTAGGTAGGTACTAGACAACAATGACTGTTAATCTGATCTTACTTGGCCAAAGAAAAAATTTTAATTTCCTCTTTGCCAAATTTCTGGTCTTTATTTTACCGTTTTCACCGATATAATTAGGTATTTTAACCAACAGTTTTTTTTTTCGGCAAAGCAAAGTGAAATAAATGGAATTCAAGCTGGTGATCGATATGATTTTTATTATGTGTGGGGAACATAAATCACTCTTTTTATGGATCTTAAAGTATGAAAGCAGCGGTTGCAGTTATAAGGTACCCGAGTAGGTTACTTCATAAAAACCATTTGGTTTGATACGAATTAAAAGCTTTTATTTTCCGATAATATTGGGACAAAAGAAGGTAAACTTTTCATTTCTTCACAGGTTTAGTATTTAAACAAAAAGCGTTATGGAAATTATTCAAACATGCTTTTCGATTAACATGTCATTTAATTACTCTGGGTTGAAACTAATAAGGTATTCAATAATGTGAGACTCCCTTCAAATATCGTTGGAAGCGAGGAAAGCGGAAATTATATTATTACGCCAGCCAAGACGCTTTGCCTCGTTCATTGTATACAAGAATTTCTCGCTTTTACCTACGCGCCCGATACGAGCGTACCTACGTGCAATAAAGCTCCACCATTTTATAACTTATTTTTTTCTTTTTACTTTACAATTTTTCTTCCGTCCTAGCACTTTTCTATGTTGTCTCCTCAATGATGGTCGGGTCCACGCCTCTAATTCTATTCCTACCTGAATATACGACAGAGGTTATAAAAAAAACTTGCCCTAATTTTATTTCATCGCGCAAATGCAGAAGGTGCTAAGTTCAATTAACCTCACCAAAATTTATTTAAAAAAAAAAATAACATACTTTTCCCCACAATTTCGCACCATTTATTTCCCATGTGCTGCATTTGAGTTAATAAATGACCATTGAATTTGAGAGCTGGTGGAAAAAATGTGCTCGAGCCAATCATTGGTGGGGCGTTGAAATTACCACAATGAAAAATGCTGGAGAGAGCGCGGCGTAATAAATTACAAGAATGCTTAAAAGCTTGCAACCCAGAGCTCGCCGTGCCGCGGTGTCCCCTCGGCAACTTAAGTGCAGACAATTTTTTCGCTCAGGTAATATCGGTATTTCTGGTAGACAGATGTATTTTGTAAAGTAGCTACGAAATTATTCGGGAGAGAACGCTTTGGGGAATGAGGAACTGATGTGAGGTCAGAAGTAGTATGTTTTGGGGTGTGGCGTATATTGCATATCTGTGAAAATATGACGTGGTATTCAACCAAAACGATGAATCAGAAGGAATACTCACATTATCTTTTTGTCAGTCAGTCTGTGTGTCAGTGCATAAAATACAATATCGACAAATTAAAAGAAGTTTCCCTTCACTAAAATCACAATTCGCGCTTGCAGGGGAAATTGCATTTTCCCTCTGAATGTGCACTCTAATGAAAAGCTCTCAGAGCGGTGACACAATGTAGTCTAGTGCCTGGAAATTAACAGAGGTACATATTTACATAGAGCTACCATCTTGAGTGGCCGTGCTTATTTACGGCACGGTGTTTCAGGGAAGGGAGCTGGAATACATTTCCGTGTTCCGTGTCGCTCGAAATACAAAGAACCGCAACGTTTTGTTAATTCTCGCCGAGTTTATTGAAACAGTGAGTTTGTTTTGCTCAAAAGGCTGTCGGGAATTTTGTTGGGCGCCAATTTTCATTGGTTAAATAATGTGTGTTGTGTGTGTTTACTTGTCGATGTCTGTTATGTGAATTTCCAGGCTGTGTCAATTGAATCGGACATTTGCATAAACGGGAACAAAATTAGTGTGCCATTTTACCCCCATTTTCAAACGAGCGTAATTACTCGTACTATCTGCCTCCCAATTATATATTAATAGGCCCCATCTACGACAGTCTTGCCCATGGACCTTCCAATGATAGGGAACAGTAAAGAACAATGAACGTAACCAACAATGAAGATGTCTAAGGCAAAGGGGTGGGTTCCACTAGTTGACTTAATTTGAAAATTGACTACGACGTTTAGTAAAATGGGTGAAACTCTTTTGTTGTTGGAGCTAAAACGTGCCTTTAAAATTTGTTAATTTGTCTTGACAACAAAGATTCAGGGGTGCCGAATTCACAGAGGTTAATGAACTGATGAAATTAAGTAGCAATTGGTTAAAGGAATTATTTGTATTTGAGATATTATAAAGTAATCGTAAGCAAATTTGATAAGCCGGTCATTAACAGGTGATTATGAGGACCTGCGAATGATATGATTTTTGATGGTCTTGGTCTTGTTTAAGGTGGTTTAGGTTGTCTACATTCTTCTCCATTCGCAATCTTTGAACTAGAGTCAATTGCATTTTCTTATAAAGGTTGACATTTAAAAGTGCCTGACAATGGCCTAATTGAAATAAATTTTATCTATTGGGTATTCGTCTAAGGGTTTCAGAAACCGGGAAAATATTAATTACGTGACATATAAACGTTGAATCAAAGTTCCGATTTGTTAATTAATAATTTTGATAAGCTTTACCTAAAGGATATGATGGCAAAGTTTGTGTGACCGCAGCAAACTCTTGTTGTTAGGAAGGTGGGGTTAAAAGTTTTGTAATTATCCGTCCTGTCTCTGGCTTTGTGAAAGTCATACAAGACTTCGCACATTATTCAGAAAATTTTAGGAGGCAATGAATGTTTGTCTTCATTAAATATGCGGGAAAACTCGTTATATAAGGGATCTGCTTTTGTAAAAGTACGTAAAGTTATTATCGCGGCTTTCATTTTACAAATAATAAAACTGCCTGTACTGTTCCTACCTATATGTAGGTACCACACAAAGTGTCTAATTTCTGATCCGTTTATGATCTCTTCATGAACGAGCCAAAAGCCAAACTAATCTTCTAAAGTATATATTTCCGTAAAAGTCAAGAGCATCATATACTTCCATATTCCCCCTAATGCTAGCATTTCCGCCTAACCCATGACGTCATAATTTTAGCAAGACTATAAACAGGAGGCATATCATTGTCGGGAGCGGAACCGTTGCAACAGTAAGTAGGCACTGACGATCGCGGTGGGGAGCCAATAACACGCCGTTACCATGGCAACCGTGCGTGCCCGAGAGGGTCCCCTTCCCCCGAAGACCGAGCGCTTACGGAAACCAGAATACCGTGACATCTCATTCTCAGAGCAAATTTGAAAAAATCTTCTAAAAGCCTAATCTTACTCGAGAGCACGACGGGTCTACCTTTTCTGGGCATCTATTATTTAGTACTTTTCGGTACCTCAGCGTCCTTTCTAAGATATATTGCTATCACGATTATCGTTTGTCAGCGATGGATTAGATTTAACTCGAACTAAGTTTAATGTTTTGACTTTGAGTGGCCAGGATTGTTGGATTGGAAATTCAATTTGTGTTCGGATTTGAATTTGTGATTGCGTTTCATATCTATTGTTTTTTCGAGAGCCGCCATATTGGCGTATTGCGCTGTTTACTAAGCTGTATCGTAATAAAATCTACTTCCACTGCTGTTATTGCCGTTGCTGATATTTCAATAATATCTACTACCGAGCGACATCATAATTCATTAGCTGGAAGAAATTAATTAATTTAATGAAGGAATAAGGAATTCCTATTTACGTAGATATCCTATAAAATTCCTAAGAGATGAAAAATACGCTTTGATTGACGAAAAGGTTAGTCAGAAAATATTTTATCTTCCCCAAACATGAAATTACGAACGTGGTTTCACGTCAACTTCACACAAGTCAAATAAATACGTTTCCCGTGATAAAAATGTGGGGAAAATAACGACGTATTGGACTTTTCGTTCACTTTAGAATTACCACAATACATGATTTTTCCCCTCAAAAGTAGGATCATACCGGGATGTATTTTAATTTCAAAATTTCGACCGGCAAATAACAAGGTTATAAAATTTCTTCGTCCGGAAAAGATGGACGAATTTTTGAGCAATATCCAAAACTTTTGTACCTTACCAATCAGGGATATTGTGAGTCTAAATTACATGAATTCAGATATTAATAAAAGAAAACTGAAGGTGGATCTTTTTCGGAAAGTCCACTCAATCATTTTTGTAAGACCACGTTGCACGTTGTAAGAAATTTGAGAGGTGGCAGGACCCTAATCTGAAGAAAAATATTATTCTAAGGATAGGTACAAAGTTACATTTTAGAATAGATACATTTTCAAGATTTGTGGCAATCAACTTCAAGAAAAATAGATTAATTATGATTTTCATAAAAGTATACCACCCAAGTTTGCAAGTTATATTTTGTCAATGAATCAAAATCCAAAAAAATACGCTGTAATCAATAGTCAACTTTGCCTATCGCGAATTTGCAATCCAATTCCTAAAGCTGGACTCAAGCCAAGTTGTGCTAACATCCAGTGTGCGTACACAGCAGCAGTTGCTAGATTTTATTTAAATTGTACTATAAACTGTAGATTTACTAAAATTATATTACTGAATCGATTTACTGTAAAGTGTTGATTATCGGTAGATTACATTGGCGTTATTATTAAAATGAAAGCTGCTAATTTTGGATAACATAGCTACAACTAGCCACAGTTACTATTATACAATAATGTTTTTGCGTATGTTTGTTACTATATCGCACAAAAACTAGGTGCTGAAGGGATTTTCTATGAAACTTACCGTAATATAGCATATACAACATACGCATTATAGCCTAATAGAAGCATATTGAGTAAAAAGTATAATTGACGCAGAACAGAAGCAGAACCTAGACTTTCTACAGAAATATTCGAGTAAGTCTACTTTGCTGTTAGACCAAAGACTCTCAAATTAAACGTGAAAAATGGCAGCCGTTGTTAATGAAAGCTCAAATTTTAAGCGAATGCTAAATTACGTTGTAAATACGAAGTAATTAGAGTGACGCGCCTGATTTAAACGTGCCGGGACTGTACACAGCTATTTTAGTGAAATTTAAATGTTTCTGCTTGGAAATTACATTTTGGGGTTTTTGGAACACCAAACGCCGTGGTAATGTCTGTATTTGCTGTATTTTGAGGGACTCAATTAGTTGGTCTAATATTTGTACCTCGTTGATAGCAAAACATATAAATCTCTGAACTTATTTATTTGCACCTTTTACTGTTTGTTTAACAATTAACAATCTTTGACTTAGACTTCAAAACGCTTTGCACAATGTTTTTAATTTGTCATTCACATGACTGATAGGTACGGCAAAGAAGACAGAGAAAAGATTCCCTTCATTTTATTGCATCAGGACAAGATATTTCCAAAACACATAATCTGAGAATATCGTTCAATGCGAATTGTAAACTAGAACTGATAAATAAAAAAGTAATCACAATATTGCTACTAAACAAGCTTGTACAGTAGTCTGCATGTTCAGAGATTAATCCTAAATTGCAATATTAGAGAGATTCTGATGTACAGAGAGACACTGTTTTGTATACACATATACCAAAATACATGTAGTTACTAGATTGGCTACTCCTAACACGTGTACCCGGCAATATAAGCGGTCATTGTCATGACACGACAATATCTATTGCCTGGCTGGATGGATAGATTGTCTGTCTGTAATAGATTCACACGCAGTTGGGATGAAACCGCATAGATATACTAAGGTCATGCCCTCGACGTATGGACTGTGTGGTCGTGTGTAATGCTTTCGTTTAAATGCTTAGTTGTACTGATTGATTGATAAGGGAGCCATATGGATGTCTGTGAGAGACAAGTTCGAGACAGTGTGGCGTTTTTGGGCCATGTCGAAATATTTTGAGACAGAAATGAAAATAATTGCAGTCTTTTGACAGAAAGGGAAACCTAATGAATTCGATTTGTAAAATACATCATTATAATTGATGAGATATGAGAATTGCAAGCACATTTGTCTACATGACATAATCGTAAACCACTAACGGAAAAGAAAGAAACACATAAAATCGTCATTTGCAACAAACGATGCAGTTCTAAAACGTAATGGACATAAAAATGGAAGATATACGGTGAATAAAACGTCGAAGATGAGCTACATCCGGATAAAAGTTACGATGTTCTTCGGCAATTTACTTATTTGTGACTAAATTCTGTCACTGCGGTGCCTAATAAAAACAAATGGCTCCCTCAGCGTCTATTGGACATTACGACGATGTTATTTTTCTCGTCGGCAACTTCGCAAATGTTAGCGTTTGCGGTAACAAATAGACTAGATTAGTTTCTTTCGCACGATTCTTTCCACTACATGTGCCAAGTTTTCATTTGGGATTTCTGAGTTTGCTTTTATGCTCAAAATCTAGGGAGAACATTTTGGAACAAGCGTTAGTTTCATCAATTAAATGTTCAATAGTATTCGATCGGTCGAATAGGAATGGAATTAATAGGCAAAGTTTCTATGTTGGAACGTGATTTATGAAGCTCTATGGTCGAATTTATTAGTGAAATTAGTTCACTTTGCAGTCTTGCACTACCGGTTTTTAGAAACATTTTCAAAGTAACGGTTGATGCTTCATCATAAAGTCCTCAGTTATCCAACCCTACCGATCCATAAATAACTGTAGAATTTTCTCCCTTTGTATTCCCATCAACATCAGTACAAAGTAGTTCACCAACAAAGAGTTCGTCACTTCCATATCCCCGATTACCGGAGCTCCCACTGACACCGTCATCGCATCATCCATATTTATACGCCGTCCCAGTTAATCGGATTCAGCGGCTCTATGCCCCGGACTCGCTAAGTACTAGTACTTTACGCGATCTGGTTAAGCTCTTCAATGAAGGTGTTATGTCACAGTTATGTTGATTGGCGACGGTTGCTATGGTAATTCGGGGTTTATTGTTCTTGCAGGATATTGAAATTAGCCACAGTCAACAGCCATTGGGAATGTGAGGACTGCAGGGAGTATATTTTCCTAGCAATGAGTGAAATGAATGAATGAATGGGTAGTATGGACAGTCATATCAAAAATTATAATTATTTATGAAGTCATTTGTACCATGATGCGCTAGACTTGCGTATGGAATTGTTGATCTTTACTCATTAGATATTCCGACTTATGTTTATGTTTTGCAAACATGACAATATCTCTTGGTCCATTACCTGTCTGCGCGACAGTAAATACAGGGTATCTAAATCAATCAAATTGACTGTAGATTGAGATAGCATTCTGCTGTGTTTACTTTTTTATTCACATGTGTCATCTTTCGGTCCTGCACTAGTCGCATCAACAACAGATTAACAGTATTCTTCGTTGTTTGAAGTCATTTCAACTACTCAGACATGCATGCATACTACTTTTGATTATAGACTACTTCACGGCCAGGTGATCTACCATGACGTCTTAAAACATAATTGTTTACTCCTTTTCCAGTGTGGGTAAGAGATGGCGCTAGACTCCCTGTATAGCTCCGTCTCTTTCCCACACTGGAATAAGACTAAAACAATACTGCTTTAACAGGTCATGGTAGGCCAGCTGGTCCTTGCTTGACATCGTATCTAAAGGTGTAAAAGCTCTCCATTTTTCCATTTTAATATGACCTTTAGTGCATCCCATAAATAATCCTAGATAAATAGGTTTGTAGCTATATTAATTCTTGTCTACGATGCTTATGGGACATAGTGCAGTCTAAGTAGTAAGACAGTCTATTCCTGAAGGTCTTGACTCGTAAAACAAATAGCTAATGTGTGTTCGCCTCCACATTGTACTGCGGTGTCCGGAATACGATAAACTATCTCGTGTTATGTTATGTCGGGGCTGTATTTGGGTTTCGAGTTTGGCTCTTGTTTGTCGCGTTTTGGGAGAGAAGTGCTTTCGGATATCATAGTTTCTAATAACATCGAATGGGTACGTGTCAATACTGAATGGTACCTTTTTAGTATTTACATATGTTATTGTTACCGTTACCGAACAGGATTCGTTGAAAGTCTATATAGCCTAACTAAGTTGGGACTATTATAATAATCAGTTGCTGGGGAATACTGCTGGCAAATTTCCTTTCCCTATTTTTCTATATAAAGCCAAAGTAATGTGTATTTTCAATTGCAGCTGTACTTCCGTTGACCGAAATTTTGGTAACCGCATAATTTAAACTGCAAATAAGTTCCTGTGGTGGGGTGGTCTAATCCAAGCCGGAGGCAGGCCGCAGAATTATCAACCTATAACTAATTATATTATTACAGAATTAAACATTGAGATAACCCGCAATAAAATTAACTGGGCAAGTTACCGCCGAGTTTAATTTACCAACATTTGCGGTCGTAAGCAAATAAGTTTAAGTTAGCACATGGCTGCAGCCAATCAGCTTATTAGCTTCCAAGCTTACATTGTGAAAAAAAATCGTCCAATGATGTGGAATGTATCCATATGACTATACACAAAGTTGTTACATTTTTTATGTATGTTTGTCGGATATTCGGATTACAAATCTACCTGAGCAGGGTAGTAGACATTTTGTACTGCCTAGGCTGTGTAAACCTGCCTGCCTGGTTTGTTTTTACTACATGTCTGATACATGCCAATCGTCAAAAGTTTCTACGCTGAATATAGCACCAATTTCTTTGTACTCAAACAGGAGCGATGCCTTGGCAACAACTCTGTCGGCCCTCTACGGCAAGCTGCTCGTCGTGATGGGTATAGCGTTCCCCATGGCTGAGGTCATCTCCACATACATTCCACCCTCATTCTACGAGGTAAGTTATAACGCGTATAATTTAGAGTTCCCTTCTATTTATCCTTTTATGTGTATTAAGAATCTGGATTGCCAATGATGTCATACAGTTTCCCAGTTTTATTTATTCGGTTGGTTACTTATCACATTTTTATAGGTTTTTAAATGACTCAGATTTTCAATCTGATGACAAATATGTATTCTAGAATATGCTCTTTAGTCAAAAGAACCGTACATAGGGCATAAGTCTGTTAAAGTCTGTCTGTTGTTGTTAGAGAAAATAACAGGATTGATTGATTGCGTAACTTCATTAGCAGTAGGTACCCGACTGTCCCGGATATGTTTTGTTTGTCTGTTTTAGAGCACATTTACTCTTGACTAAATACAACAAAAGCTTCCTTACCTAAAATAATCTTACCTACTAGAAAAGCTTAATTTCGCTACGAAGGATTTTATTTCCCACGGCAAAAGCTCTGCCTCAAAGAACCCTGCATAGTTTAATTAATATCGATTATTTTAATTAATTACCGCGCCATTTTACATCCATTTATTATAAGCAGGCTATGACGGGTGCGAAATGTTGAGCGCTCCTGTCCAAACTGCGAATGAAAATATCACATTCATAAAGGAGGTTAAATGCTCAAATAAATTATGATAAGGGTAACACTGAAGATGCTGCCAATGTTATATTTGAAAAACGAATGACATATCTATCAAGTATTGTTTTTTGGTATACATAAAGGGTGTAAATAGACCCTTAACGAAACTGAAAGGTGCTTGTTCTGACCATCATTGCGATATTTTTTTTGTTCTAAACCATACCTGGGAACCTTCTAGTTATGGAGTTATTGGGAGGTCAAAGTCTCAACTTTTTCAAAAGTAATTTTTTAAAACTAGTTTTTAAGGTTTTAAGTTTACTTTAAATACCTCCATGACCTGTTTACTATTCAATGCATCCATCAACATAATGTTTTGAGTGCGTTACATCGAGTTTTTTGACCTCAATAAAATATTCGTTATTCAGCAATAATTTTTGCGTAGGGTTACTTAGTTTGATGTACAGAATGTTTATTGACTTCGTGAATGGTCTACACCTTGTATAATAAATGTATTTTTTTGCAAAATAATCCGCGTTCATATTTGTAGTTCTACCATTCAAATAATCATTTATTTACATGGTAAATATCCCGTTACAAGTGTTATTGATAGTGTTAGTGACCATGTCAGTTTAAAAACTTATAATCATTTATTTACAAAGATCAAGGGACAGTTTGTAAACAATTAAAATATAATTAAAATAATAAGAACCTCTGGGTTCGTAATTGCGGGTTAAGTGAAAACGCAATTTAACTTTTAAACTTGGAGTATCGACTTCACAAATTAAAAGTTTTAATTATTGCTGCTACTTGTTTTTAAGGTTAAAGTCAAGAATAATCACTACCTAACGCCAAAAGTTGTATGAGTTTAACGAACTTAATATAAATTATACAGGTGGAAACTTTCAGTGTCTACAGGCGATTGTTTTGTCAATGTTAGATTAAAAATAAGCCTACCACCTATTTAAACTCGGTCACATGTAAAAGTGAAAAATTGACTTGACTTTTCATATAAGCAAGTTGTTTCATTTTCCCCTGTATTATTTATGCGTATTTTCTTTCATAAATGGCAATGTGTAATTAAGTTATTTTGTTGTCAGGGCTTCTACTTATACCTGTACATCGGCAGCATGGTGTTCCTTCTCTACATGTATGCTGCGCTTGCGAGGGATAGGAGGAAGGCAGAAGCAGCGGACAACGCTGTCGTTGCAAGTTAGTACTTACATCCACGTGTTTGGGTATATATTACCAAATTGAAATACAGAATTCAACAGGTTGTTTATTCTGCAAAAGATATCTAGTACGTTTTGACACTACATTAAAAAAAAATGTTAATCGCGAAAATGTGAAACTAATTTAACTTGTATCATCGTTGTTCAAAATATGATCAGTTAGCCGTTACTTTACCAAGAATATCGAGTTTAAATTATTTTTCTCCTTCATCATCTACTATAAGTACCTATATCACAAACCGCTTGATTAGAACCTCGCCAGCCTCCGTTGCTCGTCGGCGTCAGGTCTAAATTGCATCATTACCAACACGGAGATGCTCTAATAGAAGGAGCGAATTCGCAAAGTGCCCCCAGCAATTTGCCCCCTCAAAGAACAATATTTTCTTTCTTTTTTTGAATCGCCAAGTTTATTGTATCTGGCTGTGAACTACCTATAAGTCTTCTTGCGATAACGAGTGCGTTTGGTCTGTATACCTGAACTTCTCTGTGTTGCGGAGAAATCTTTTTAAGAAAATAATGAGGAAATTAAGACGTCGGACTATCCGAGTCCTCTCCAATTCGGTGAAGATTGACATGATAGGGGTCAAAAAGCGACGAAAATAAAATAATTCGTTAGCAAATAATTATCATACATATCAGCCTACGAATAGCAGAACACATTCCACAAAGTTTAATCATAGTTTTGCTGAACTTGTAACAGATAAAGCCAGTACAAAATAGGATTAAAGGAAATAGCAAATTGTCTACAAACACTTTACCAGTGCAGAACCCTTTGATTCATTATTCACCCAAAAGAAATGCAAAAATGTTTCGCCCAAACACGTCTTATCCTGGAAATAGAACAACTGAATCTAAAGCGGATTCATAAAAGCCGAAATCGGGTAATACGAGCACGGGGCATGTGACGCACTCAACTTTTTCAAACTTTTCCTTGTTTTTTATCGTGTGTCCCGCCTTTATTTTTGATCCTTCATCGTTGTCGTGGAAACGGACGGAGTGATTTTTCTTTTTTCTCTCTCGATTCTACATTTTGTTATTTAAATGACGCGGAAGGCCCAGTGGAGGGCCCACAAACATAGCTAATGCGTTAGAGTGTCAGTTTCACGGATATTTTATGCCGCCATATTTCTTTTTGGTTATGATTTTTTTTGTGTGCTCCAGTGCTCTCATGCCCGACCCTTTTTGTGAATTTGTGATAAGATCAAGTGTTTTAATTTTTCGTTGACGGAGGTTCGTTAAAATATTTTCTTGTAAGAAAGGATTCCACTTTAGGAAAACTCTTGTGAAAATCCAAAAAAGCTTGTTTATTTTTTTCACGGAGTCTCTTTACGCCAGCGAAAGCAATATTATAAGTTTGATTTGAAAAAACGTCTACGGCCTTACGAATCCAATTATTGTTGTGTTCATCTAGCTAGATGTAAGATCGAATCACCCAAACCAAAAATACCGAAAAACAACCTTACAATTGGCATTTTTTTCAGACAATTAATTAGTTATACCTCTTTTAGAATCGGACTCAAGCTCATCCCCATCAGAGTCGGACTCCTGTTCATCGCGGACTGAACGAAGCATGGCAACAGCAACGCACATGCCGCCACACCTCGCCTCCAAGCGACTGTCGCTCGGCTTCGCGCTGGCGTCGCGCGCGCATCACTACGGCAGCTTCTACCTGAGGATGGGGGCAGTCGGTGAGCTTTGTAACCCCTGCATCTTTAGTATCTTCAGACTCGTTTCGGAGCAAAACCGCGACTAAAGACGTTAGAGGTCTTCTCTAGCAAAACGGCGATGTCCATCCGAAATGCGATGTTCCGGAAGTACTGTTCGAGACAAAGTGTTACTTTAATTGCACGATATCAGGTAAAGATGGACAGATGTCTTCCAACTATTGATTCAATAGGAATTTCAATTTCAATGGGATTAAATGAACTTAGAGGGGATTGATGAATTTAATGATTTTAACTCTGCAAATCATGTTTTATTCAACATACAACCTGCATGTTGCAAAAAACGTAAGAAAATTTGTATTTTGCGGTTTACTCTGGCGCTTCATCCAAAATGTATAAATATATTATATTAATCCCTGAGAAGCCGACTAGTATTCAAACTGGTTGATCAACTTACAATGTAATCGACCCAAATAAGATGTTCAGTGGCACAAAATTCCCCTTTATGATAATTCAGACTGTTGTTCGCTAATCTCACGGTAACTGCCTACAGTAATTGTTTTGTTAAATCAATTTGGCGTGTCGAAGTAAACAGGGCCGTTTAGCAAGCCTTTTGTCGGAGCCATGGATTAGTTTGGCTAACAAAGTTTCTGAGCGAACGGTAAACTTGGAGTTGTTTCTCGCCTTTGGAGCAGAAACTCCGGATTCACAACTAGGCCGAATAATCTTGTTTACATCTGTATACGGAATATGGATTGTCGGGATAATCTTTGACGATATTGTTGATAGTTTTCGTGTCCTGAATATGAAGCTAGATTTGCAGTGCTGTTCGGTTGTCCATAGGCTTTTGCAGTGAAGATGGCTCGGCGTGTTTTGACATCCCTTTCGCCGTAGTCGCTTTTAACTGAATCTTCGTTTTCAAACTTGCTTTTAATGAGGTTTTTAAATAATCTGACGAAGGTGACTAAGCTTGTTTACTTACTTGCCGTTTCGATTTCCCTTTCCATGGTCACTATGCTCGACCTCTTGTCTATTTAAGCCTCATACGTCATCCAGTTACGGGTTGGGTCGTATTGTGTGACGTCATCATGGGTGTCTAGCCGATTGTTCGCGGCTACACAAACGCGTAGTTATGACGTCATGAAATGTCAAGTCATACTACGTTATAGTAAGATGCAGACGTCTGTATACTGTTGTGTCTGGAAGTCAGTGTGAATGAGGAGAAGGTTTATTTTTTCAGTATACTCGTATGTTAAGTCTCATAATAAAACTTTAAGAATGTAGAAAAAAAGAGATTTTATTTATTTCGATTCGGAATATTCACTAAAGTATTTATCTTTCTTGTGTGGAATGAGGAACCACAGTTTAGTCGTTATATATTTTTTATCTTTGATGCTTTGTGATCTGTTTTTCAGTAAATATCTTTACAAAGTCTTTCCTAAGTGCCTGCAGTCACAATACCTTATTTTTTTAGATACTTTCCCTGATATGGCTGATTGTATATGAGTATTAAGGGCTGTAGTTTTTAATGTATTTGTTCATAAATTCCCAGTTTTTTTCTACGATTGTTTTCAGTCTACCACTAAATCCATATTTTTTTATTTTACGTAATACTAGTAGGTCCTTTTTTTTTCGGGTGGGAAATCATCAAATGACTTCTCCCGCTCTGGGCGGAGCGGAAGGGAGTGTCAGACTTGACTGACTAAAACCCATCCATGTACCTTCTTAGCCTTTTGTGTTCCAGGGCCACGGTATCTCACTAGTTGTCCCTTCAGTTCAATTCCCAATGTGCGTGACATTGGGAATCGAAGCCCCGATAAGCAGCGCATCAGCCAGCATAAATAAATCAGGGAATAAACAAAATAGTTTCAATATTGTGGTTAGGTTTTTTAGAACCGAAGATACTGTTAACCGTTTGTGATAGAGCAATACATTACACCTATCCAGCCTGTACATATGTAGTTATGCGAAGGGTAAAAGGCAAAGAATTTGCTAGGCGGATATAAATGGGAAAACCGGAAGGGTACGAACCTACGAACACTCTAGAAGGACAAACCAACGCTGATCTTATTGTCGATGTCCTTCAAAAAGGTTGGGTCAAGTCGAGTGTCGAACCCACTAACGGTGTAGGGATAACCAGATGTATGAATGTGGACGAAGCAATAGGAATGTGTGAGGATTGGACCGTACTTCAAAAATTCTGTAGCTTTTTTTAACCCTCAAAGAAAAAGGCATAAAAGTATGTTTAGATGTCAGAATGACAGAAAATCATCATAACAAAACATCACACGGTGTATTTCTTGGAAGGGTTAGACGGAGCTATACCTGTGTAGGATAGCGTTATCTCATTTCTCCGGTAATTATTATTTCCCATGTGAAAGCAGGTTTGCGAGAAATGGAAAGAGAGGTATGAGGCTTTTTCCCAGGAGTAGGACACAGAAGGCTAGAAAAATAAAGGGAGCTAGTTTCCACGAACGGAGTACACATCCAGAGAATGGGCAGCAGCGTTCTTTGTGCTTTTGTGACAACCGTACTGCGATCGCCAACCCGCCTGCCAAGCGTGGCGATTATGGCAAAACCCCCCATGTTATGTCAATGTGGCAACAATTGGGGGAGGCCTATGTCCAGCAGTGGACGTCTTTCGGCTGAAATGATGATGATGATGAGTACACATCCTGACTTCGGGATATTACTAAAATAATTTCCCAGATTATGACGATTAGACCAACAAGAATAGGTTTAGTCTAGTAGTCACGATTTGGTAGTCGACACTATGTTTAGTACAATCACATGTCCTTTTATTTCAGCATTCGGTATTGGGTCCATGATCTACTCAGGTCTGGAGTTTGGCCAATATTGGGAGCTGGAGCGGAACACCAACTGCCACAACGTTCTGCTGGCTCTGACTCCTGCTACCAGAATGGCCTTCATCTTCATACAGATGTATTTCATCTTTCTTAACAATGAGGTACGTTTTGTATTGGGACATTGGATGTAGATGTAAGCTGTGGAAAAATAGCTGTCCCCCTCCCACTCACTACTTACCACCAAGTGAGCATCTTCCTGCAGGGTCTAACTTTCCGTGGTCTTTGGAACTTTCGTGGAAGTCCTTGAATAGTCTCCAGGCTCAAGTGAGATGATGTAACTTCTACCTCGTTGAGTGGGGCTACCTTCACGAAATAGCAGTGGGGTGTGGTACTGGAGCTGTGTCGCAAACTATGCTCCTATGGCCTAAAAAGGCAGAATAGGTTTTGCCCTCTTAGGCCAAAAACATGCAACCGGCCTTTGCGCTGCCACCGACGACGCGGAGGAAGTGGCGAAGTTCTGGGCTAACACAACATAAAATGTGTCGTGCGATATGAAGAAGAAGGAGATGTCGATACAGATTGGATATTTGTGCTTACGCTACATATCGTTCCAACCACTAGTACGGACTAATTGCGAACACCAGACACATGACAGATACTTCAGTAGTATTTGTATGGAAGGGTCCAAGAGCCCGGAGCCACGTCCGTAAGTGGTCCGTACCTGTATATGTCTAAATTTTAAGATTTTCGCGAAAACAAAATAGCGGCCATGTGACAGGGCTCTTAATTTTGTAGATAATCATAATAA
Source organism: Cerastis rubricosa (assembly GCA_949152445.1). NCBI lineage: Eukaryota > Metazoa > Arthropoda > Insecta > Lepidoptera > Noctuidae > Cerastis > Cerastis rubricosa. The sequence continues at coordinate 14,180,286 of OX424531.1, forward strand.
TTATCATATTTACACAACTCATCACCTTCTAAAGGTTTTAATTCGAAGCATAATCACCGTTAAAATGTAATAAATTTATAATGTAATAAACCGCGATCGTTGTGAAAGAAATTTAGTTCGGAAAGTTATTAAAAGTTGATTTAAGCTTCAGTGGTTCAGCAGTTCTGTCTGTACCTACATAAAAGCTAAATTTTGCAACACTTGACAGCACATTTTAATAACTAAAGTATACAAATAACTCAAAACCGTAAACAGAATGGAAGCGACTCCGACGCGAAAATCGTCACTACGTATACCCCACGGAAATTTTTCACCGTTTAATAAAAAAAAACAGGAGTGTTGGTGTCCCTTCAAGTCGTTTCGGTTGATAGATGCATATAATAAATTAGCCCTTATGAAAAATTGTAAGTTCTTTAAAATATAAGCTTAAAAACCTACGTTTAAACGCTAATGAAAATCCACAGATTTATTTTTGTTGTCTGAATAAAGTCAAATATTTTTCCGAAGTGTTTACCGACGGTAGGTAAATACGTATTAACAGAATTAGATTCATCCAATCGAGTTGTTTCTATAGACTTTGCTAAATCGATTAAAACTTCAAATAAATTGACGAAGTTCTATTTGTTGCTATTCTAAATGCGTAGGCACTTCGATGATTTAAAAGCTTTTGATGAAATTGAAATTGAAACAAGAAATATACGTATTATGATAAATGTAGGGAATCGAAAATCGAAAATAAAACAGCAGTTTCAAAAATCGAAAATCAATAGACATTCCATTTTATTTCTTAAAAATATAACCACCTGGCACTACTATACTGCATCCATCGATCATTTTGTATCCAACATCCCCATAAAATAAATAGTGAGTAATCCATCAATTAAAATCAAGGCACTACCAGTAGCGCCCATTGTGTACGGGCCATAACCATTCATCACCATCGCTCACATTTCAGATGAAAGTGTACAAACACAAGATAGTGGCCCGATTTGGTCTGATGCATATGGTCGGGACCAACCTGAGTGTATGGCTGAATGTGCTGGTGCAGGAGACCAAACACGAGATCCTGACGTTCTACGACCCTGAGAACAAGACTATAGGACTGTCGCATAGACTTGGTAAGTTTAATTTCATTTTTGTTTTAAAAAAATCAGGAAATTACGTTCCAGGTATAAAATTGTTCACAACCTCTGAAATTATTTTTTCTACTGAAAAACATTTTAATGCATATTTTTTGATTAAACTTAAGATAATATTTTGAAAATAATTTTGTAGGTACTCTGTAAAGAAGTTTTTTTTAGTTTTTGCGAACATAATAAAATCTTTTTATTGTATGTAATCTGTATATCTAAGTTTTAAGTACTGGCTGATTATGTACCTAATATTTTTTTATGATGCCTTTGTTCGTTTTAGTTATATAGCTATTTGGATTTATGTTACTCGTATTTTGGAATATGCCGCCACATTTTGATTTTTTGTTTACATTTGCAACCACCAGCATTTCCAGTCACCGACACCTAATTTTTATTAAAATATTTTTTTACGATTTTTATGCGTTTTGCTCCAAAAACAAAACTCGAACTCTTCTAAACGTTATTTTAGACAGCATAATAATTAAGCGTCATTAGTCCCCCAACATAACGCAGGTGGTTTTAAGACATTAGGATGGCAGGTGGCTCAGTTCCTGTGCATAAGTTTAGTTGAAAAAAAAAGTAAGGTGGTTTGGCAGCAATGTAAAAAAGACTTCTGGTATCAATCACATTATTTAATTTGTTAAGCAGATAACTATAGTGAATGGTAAGTATTTTTTTGACGTAAATACTCAGGTATATTTAATTAAGTCAGGTATATTTAATTCATTCTATGCTGTAAGCGGAACATGTTTTTTTTTCGTTTAGAACTCAAGTCGCCAAAATCCTTTTTTTTACTTTTTGAAGAAGTAAAGAGAATCTATCTTACAGTGCTAAAAGGATCTTCTTTTCACTTGAATAGCATTGTTGATAAACTCGTGGCTAAACAATAACTGCCGCACGGGTCGATCTTTAAGGTTAAGCTTTGCTTGCCGAGGTTGGTCCTTGGATGGGTGACCATAATTACATACCAAGTTTCCTCCGTGCCTCGGAAAGCAAGTTAAGCCGTTGGTCCCAGCTGTCATTTGTAGATCTTTGACAGTCGTTAAGCGTAGTCACAAGCCAAAAGTCTGACATCCAGTCTTACCACGGGGTATCGTATTACCCAGTTACTGGGTTGTGGAGGTTAGATAGGCACTCATGTAAAATACTGGTACTCAGCTGGGTCTGGTTAGACTGGAAGCCGACCCCAAGATAGTTTGAAAAAGGCTAGGCAGAATAATGAGCATTATTGATGATCATTGGGGATATTGTAGCGCAAAAACAAAACCGAAAACGGCCATCCACAAACAGATCTTAAACAAATAAGTATGTTTATCTACACAGGTTTGTTGGATATAAAAGCATCCCCTATAGATCCAAACCACCCGAACTATCTTTTCATACAATACAATAAACACATCAATATAAAAATACATAATATAGCAATAAAAGCGCTTCTGTCATTCATTGCCGGTTGGGTAGACATTTTGAATGAGTTGCCGTGTACCACGTCCATTGTTGAGTCAATCGATATTGTGTGCTCGCTGTTAATTCTATGTGTTATAATAATGTTAACTTCGTATTACGTTTAAAATAAGTTGTTGGAGGAATGGTGAATTTTTATGGTTCGGTAAGCCTAACGCCTGCTACGCGTGGCGATTATGGCAAAACCCCCCAAAATGTCAATGTGGCGACACTTGGGGGAGGCCTATGTCCAGCAGTGGACGTCTTTTGGGCTGAAATGATGATGATGATGAAGATGTTTCGGTAAGACCAAGAGCGCTCCCACTATGTTGTGACGACAGATTATCGTGACGTTTAAAGCGTCGTGGCTTGTGTATTTTAATGAAGGTAAGAACATATAGGACGACACGATTAACTATCGTCCACGACTTTTTTTCCAGTGCCGACATATTGACAAGTCAATGGGTGTAATGGGAACAGCTATAGACGACAGTCGTCCAACGATAAATTTATCGTCACGACATAGTGGGAACGTGCCGTAAGCACAAGGCCTCTTGTACACATACGTTTTATTAACCATATGGCGCGTTAGCCATGCCGTGGGGTTCGCCGTGAGTAGGCACGGCTGTCAGTGTTGTATGGCCGTGCGTAGACGCGGTGCGCCGAGAGGGACGCATGGTGCATACGGCGGCGGTGCCGTGACGTGGCGCCACCGTTTGTGTCAACAAGCTGTCACAGTGACCCATACAAAACTGACAGCCGTGTCTACACCCGACGAATTAACCGTGTATTTTACATGTGTGGACAAGAGGCCTTACACTGTAAATGTAACACTAATAACAGCGTTATGGCCCATTGTGCCTATAAATTCCAACTATTGATCTCGGGATCACCTAATAAGGCTTATCACATGTTTTTAACCGACCTAAAGAAGGAGGCTCTCTATTCGATTGCATGTATTTTTTTTATTATTTATGAACCTTTAACTTGGTAATCCATTCAATCCTATAACATTCAATGAGAAATCTTTGTTTATTTGTAATCACGTTCTTGAAAACGGCTCTAACGATTTAAAGTTGCAATTTAGGAGTTTACGGGTACGACAGATCGATCACTCGAGCAGAGCTCGGTCGCCCAGGTACTTCATAAATTAATTAAATAATAACTTACAAAAATATTCAAAGTTAAAAATATTCACACTTCAACTCCTCTGGTTGTAGGTCCAAACTCATTCGTTACAACTATATGCCAAACATTGTCAGGTCTGCATGACGGTAAACACTATTAAACCAAAGAGCTTTAATCTAATAACACACCTGGGACTACCCGCACAACTCTACCAACACATAGTATTCCTACAGTTTTAACCTGTTACTCAACACCGTCCTCAGTTTTCCAATAATTTCCTTTGTCCTGTATAATTGGATTAATCATTGTCACTGAACTCTCGCTTCAGTGGGATATTGTCACGAAGCGACCCTCTGATTTGATTCAAGTGTTAGTAGTGTTTCAGGCAACTGAGCAATTGTTTACTTTTCAGTGCTAATCGATTTGTTTTCTGTGGATTTAATAGGTGTTTTATCTGTATAGGTAAAACATCTGGGTACTACACTGAGTATTATACTTACATGATATTTTGATTCTAATCTAGCTAATGGTTTACATAGATTACTTAATTTCAATTAGTTTTGCCCGTGACTTCGCTGGCGTGGCGAATTTATTCCATTGAAACAACTGGAATAAAAATTATCTTATAATATCTCTCATCTCATCTTCTCATCTGCATTTTTTTGTATCAGCTGCTACAAAAAAGCATCTTTGGCAAAAGCAACTTAAAATACCAATTCACATTGACATTTTAGGTTGCTTTTGCCAAAGATGCTAAACCTAAACAAAGAAAATAAAAAGACTCACGTTGTCAAACATTTAGTGAAGGATTTAGTAAACGTTTTCGCTCTGCGACCTGAATTAAAAACTAGCGCTCTGAATGTCTGTGAAAAAGCAATTGCCAACCAACGAGTCCCACGTCCTTTTATTTTTTGGCTATCAACCTTTTCGCGGGAAACCTAACGATAGCATTTGTTTTATCTGTTAAAAGGTTCACATTCGATTTCTGAATTGAGAATTCGAATTCGAGTGCTTCTCAAACCCTTATCTTGATTACGTCGATGAAGGAATAATGATGTAGTTAACCTCAAGTTATGCTATAGCTCTGCTTTAAATTAAACAGTTTGATTTTAATGCCTAAAACTTTTAAGTTTTATGGATTTGTCAGTCTCATTATATCAAGTTTTTTTTAACGTCGATCTCAAAACCAAACTAATTCAATTATGCATTAATGAATTCATACAAATATAACGCTAATAAACAAACGTATAGGCGCGTAATTCTCTATATTGCCTAAACTAATGCCTGCTACCCCAGAGACCGCAGGGCGCATGATTTGTTTCCGAACCATCCCTTTGTAACAATTTATCCGCTTTTAACCCCTTCTGCAAGGTTCAAGAGCATTTTATGGATATTTTATTCCGTATTACGTGGTATAAAGTGATTTTATGTTTCGTTATTCCTGTGTACATTCAGCGTTATTAACTTAGTATAATACAATATCTGCGTTGCAAGTAAATTTTATCAGATTCTTGAAACTCTCCATCTTTTTCCATTGTTCTTAGGTAAATGTGGGGCCCGTCTTTTATTAACAAATTATTATATATACTCAAATTAAGTAACTAGTAAAACATTGATTGGATCATTTATCACAAAAGGATTTGCCTTTAATCAAAGCATAATTTCGCCTCTGGGTATTTAATTAAAATGTCAATATTAATACATGTCAATAGCCAGGTCCTTTATTGAAATCTTAATCATACCTCTGTTTGAAATTGTGCCAACAGGTTCGATAGGTTATAAACAAAATATCGAAGGAAATAGGTGCTGATTTCCAATTAGAATATCCCTCATCATCGACAAATGTCAGAACGGTATGTTGATTGCGTTCCATTGCGAGCCGCCCGGAGGCATGGTGACCCACATTCCATCCTGTCATGCCGATGGACGATAATATTGGATCATTTTAGCTATGTACACCTAATACAGTTTGCTCCACTTTAGCTGGTGTTTGTTGGTACACTATCCAATTTAGGGTATCTTGTTTATTGTGAATATGTTGGTTTAAGTTTGCACTGAGTTTGATGGGTTTTCTAGTAATCAATTTTCTTGTTGGGGTATGTGATCTTTGGAATGTTGTTGAATGTTTGGAGTGTTGCTGCTAAATTGTCTTCTTGATGAAGATATGTTGATTGCTGTGCCCAGCAAAAGATTAGATGTAATTAACCGAGTCCATGGTCACATTAGTTTATCCTTTCACAACTGAACGTAGTTCTCTCCTCTCATTTTTTTTTGCTTTATCACTTATTACGTATTGTTTGTTTTGATTTCAGCATTCCAAAAGGCGTTTGCAGCATTTACGACTGACGTGCCAGCATCACATCCCGCTGCCGCCCACCTGCGCGTGCCAAGAGGACTCAAAGGCCCTCACCACATCTTCGAATGCCGCCGAACAAACATCATGGGCTCCCTCGTCCAAGACGCCTCCCCATTCCTCTTCCCTTGCACCATCGAATACTCTCTCATCTGTGCTGCCATCCTCTACGTCATGTGGAAGAATATCTCCAAGTACCCATCAAAGGATGTCGCTGCTGCAATAGTCAAAGCCCGAATACTGGAAGGCCTCGCCTACAAGAAATCCCCGCATTTGTACAGCGTTGACTGCGCAAGAGCTCATAAAGGCCTCTTCTTCGGAATCCTCGTTTTGGTACTAACTATAATATCATTGATATTGTTCTTCGTTCTTGTGTCAAAGAAGGACTATGCGACGTTAGCGGTTGTTGAGGTCAATGTTTGTGAATTAGCGCTGTATGCTATGACAACATTTGCTAGTTTAGCTGGAATGTTTTGCGTTAGAAAGCTGAAGTACGACGGTAACCGAAATCTTGAGCTGGATAACATTCTACTTGTAGGAGCTCAAACTGGAATGTTCATCTATGGCACTTTCACTATAATCGGAGGACACTTCACGATAGAGAAGAATACCATTCTAATACTGATCACAGCTCTATCCTCATTAATCCAAACAACTTGCCAAACCATGTTCATTCTGGATGCGAGCCGAAGATCGGCGAAAACTGCCGAACAGTTACGAAAAAAGCCTGGAAGAGAGATAGTGACGTTCCTCCTGGTGACAAACTTGGCGATGTGGGCGATAAATACTCTTGAGAAGTCGAGAGCGGAGTCTCATCCAGTCCAGCTTCACTTCTATGGGCTGTGGGCTTGGACGATCATCACCCACGTGTCGATGCCCCTGGCTATCTTCTACAGGTTCCACTCAACAGTGTGCTTGTGTGAGATATGGAAGCGAGCGTACAAGATGAAGCCCGCTTACATGTAGCGACCGGCTCGGAGGTACTGGAGCACAGCGCTGTCTTTCAGAATGTGAACTGTGGTACTTTCGGAACCAGACATGTAGGCAAGACGTGGTAGTTGGATGTTAGTGCCATAGTCTCAGCTAATCTCAGTGGACACCGGATCATCAATACAATAATTAGATACGGATCATAACGCTTATCATGTCCTACAAACTCATTAGATGTAGTTCAGGATTTCATCTCCGGTGTTCACAATGTAACCGCATCGTTTGAAAGTTGACAGCTGTAATGTTAAGTTATTGTATTAAAATATTTTAATGTGTTATTTATTTGTAGCTTTATTATACGCTTTAACTATCATAGCGGAACTGAAACGTTGAGTCGCAGTATTTCACTATTAAACGGGTTGGATTTTAATGATTTTAGCGCTTTATATTTTAGATGTTAATTTTACTCCAAGTTTAGTGTTACATGTATGTATTGTTAATATATTGAATGTGAACCTATTAATGATAAGTTACGTGTTCATCTTTCATCTTGTTTAATTAGAAGTACACACAGCTTCAGTAAGTAGTTACCCCCGGGCTACTTGGCCGGAGTGTTGAGGGGTTAGCACATACTGACGCTGTCTGTACGTAGTGTCAGTTAGGGACTAGTTAGTAAGTATTGTTAGTGTCTGTATCCCACATTCCACTTTACGGTAATCTCTCAATGGCCGCGGCATAATCATTATATTCACGCACTTTGATTCAAAATGAATGTCTTCCATTAGGTTACATTATTTTATACGGTTTTTTTTTATAATATTTTCTTTTCCTGCTTCATTTATATAGCGTGTATTATTCCATAGAACAGCGGGAACAATAAATTCTATCGACCTAACGATATTTTTTTGAAGAATTTTGATATAAAATCAAAAACATTGGTTACGATAATAAAGTACTTTTTACTATGAAACGCGTAAATAGTCTGAGCAGATATTAGAGAGTTTTGTAGCGGATATTTTTGCGACGAAAATGTAGTAGTGTCGGTAATTTTGGATAAATTTTTAACTATGTAGTAGCAACACCGTGGACCCAGTAGTTAGGCAAATGTAACACCAAAGTCGTAAGAATAAGAAATTTTTGGAGCTTATTACGTGAGTAGTCCGGTAAATATTCGTAGAACATTATAGGTCGCCAAAAGAGTAATAGATGAGTTGCATGACGTTTTGATTGTCTATAAAAATAGACTTAGTGATTTCGTCCACTTCTTATGAATATTTCAATACGTTTTCAAAGACATATACGATGATTTTGTAATAACATTTTAAATTTTTTAGTATAAAGTTTGGTAGCAAATGAAATGGATTGATCAAAGACTATCTTATGAAGATTTTTATAATAGATTTTATTGGAAACTGATTTGACTTAGTAAACGATGATCTTATGATGTTAATACGCCTGATGCAGCTTCTAATTTTAATCATAACACATTATTAAATTACAATGAACAGAATATGTATTCAAACCCTTTGTAGATCATTTATTAATTGCTCAAGTATATATTATGTGATTTTCATTTGTATTATTTAAACTGTAGGAACCAGAACAAAAATATTTATCCGAATCTATGCTTGTTGGTTTAGTTTAACCACCAGTGTTAAAAATAGACGTTTTGATGATTATATTAAACTATATAACTATAACTAGTTAAGTAAATATAATTGTATATTTTTGCTTGTGCAATACTTTTCCTGTATTCTTTGAAGCGCATAAATCAATTTGGCATTATATATATTAACTTTTTGTTGTTTTTTTTTTTTTAATTAAGAAACATAATATACCTACTGTTTTATACCATAAGAGTTTTCTCAATGCTGTATGGCATTTTCATTGTTTTAGAATTAGAAATATTGCTTTACATAATAACTTCGCAGTTTTTGTAAGTGGATTCAGAAAACGAAATCATTTTGAACGTTTTGTATATTAGTGTTAGAGTCCTTTATACTTTTTATATTATATGAAATATGTACCTAGTGTCAAATATATACTAGGTATGTATTGTAAGTACATTGAATACTCAATATGAAATTTTAGCTTTAAATTATAAATGTGACATAACAGATTTACAACTACCTACTTATAAATTATTGTAGAATAGAAGTGAATTTTGCGATATCGAGTACCTCCTTTGATAAAAACGTAAAAAAAACTTAATAATATTTTGGTTGAAAAAAAAATGGTGTAGTATGCCTTGTAGTCCCGTTGTCCCCATCAACGGGGTAAAACTGTCGTTTCGTTGTCCCCAATACCCTGCCCCATTGATCTGTGTTTTAGATGTACCTCAATAGGTATATGAACATACATGCTTTGGCATATATTTCTAAACTGTGTATTTTACGTTACGTACGGTTATTAAAAAATATTTTTTTGTCGGCTGATTTTTTTTAATCAACAGAAACAAATAATGCATAATACATAGCATAGTGATAGATATTAGATTTATTATGTGTTGTGGCTATAACTAATTTAAGATGAAAGCCATATTGAGACTCAAAATAATATATTTCAATGGAATTGAGTTGTTCTTGAATAGTTTTTCAAGATTACAGCAATTGTATTTAAATCTACAAATTAGTATGTACAGATCTCCCAGGTAAAGTATACGCGGCCTCTATTAGGGGTTACTCTGCGGCCCAATATTCTATCTCATTCGGAAAAACGAATATTGCCGAAGCGCATGCTTTTACTGGTTTAACTGTATGTTCCCAACATAATGGAAAATTTGCATATGACAGTTTTTAATCTCACAAGATCCAATGTTCCTTGTATTTTTACCGATTTTATCCCCGTCACTAAAGTGTATGTAAAAAGTAATTTAGCTCTGTATAGACTAAGGTTTATAATTGTTTTAATTTATACTTAGGATAGCTATTTTACCTTTGTACCCACTATACCAAATATTCGTTGAAATATCCTTTATTTTATAACCGGCATTTGTTATTGTTCTTACAAATTATTAATGTGCCTTGATACTTACTTTGTAGTTTTTTGTTTCAAGTTTTTGTAGTGTAAGCTCGACTAAAGTTTGGTTTTTCAATTATTTTGTTTGATTGTAGTGCCTAACCCGCTATTTTAAGTGTATTGTATGGAAAATAACAGAATCAGGTCCAATATTTGCGATAAAAACCATAATGTCTCTTGCTGTAAAATATCAGAACAACTGACAAAACAAATTAAATTTAGTGGTGTTATTAATTTGTAAGAACTATAAAAATGCCTTTTTGTATAAATAAATAGTGATACTAGAGTATTGTTTTTGATTATATATTTGTGAGCTATTTATTTGTTAGGAGAGACTGTGAATAGATCGGGATAGTGGTAAGATTGTCTCCATGGATGTTTAACGTTTACAAACAAATAAAAAACTTTCTTGAAATTATCCTGAACAACGTTGTTTTATTACTGCTTTTTCGTGTAGCTGGTACGACAATTTTTATATTTAGTTAGCCCAGAACTTTGAAACTTCCACGGCGTTGTCGGTGGTAGCGCAAAGATCACTTTTTCATCAGCATCATCAGCCTATAATGTTCCCACTGCTGGGACACAGGCCTCCTCTCTATGAGAGGGAGTGGGCTGTAATCCAACACGCGGGCCCAGTGCGGGTTAGTAGATGTCACATGTCTTCGAATTTTTAGTTCTAGGACATGCCGGTTTCCTCACGATGTTTTCCTTCAACATTTTTGAGAGCAGCGGTGATGAAATAAATTACACAATGTAATGCGCCTGCCTGGGTGAGAACCCACGGCTTACTGCTCGTAAGTCAGGGCTGCCACCACTGGGCTACCGCTGCTCTCCAGCAAGATCATCTCTCAAGATAACTTGGGCTTCATGTTTTTGGGTTAGGAGGGCAGGGTAGGAGGGGGAGCATAGTTTGCGACATAGCTCCACAACCACATCTCGCTGCTGATTCATTGAGATAGCTCCACTTAACGAGGTTGGAGCTTCATCTTCCCACTTGAATCCGGAGACGGTGCAAGGACTTCCAGGTGGTTTATTATTAAAACTCCTTTAGTTCTGGTACGTAACTCGATTACGTACCAGAACTACAACCCTCAAATTTAATAGGGACATTTAATGTTTTTTGTTTACATAATATCACGCCTGAGGGGGTTCGCAGATGTGTACAATAAACTAACATTTCGATAGTCATGTATGCTATGTTCCACTTGATTGGGGATAAGCCTTTAGCCTATAACCATGACATGTATTTATTTCTAACAAGGTAAAATAAATGCATTACAAAAATGTTGTACTTATAGGATATTACAACTGAAATGGACAAATAAAAATATTTTTATGCAAAACAGTTTTAAAATAAACGTGTTAAATTAACATTAAACAAATAAAGTTTTTGACTTTCATCATCATCATCATCATCATTTCAGCCGAAAGACGTCCACTGCTGGACATAGGCCTCCCCCAAGTGTCGCCACATTGACACAACATGGGGGGCCTTGCCATAATCGCCACGCTTGGCAGGCGGGTTGGCGATCGCAGTACGGTTGTTACAAAAGCACAGAGAACGCTGCTGCCCATTCTCTGCTAAGTCCCTTAGTCGCCTTTTACGACACCCACGGGAAGATATGGGATGGTGCTATTCTTTACGTCCGACACCATGCAGAGCCTTTGACTTTATTGACAAGTAAATTGAATAAGTATCGTCAGCAGGGGTGCTGTGTGCCAGAAATATTAATTGAAAAATGGTTCCAATGTTTGTGTCCCTAATAGCTAACCAAATTATTAAGACAACTGTTATTAAATAATTTTAGTTAGTAGATATTAACAAATTAGACGAAATATGATGAATTTGCGATCCGAGGAACATACTTTCCTGAAGATAAGCACCAAGTAGGCGGACGGGCTTCAAACTATGCAGTTGTCTAGTGGTTTTGGTAGTATGAAAAATATGCTGCAGCATCTGTAACTCCTTATTAAAGTGAAGTTCTTACACAAGTTAATCAATCATCTTCTTGTTAAGCATGTTGGTTTTGAGACGGACGATTAAACTCAACTACGTTTAAGGAATGATAAGCTGGAATATAACGAAAACATAGCAGTGTGTCACCCCTAGTGGCCTGGGAAAAGCAGTAATAAAATAATACTTATACACGTATGAATTATTCATGTAAGTAAGTAATCGACAGCCCTGCTCAAATTACCCGATGCTTCGCTACAAAGGAGGTACGTGTTCTCATGAATAGGGTATACGCCTACTGAGATATTCTTTAAGCTTGCTTGATTTGCTTTTTGACAACCTTGACAAATCGTTAAGTTATCGCGTTAAAGGATTTAATCAGCTGATGCTATTGGTATCCTACAATAAAGAACGATTGTACCGGCAAGCCTGCGCCGGCTTGTATTGGAGCGCATTTTACAATGTCTTAAAGGAAATTGAAGGGTTTATGAAGTGCTTTAATGTAATTTTTGCATTGAACTTACACCGACATTTATATATTATCATTTAGGGGAATACAAAGTAAGGATTCGACACTTACTTAATTTTAGTTCGAGTGAACAGGCTTCTTCTGGGTAAGCGGGTACCATCGTCAACTTTGTCTCTGTCATCTCTGACCTAGACAACAGTCAAGAGCAAACCCATCGTAAAAAAAAAAAAACAAATTAGGCGATTTACCTCAAAGTACATTTATTGTTCTGTATGGTGTCGGACGTAAAGAATAGCAAGAATAGCACCATCCCATATCTTCCCGTGGGTGTCGTAAGAGGCGACTAAGGGACTTGCCAGAGAATGGGCAGCAGCGTACTCTGTGCTTTTGTAACAACAGTACTGCGATCGCCAACCCGCCTGCCAAGCGTGGCGAAAACCCCCCTCTTGGGGGAGGCCTATGTCCAAAAGTGGACGTCTTTCGGTCTGAAATGATGATGGTGATGATATTGATTTCAATTATTTTCTTGAACAAAATACATTAGCATACCCTGAAACCTTACAAGTGCATGTTTCTACGCACCACGCACCTATCGACTGCCCATCATTCACACGTAAATAATTCCATCCAAGGCTGTTTGGCTCATTGCTGACACATATAAGTTATTATTTTTTACTAGCTTTGCCCGCGATTTCGCCCGCGTAGAGTTTAACAAAAAAGTTATTGAGTTTTTTAGGGTTCCGTACCCAAAGGGTCAAACGGGACCCTATTACTGAGACTTCGCTGTTCGTCCGTCCGTCTGTCACCAGGCTGTATCTCATGAACCGTGATAGTTAGCGAGTTGAAATTTCTACAGATTGTGTATTTCTGTTAATGCTATAACAACAAATACTAAAAACAGAATAAAATAAATATTTAAGGGGGCTCCCATACAAAAAAGTGATATTTTTGCTCGTTTTTATAAATAATGGTACGGAACCCTTCGTGCGCGAGTCCGACTCGCACTTGGCCGGTTTTTTTTATTATTATTATTATAAATAGAAGTAGCTTAAGTTACTCCTTATTACATCAGCTATCAGCCAGTGAAAGCCCCGTCAAAATCGGTCCAACCGTCACAGAGATTAGCCGGATTTAAAAAAAAATATATTTTGGTAAATGTACCGTATATACATTCATATGCATGTAGTAAAAAGCAGTTACTTTAATATTACAAACAGACACTTCTATTTTATTTATTTGTGTTGATGTATAGATATAGAAAATCAAAAACGTGCCTGAAAGATTAGACACATTTATGTTATGTATACATCTCTGCCTCATGTTTCGGGCACGCACATTCGCTGGTAATGTTGAAGTCCCATATAGCAGGGACTGAACCTATTGCCATCAACTAAAGCCTGACTACGACTAATAATGAGATATTCCCTATGAAAAAAACGTAATCAACTTTTGCGTGACCTCGAAACCAAACCCGAACCTCGTCTTGTTCTAGACCACCATCATCTGCCTAGCCCTTTTCCAATCTTGGGTTGGGCTTCCAGTCTAACCGGATGCAGCTGAGCACCAGTGCTTTACATGAAGCGACTGCCTATCTGACCTCTACAACACAGTAACTGGGTAATACGATACCCCTTGGTAAGACTGGATGTCAGACTTTTGGCTTCTTACTATTCGTAACGACTGTCAAAGATCTACAAATGACAGCCGAAACCAACGGCTTAACGTGCTTTCCGAGGCACGGAGGAAAGTCGGTATTTAATTATGGTCCCCCATGCGCCAACCTCGGTAAGCACGGCTTAACCTTAAAGATCCACCCGTGCGGCTTCTATTATTTATCCACGAGCTCCTTTAAACCATACCTGGGTATAATTAATAATATTTTAAGCGTTATTTAGTTTTGTGCACAGAATGCTTTGTTGACGACTTCGTGTTTACCTACACCTTGTATGAAAGGAACCACAACAGTGCCTTAGGGGGAATACAAGCATGTAATGATATTTGTTATGTCATCATCATCATTTCAGCCCAAAAGACGTCCACTGCTGGACATAGGCCTCTCCCAAGTGCCGCTACTTTGACATTTTGGGGGTTTAGCCATAATCGCCACGCTTGGCAGGCGGGTTGGCGATCGCAGTACGGTTGTTACAAAAGCACAGAGAACGCTGCTGCCCGTTCTCTGACAAATCCCTTAGTCGCCTCTTACGACACCCACGGGAAGATATGGGATGGTGCTATTCTCTACGTCCGACACCATACAGAGCATATGTCATGTACTTATGTTCCATTCTATGTTCACAAAATGTTGAACAAGCCCCCCCTAGTCGGCAAGTGAAAACCGTTTGAGTGGCGACAATTTGTTGCCTCGCCTTATTCGTCTGAGATAAGTGGCTTGCCATACCGAGAGGGACTCTCACCGTTGCAGTCAGGTTTGAGTATCGAACTCGATATCACACTAGTTTTTGTTTGTTTGCTTTTATAAACACGAGATTTCACTGATTTGTTGTTGGGATGGAAAGTTTGGTGGAAAAAATCGGGGAAAGTGAAGAGGGAAGTGGTGGGGATTTTTACTGTTGGTGGCTTTGGATGTAGAACCTCATCGGAAAGGCTATATACATACTTAAAGTGTGCTACAGACCACCAAACCGAACATGTTTATCCATCGGACAAACATCGAAATAGCGAAAAAAAATATCAGCTGCCCCGTACATTTGGGTCGAATAGGTGTTTGAAATTTTGTTTATGGAAGCAGATTTTTTCATTTCGTGTTCAGTTTGATGGTCTGTAGCGCACCCTTAAGTATGTGTATACCCTTTCCGTTACACCCTGTATATTATTCTCAATTAATGTTCTGGTGTCTACTTTGCGGAATTTCATGATTCACAAAATATTTATTGAACATAATATAACATCACGCCTGCCTAGTTCCCAAAATGTTAGGCAGAGATGTACCTAATAGTACAGCCACATTTCGCCAGTTATGTTTAAGTCCCACGTAATAGGGGGCAGGCCCATTGCTAGCAACCGGGTATAAATCCAGACTCCGTGACTGCTGCTAAAAATATCCCCATGGAAAAACTAAATAACACTTTGCCCGACCCGGGAATCGAATCCAGGTCCTCATTTTCACCCTTTTTATTTAAAATACTGGGTGTGTCCAGTTGGCGAAAACGTATAAGTGATTTACTTTACTATGTGGACACGTAAAAATCATGGCGTGTCCAGATGACGATTCACCAACAGGACACACCAGTCTGTCGTGTCGAGTTGGTGACAAACCCAAATTAATGAGCGTCTTCATAAAACAGATCATACCTACATACCTATACGAATAGGTGACGGAGACATAGTTATTCATTAATGGCTATTATCCAGTGTTGTACGATAATTAGGTCACACAAACGATGGACAGTGTGAAAGATAATGAGGTGATAATAACGGCTCATGAATGGGCAATTATGTTTTATGAGTAATTACTATTATATGAAGATGTTACTGTGTTGCTTCTGTTTGCATAACTAGGTGAAAGGTTGTAAGGCCGAGATCTATAAACATTGCTTAGCGCCGTTTTGGTATGGGCACCCTCCCGTGACTGGTTAGATACTTGTCAAGTCTCTTTTTTACCCTAGTGGTTTGGCGCTTGTGCTGGAATTACGGTTAGCCAAAGTGTGTGCTAAGCAACGTTTATAGAGGTGGACCAGCTCCACTATACTAGGACTCAACTATTTTTTTTTTCTTAAAACTTATATTACACTGCGATTTCCCTAGCATTGCAATTATATTATTTAAGAATACCAACGTGCTAGTCTCAGAGGAATTTCCATTTTTTTACACAATTGGACACTTAGTTTAAAAATTCTACAGCCAAAAATAGTCTACTACTACTCAATGTCCATTCAATTGGAGCGTAACAAAATAGGATAAATGAATGGCGCGTGCGCTTCCAAATAATCAGTCACACCTCATACTGAAAAATTTTGAATATGAAGTGGTCTTTAGTGTAGCAAAATATGAAGTAGGCAATAGAAGGTGGTCCTTTATCATAAAACCGACAAGATCGACACAAATAGGTTTTGAAATGGAGGTGAAAATGGTTGCCCAAAAACCTTAAAGAGGCCTAAACGCCGTTATAGAAGACTAGCATTTCGCCCGCGACCTCGTCTGCGAAAATTGTTATATTTATAGCCTATGTTACTCTGTAAAGATGTAGCTTTATAATGGTGAAGAATGTTTAAAGTTTGTGTGTTTTTTTTTAGTTTTTGAGTTAAATCGTAAGAAACAAACAAACAATCAAATCTTTCCTCTTTATAATATTAGTTTAGATTGCAGAGCAGAAAACACACATTGGGCAGACTGAAAAAAACACTTTTCCGCAGAAGTAGAAAAAAAAGCACATAGGCGGAAGAGGATAAAAAACTTCACGCCTGCAGTAATAAAACACAACGTTTCATTTGTTTGCGCACCTAAACTCTATCTATAATTTTTATGACAAAAAATACTGCGACCTTGATATTGAACCGTCTATCGAACCGTATCCAGCGATACAATAACATTACCAACATTACTGTACAGTCGAATTGCGGCCTCGCGCGGCTGGTGGAGTGGTGGCCTACCAGCATCTTAAAGCAGCATTGATTTAATCTTATTCCAGAGTGGGAAAGAGAGGCGTTAAATGTCCTCTACAGCTCCGTCTTTTTCTCACACGGGAATGACAATGCTTTAAGATGTCACAGTATGCCCCCTGGTCTACCGTAGTTCGGAGTTTGATTAATGTGCACTAGGGTAGCTCGCGGAATTCAAATTTTATCTACATCTTTATAAATATAATTCTACTGTACGTGTGTATGACACTGAACTCCTCCTTAACAGCTGGACCGATTTTTTTTGTATGCGTTTGGGTGGCGCCCTGGATGGTTAAGATTCACAAATCAGCACGCTACGACCACTAGGAGCGGAGCAGCAATGAAAAATGTTGCGAAAACGGGGAAAATGTGTCGCAGACGAAGTTGCGCGGGACAGCTAGTATATCTATATTTTAATGTCAGGTTGCAAGTTGATTAATACATGATTCGCGACCTTTACAATTATGGCTTTACTGAGTTATAATCTCTTTATGGTGTCGGACGTAAAGAATAGCAACATCCCATATCTTCCCGTGGGTGTTGTAAGAGGCGACTAAGGGATTTGCCAGAGAATGGGCAGCAGCGTTCTCTGTGCTTTTATAACAACCGTACTGCGATCGCCAACCCGCCTGCCAAGCGTGGCGATGGTAAAACCCCCCAAAATGCCAATGTGGCGACACTTGAGGGAGGCCTATGACCAGCAGTGGACGTTTTTTGGGCTCAAATGATGAATGATGATGATGAGTTATAATCATTAAAATCATCAAAACAACGTCTAAGTTCCTTTAATCCCGTTAATCATATTTTGTTTAACACACAGCCACTGACCGGCAAATGGCAGAAAATGTGAGAAATTTCGCAGGCGTTTCTGGCGCTCCAGCTTATAGTCGTTTTTTAACAGTGACGTATAGCTTACTGTGTCTATAAGTAAACTAGTAGCATTTAACTGAATTTAATGCTTGTAACTTTGTAATGGTTAACATAAACTGCTTTTTAGTAGCAATTATGATTGGTTGCGGCTTTTTAGACTGTATTTACTGCGTTTTAACAGATAATTGCTGTCGTCAGTCGTTACCTAGTTATTTGTTAGTAATTATTATGCGTTTAACACAGATTCTTGTGAGATTATTTGCCGATGTTCATGCATTCTTTGGAGTGGTCATTTTATGAATGGAAAGACGTGTCCATGTACTATGTTCCTATTATTTTTCTATAGTTCCTATTAAAAGCATTACTAATAGCGAAAGACAAGTAAAAAAATAGTAAGAAATTAAAATAACCTAGGAAAAGTACTAAGCTAGCATAAGTTTAAGGTAGTGTGTATATTAAGAGTTCTGGGTGAGCATGTAGATGTGTATTGAGACTATGATTTGACTAAAGAGACGTAGAGAAGTCATCATCATCCGCCTAGCCAATAACTAATAACAATAATGTTGGGGTCAGCTTCCAGTATAACCGGATGCAGTTAAATACCAGTATGACAAGACAAGTCACCGAAGACTTTACAACCGATTATATTCTAATAATACCGGCTCAATTTTTGCGCTCCGAAATCACGACCGCAATAGTGTACCGCGACTGTCTGGCTCTAGATATATCTGTATATAGAAATGTAACCTCTTTGTGGCTGTCTGATCTGTCTGTGGTTGTCTGGCAACCACAGCTGTTACCAACCTGCCTAATACCTTGTCTGCTTAATGCAATTTACTTGTTCGAATATTCTGATTCAAGAATAATTATGGGACCATCTGCTCTGTTAAAATGTCCGGCCAAGTGCAAGTCGGGCCACACACAGGGTTCTGTAGCACCAAACAATATATTAACAATATTTATAACGCCCATTCTTAGGAAGTTGAATGTCCACTCATACTATATTTGTATGAGAGGACATTAGACCGAATATGTAAATTTACAATCAACAGCAAAACTCAATTTAGTTTTCATGGGATGTTAATGAAAAACATATAAAGGTACTGCTGAAATTTGACGAAAAAATCCTATATCTCAAAAACTTTTCAAAGCCAATTCAAAATAAAGTCGAAATATTTGTTTTCATCCCTCAGTTACATGTATGGAGCGCAAGAGGTACACCTAATTTTTTTTTTCGTTTTGCTGTTCGTAAAAATACCCTACTCTCCCAACTATGTGGCTCCAACAGTCTCCGAGTGAAATGGCTGCGACATACGGAAGGACAGACGGCGATTTAGCTACGGAACCTTAAAAAATGGTCCTAATTTAGAATCCTTTTAAGGAATTAAAAGCCACTTATATTTTGGCAACGTAATCCTTTATGCCAATTAGCTCTTTCACCTGATTAGAATAGTAATTAGTGTAAATTTGGACAGGTAGGAGAAGTTAAATCTGATTACCTACAGGTGGTAAACCGGATTTTAAGTTGACGTTAATTCTTTATGATTACTTAAGAGCGTTAACACCTTACGACATTTCATACAAACTTCAAGTCCTTATTTTCCGAAATGACTTAACCGATTTTAATGAAACTTCGTACGCATAAGCAGGATACATAGGTCTAAAATGTTACAAAAACATTTTTGAAAAATAGTTTTACAGCTAAATTAGACCGATTATGAATTATCTACAGAAACAGAAATTTCCAAGTATCTTTTTTTTAAAAGACATTTTGAAAATGTTTTTAGTAACTTTTTAGACCTCTGGCTTATGCGAATTAAGTTTTATTAAAATCGGTTCAAGCATATCGGAAAATAAGGACTTGAAAGTTTGTATGAAATGCCGTACGGCGTAATTGCAGGTTGTTTGAAAAAGATTTTAAATATCGCTCGTCTTTGAAATGATTCCTTTTCAATAAGCTAAAGGCTTATTGTACCTAGGTAATTGCGAAGATTAAGAACGATACCTACTTAACTCGTTTAAATAATGCGTCTAGACACGATGTTTATTCTATGTAAAAATCATGCTGCTGTAGGAGGTCTATTTTATGTATTTACAGCGACTTAATTTAGAGATGGGGGTCCTTACCACTTCATATCCTTTATTGAGACTTTGATGATCAATGTAATAATTAATGAATAAGTACCTCCTTGTAAAACGCAATCTACATAAAGAACTTCAGGACAAGCACCCTCAAAAATAGAAAACAACAAGGAAAATTCGATTGGCAGGACTTGACACCCCAACCTTTCTAAAATTCGAAACGACTCATAAGTATAGGTAGGTACTTATATAATACTTTATTCAACGCCGTATTACACCCCTATTTTGGAAGCTACCCCTCAGTTAGTTCCCCGGATCGATAGGACACGGGTGCATGGAGGAAGTGCAACCGGGGCAGTTTGCAATGGGAGTTAAGAATTTATTCGTGGAGCTACGAAAAAGGAAAAGAAGTTTTTCGATCAAATTAATAAAGTTGTTTTTTTCTTAGCACTTATTTATATTTTTCCGTATAATAAAACTGTGGAACATCAATTTAACGCCAATGATAAAAGTTATTTGACATCGATCAGGTGGCTTACCATGACGTCTTAAAACATTATTGTTTTACTCCTTTTCCAGTGTGGGAAAGAGATGGCGCTAGACATCCTGTATAGCTCCGTCTCTTTCCCACACTGGAATAAGAATAAAACAATACTGCATTAAGACGTCGTGGTAGGCCAGCTGATCAGCCCTTAGTATGGTTTTATACAAAAGGATAAAGTGGAAAAATAAATTAGCTTAGTGGCAAAGAATTACAGCTAAAGGTAAGCTAATATTTTACAAAATGTACAATAGCAGCATTAACGTTCGCATGGCGACCAATGAAGCTATACAAAACCTGTTTATGCAGATCTCTTATTAAAAAAAAAAACATTACAAAGCCAGCCCATGTTATACTGGAAACGTATAATTCGATGAGTCGCCCTGCGTACACGGGTGCCAAATTTAAAACGTTGCAATTAAAGCAGTTCCCTTGTTTGAAAACAGTACACTGTTCACAATGCCTTATATTTTGAGACTATACTGAATGCGCGTGCACACAATCCGTTGTCAACAATCAGACAATACTAATGGAATGTCATGTTACTTACCAACTTTAACTTCAAACAAACAAATTGCTCGAAATATGTAACTCATTTCAGAGAAAAATGTAAGCTATCTGATTTTATGAGTTCCCTCTTTAAGTAAAGTAAATGACTATTAATATGCAAAAAGAAACATTTACGAATTTTATCATATTTTTAAAAGAGGCTGTGCTATTTACTTTATCACTTTAAAATGTATTTGTAAGGTTGGGGAGATGTTTCTAAAGAGAAAACCTGAAAAAAAAATCACAAAAGTAATTCCCCTAGCTTTTTTTCAACTATGTTTTGGGTCGGATTCCAGTCTAACCGGATGCAGCTAAATATCAGTAAGTCGCAGTTTGATGATTTTGTTTCGTTAGACTCGGTCATCATGTGGGCAGAACATGGGTTTCGTGCAACGAAAACACACACACACACACACACGGTACACTGCTTTTATCGAACTAAAAAATTACTTGAAATTACAATCCAACATAATAACACTAGGCGCAATGAATCGGGTTACAGTTCCGGGACGTCTTGACTCCGCCGCGATCAGACACTGACTGTCCTCCACGCAGCGAGCACGACACATCACGACTCTGTAGTAAGCGCGCTTAGGTGTGGGTAGACTGGTAAGTAGGTCGCTTGATGCAACCTTTGGCGCGCTTTCGATTATTTTTCTGTCCGTACTATTGACCGGATCCGACATATTTTACATGGAACGGCAGCCTATCTGACCTCTCTCGCTGAGTAAAACGGTACACCACTATCCCGAAAAGATTTTTTTTTGGAATTTTCTCATCATCTGCCTAGCCTTTTCTCAACTATGTTTTGGCACCTTCCAGTCTAACTGGGTGAAGCTGAATTTTGCAGCAGTATCTTTACTTCTGTTATGCCACCTTAGATGTTTTCTAGCTGCAAGGTTGTCTCGGGGCGCATTCTACCCCTCTGATTACATCCCTCAATGTGTGCTGCCTGCAACTAACGACGGTGTGCTATCAAAACACATCGACGGCTAAAGTTTAGCTGCGTTTGGAGATAACTTATCTATTATATATTTTATTTATATATGAATTTACGACTGTCTGGAGCTTTTGCTGTTGAAATAAAGTTTAACTTGACGAAGGAATAATATCTCTAGTCTTGAGATTTAAATATTTTAGTGTTAAAAAAAATCAGGATAGTCTGTTAGAAAATGAAGTGTGTGGACCTTACGGTGATTTAAGAAGAACCAAATATCTTTACACACCAAATTCAGGATCTCATTTCGGATTCGGGTTTTGTCCTGTGCATTCTCTGCAACTTGTGATTTCAGGCTAAAATTACATTGTTTTACATAATTGTTTTGGATTTTGAATATCTACAAATCTTCTTAATAATTTGTTTTATTCAATTTTTTGAAGTTTGACAACCCTTTATCTGTCTTCCTGCAGATTGTAGCCACCCTTCCTGCAACTTCAGGCCTCTTATGTAGGCCTCTTATTTACGATTTCGATGTAAAAGACTACGTATAAAGAGGACAACCTATGATATCAATGATGCTTTAGTTTGAAAAATGCAATATAACATTACAATTATCTATTAAAACCAGATAAGCAGGTATAGTTTAGAAAGTTTTCCTTTTCCATTTTTTTTCCAAATACTCTCTACCAAAATCTATACAGGATACTTCAGTGACAATGATTTATTGTTGTTTATTAGTGTTAAAGATTGACTGTAATAATAATGAAGAACGTAAACATCATTCAACGTTTTCTAAAGTAAACATAGAACCGCCAGCTAGTAAGAAACCATACCAAGAACGAATCAAGTCCTTCCTGGAATCGATTGTTAACTGTCCTAAACAACACTTAAGTACATGTCTACACGTGTTTGTAGTGGTAGGCGATTGCATTAAAAACTAATAATAAAAAGTCAATGACATTAGCACTTTCGCCGGCCAGCTCTAGGCCACGATCCAATTAACTGATTATTTTAAAACTAGAATGTGTGCTAAATAAAAACTTAACGCTATTTTTATCGGTGATTATTTGGTAATTTGTATTCCGTTGAGATTGGATATTTTTTTAAATTCCATTTTGTAGCTGGCCTGTAGAATGAAACCGTTTAATAACTGTAAAGAAAAAGAATTGATAGGTGCTTATACTGCTTACGCTATTGGAATTCACGTTCCCATGTAAGTGATTACAGTTTAGTTGCAAGAAAACGAATATTGATTCTAAACACACTCATAGCTGAATCTTAATACGATTTCTAACAGATATTATCCATACAGTATCGAAGTGTTAAGTAATTTATGTAAAACAACCCACGCTTGACTTTCCAATAAAACAGTGGAGCATACAAAACGCCCACGTTCTCAGAATTTATTGAGACATGAATATACTGCATTCTAAGTCAATACGAGTTTGTTTACAAACAACTTCTAGATTTCGTTTAGTCAAGTTCACGAAATTCTAGTTCAATGTTCGGTAAAAGCAGGGGGAGTCGGGAGACCAAGCTATCCGTATAGCTATGGGATTCGCTCGAGACAGGAGGGTTCGCGTGTCTGCCACCAAGGTACCCAAGCACAATAGACCCCGTGGTTCATAGCTGTGGCTACACTGAGCGGCGCGCCATTCGCGAGTCGCCTGCGAGCTTCGGACTTGATCGGCCGTTTGCATTTGAATTTTAAACGCGGTTTACTAGTTCTTTTTTTAAAGAGTTACAATAAATCGAATTTTGAAATTTCGCGCGCATTTCTGGCTACGTGCCCACGGTTGTTGACAAAAGAGTTTGGGACAGTTTTGTGAGGAACCAGTGAGTGCACATCTTTACAATTGCTGAATGGACACAATGGGACTTCTCCACAAGTAATTTTCGTCACGGGAAAATGTAAGCGTAAGCATTGTGTTCTGTTGTACTCTTTGGATGAAGCGCAGGAGTCCGGTTCTTACTGTACTTTTTTGGTCATGTGCTTGACAGCGCAATATGATGTTTATTCTTATTTATTATGTCGTCATATTATGAAGGCCGGCAAACCATATGATGGTATAACTACATAATTATTTCCAGACGTGCATTCATTCATGGCTTATTTTGATGCAAGGTTTATTCTTTGTAACGGGCAGAGAGTTTCTTTTTCTTTTTTTTTTCTTAGAAAAGATTACAAAGTGTGCATACTGTTGACTTACTTGTCTTGTTCTTCGGCCAGTTACATTATTGAATGAAGTCGTTCAAGGCTCATATTGCGCGGTCAGTGAGTGCATAAGCCCTGCTCTATTTACCGCAAAACTTGAATATGTAAGTCACTAGTCAAATGCAGTATTGTTACAGCAAAAAATCCAACACATTTCAATTTAGTTTGTTCACCATTGTTATTGATTGACATAATATTTGGTAATAAAGGCAATTGAGTGAACCGTTTGGCACAACCAGTAATTAAATGCAATATGTAGGTATCAAATAGGTAGGCATGTAAACATACCAAACTTTTTTGTTGTATGTACGTAAAAAACTTTAACAGCTCGCAATGTAGAGATAACTATTTTAATTGGTATTAATTTTGGACGTACCTAATTGGAGGTAATTTCTGAATTGCAGACTTGCATAATACCTACCTGCCTGCGTATTTTGAGCAATAAATATCTTTCGTGATAGTTTTAACTTTTTAAATTCGATTAGCCTTAACCACATTACATATAGGTTTTCTACAAAGGAGACAATACTAAGTATATGAATACTTAGTCTAAAAAATACATAAACATGAATAGACATGAGTCTACTCATATGTTTTTGTATTTTTTTAACACTTCAAGCACAAAGTACGGACTGAGTCGGACTTAATAACATAACATTAATTATTTTTTCAGGTTACTTTCGGCCCATAGATATAAGTATTATACCTTAGAGACTAACATAAAAATGCAAAAATAATGCAAAATAATGCCATAGGCATTTTCTACCAGTCAACCTTTGTTGTATGCAAAGACAAACAATGACCGGTGTTTTCCTAATTCCCATCTTTCAATGTTTATTAAACCATTATCCGTTTCGCTTTGCCAACAATAGGTACCTACCTACTAGGGTATAATAAACTTGTGTTACGTACGAAATTAAACAATTAAAATGTTTGAAATGGATTAATTTCATAACAACAATTAGCGGACCGTGTAATTTGCTCATAAAACGCGTATATTTTGTCCATTTTGGCTGCACTCGTTATTATTACCCAGTATAAGTATTTTTCTGAGCAGCTAAATGTAAAATAAAGGAGCTCTTTGAGTATAACTGTAGTTT
Organism: Cerastis rubricosa; assembly: GCA_949152445.1. Taxonomy (NCBI): domain Eukaryota; kingdom Metazoa; phylum Arthropoda; class Insecta; order Lepidoptera; family Noctuidae; genus Cerastis; species Cerastis rubricosa. Next base: position 14,205,630 of record OX424531.1, read on the forward strand.
TTAGGGTTCCGTACCCAAAGGGTCAAACGGGACCCTATTACTGAGACTTCGCTGTCCGTCCGTCCGTCCGTCCGTCCGTCTGTCACCAGGCTGTATCTCATGAACCGTGATAGTTAGTTGAAAGCCAGTTGAAATTTCTACAGATTATATATTTCTGTTGACGCTATAACAACAAATAATAAAAACAGAAAAAAATAAATAGTTAAGGGGGGCTCCCATATAAAAAAGTTTTTTTTTTCGTTTTTATAAATAATGGTACGGAACCCTTCGTGCGCGAGTCCGACTCGCACTTGGCCGGTTTTTTTAATTATTACCTGGAACATTACTGAAATTAAAAAAATCTTAGCCAACTCGCCCGTGTTTTCCATTCTTGTTATGTCAAGTGTACAGCATTCATTGAATTGATACAGTAAATTTAATAGTCTTTAATTTTAATAATGGATATAGTTCCGCGAGGGCTGCTCCGAGGAGACACGGGAAAAGAGATCATGAAAGGAATTGGGGTAGGCCTTTGACAATCAGTGGGATAGTAGAGTACAGGCCAAAAAAAGTATGTAAGTAAGTAGATTACAGAAACAAGTATCTACCAGAGTATTGATTTTCCGGAAGATATCCGCTTATAACCTAAAGGTGTATATAACAGACAGGTTGTTGACATTCTTGAATGTACAACATATGTACACAGGTAGCTTGTCCAAAACATTGCACAGCATTGCTAGTCTTAAGAACTCTCGTTGTACGGGTAAACTATACGAATGCGAGGCTGTATAGGAAGTTCATATCTTGATGTGTCACCGTGTGTGGTGGTACTTCTTGGTCTAGATTTAGGTAAAGCCCCGTCACATAAAAAGAACACTGAGCGACAGTGGAGGGGTTGTGCCTGCGCACGGGTTCAGTCGCGTCCTAAAGTACTAGGTCAATTGTAACTAATATTCTAAAGGTGAAAGTTTGTGACTGAGTGTTTGTGTGTTTGTCACTCCTTCACACCTCAATGGCTGAGCGGATTTGTATGAAATTTGGTATGTAGAATCACACTAATTTTATAAAGGCGAATGTTTGTGAGTGAGTGTGTGTGTGTGTTGGTCACTCATTCACGCCTCAACGGTTGAACAGATTTTGATTAAATTTGGTATGTAGATAGCTTATACCCTGGATTAGGATTAGGCTGGCATAGGCTTTTTATCCCGGTCTGCGCGGGTGAAACTGCGGGGCGCAGCTAGTAATAAATAAGCGTTATTGTTTCACTGTTAATAGGCATTTTACTAGCTACTTAAGTACATCGGAATAGGCTGGAATAAAAAAATATGAAATTATATTTTGGTGGCGCCTCGTGTTCATGAAAACTACACAGTCACATAACGGTGGGTACCAATTTAATAAGTCCACGTAGTCCTATTAAGCAACAATCAATTCTTATACAGCCGGACAAGGCCGCTCCATCAATATTGTCTGTTTGTCCGTTTGTCGTAATGATGGACAAGACACATCGCGTCTCGTTATACTAATGTTTATACGCGTATGAAAGATAGCCTCGTCAGCTACATCGTCGGGTGAAACACGGGAACCGGGTATTTTACCGGTAATATTAATACCGGTAGCGATTTTAGATATCTGTGATAAATTGAAGTGAGAGAGTGATCATGTTTAATGAGATTTCTTAGAATGGAAGTAAAATAAATATATCGGTATTAGTAAAAGTCGATACTTTTAATTTGTAGTTGGTGTATTTTATTTATTTTATAAATTGTGTTAGAAAGATGACGAATCAGTGCAAAAGAAAGAACAGCATTAGGTCTGTATTCCATGCAAACATGGTGTTCCATTTAGACTTTACGAAATTTCGTAAAATACTCTTAAAATCTCGATAATCTTTAGGAATAAGGACAAACTACAACTTTTCCAATCATTATCATCATCATTCTCTTGCCCTTATCCCAATTCATTTGGGGTCGGCGCAGTACGTCTTCTTCTTCCATACCTCTCTATTACTTGTCATCTCATGAGATACCTTCTTTCTTGCCATATCGTTTTTCACACAGTCCATCCATCGTTTCTGTGGTCTTCCTCTACCCTTATACCCATCCACATTCATACTCAAAACTTTCCTCACGACATTTACTTTTCCAATATTTATCAAAATTCATCGCTTAGTACAACCGCATACAAAAATCTTCAAAAAGACTTGCAGCTCCGCCAAAGAAATACAGTCGCTACCAAAATTACTTGCTGTAATGAGATTGACTTCGACACATGGCCATATATTTACGTAAAATACATCCGAAAATGGTGCATTGTGCTTTTGAATGCGCCCGCGTCTGTCGATCACGGCGGTCACCATACAAGGCCTGCACGATTCACACGGGAGCAATAAAACAGCAATTTAACTTCGTATTGTGTACCAACAATGACAAAACAGTAAGTACTTATTGAAGTATGTAATAAGTTTATTGTTAGTGATGTTTGATTTTTTGTTGTTTCTTGTTATGAAATGGGACTCAGTTCCAGTTTTGTACTTTGAAGATCTATAAGGACATTAATGTCTTAATTGTTAAAATTTCCGTTATCTATGATTAGATATTACAACACAAATTGTGCAAGCGGTATTAGTAAAAGTCGATACTTTTAGTTTGTAATTGATGTATTTTATGCATTTTATACATTGTGATAAAAAGATGACGAATCAGTGCAAAAGAAAGATCAGCATATAGGTATGAACTCCATGCAAACATGGTGTTCCATTTAGACTTTACGAAACTTCGTAAAATTGTGCAAGCGACACCGACACTAGAACGTTTTAGCGTCCCTATTTGTGTTCTTTCCACCTTGTATTTTAATTGTGACCGTCTGTAATATTGTACATATATACAATATATTATATATATATATGAATATATGTCTTATATTGTCTGTTTTATACATATTTTGTTGTCCAATGACAAAATCATGTTTAAAATCTTCTTAACCGAAAGCCCCAGTTTCCTTTCTCCTGACACAAAATTGAATACTCGCTAGAGACCGTGTAACCGACAAACAGTCTATTTTGTAAATCACAAACATTTTACAAGTTATATTCTGATACAAGCAATGTCATGCACCGTCATGATCTCTAAATCCGATCTTGAAAAGGACAGACAAAAACTAAACAGTAGCTCTATACATAATGTGAAATGGGCGCAGTCAATTACACGGTAATTTAAACTGTGAAACGGCGAAATAAAGTTGTTTATTCAATAGCGTCGTCAGCCTTTCATATACTGTTAGTGGCCTGTACAATGATTGTTAATGCCGATTATTGTCAACATGAATGTTCCCACAATTAGCAATGTAGGTACGATTTAATACCGTTAATTATGCCGGCTTCTCGTTATACGAGATTTCGTACCGCGGGAGATCGCGGCATTGTTTAATATTTATTAAGCTCTTCGCAGCATTAATGTTTAACCTTATTTACCTACTTTATCACATATTTAGACGTCTTGTGGTCAAACTAAAAGTCTATTTTGACTTGAGGTAAGAATAAAAATCAAGTAGCTGAAAGTAGCTTTAAATTTTGTTATCTTAAATCTATACTAATATTATAAAGCTGAAGATTTTGTTTGTTTGTTTGCTTGAACGCGCTAATCTCAGAAACTACTGATCCGATTTAAAAAATCTTTTAATGTTAGATAGCCCATTTATTGAGGAAGGCTATAGGCTATACATCATCACGCTACGACAAATAGGAGCGGAGCAGCAATGAAAAATGTTTCAAAATCGGTGAAAATGTGACGCAGACGAAGTTGCCCGGGACAGCTAGTACCATAATATAATCATTATTTTCATAGGAATTTACGAAGTCACCCAAAAGAAGAAAAGGTTAAGTTTTTCACCTTGCACAATTACTTCGGATTTCGTGTAAAATCTTCACAAAACCGCTGAATTTCAAAGCAAAAATCTCCAGTATTAAATTCAAAGGTGTTAACAATTCTGAAAAGCTGGATCTTTGTTAAGTCTTTCATCAGCTTACCTTTAACTCAAGGCTTAGTTCAAGGCTTCGCGGTAAATGACATAATAGTTGTCGTAAACGTTTCGACGTTGTCATTTTAGACGTTATGAAAATGACATCGCGGTCAATGTACAGTGTTGCCTTTTTCAACTTTATTTATTTTTCTTGCGTGGGTTGGGGATATTTTAGAGTTAGATTGAAATATAATGCTTTCGCTTATTCCTAGAATTGTTTGGGTTTTGTTGACGAAAGTAGTATAAGTAGATCTCGATCCAGAGAGAGAGTTATATCCATTATGAAAAACGTTGAATCGTTGCATAAAAATTGAATGGGGATGGAAACTGCGGAACTAATGGCGCTAGCATAGCTGGTTCCATGCACCGTCATTGGTTGAAAATCCGGTAATGTCATTTTATATTTCCAATTCGCTCGACCTCATTGGTCAGATAGAGACCCAGCTATAGTCGTGCCATCTACAATTAGCTTTTAACGGGCTTCCCCATTTGCATGGAATCTAAGTGAGTTGTTACAAAAAAATCGTTTGCGGTATACTGTTGAGTGGAGCTTATACAAATTGTACCCACATACGAGAACCCATAGAAATACGAGAAGTTAGGAATATGTAATTTACATGTAAAATTTATATTTTTTCTAGTGTCGTGTTAGGATTTTGGGATATTTTAATTAATGTGATCAACGTAGATAATATCATGCCTTAGACAAAATAAAGTTTTACCTCAAAACCAATTTCAAGTTTCAAAACAAACACCAGAAAGCGTGAAATTAACGAATAAATTAAACAAAACCCACTCTTCCCTATAAAGTCCTAGTTAATTATCAAAAATATACCTCCCGAAGTATGTGTGTGTACACAAAAACCATTCTTATAAATAGCCGTAACGTCCCCTTCCCACGAACACAAGTGCGCGCAAACCGAGCACACCATGACGATCTCCTATCTCTAATTAATCTGGCTTATTGGAAGTAGCGAGGGTGCACCATGACACAGTGTAAAGAAAACCAGTAAAACAACTATGCCCTTTTCGTGAAAAAAAGCAAGTTTTAGGGCCTATTTCATGATGTCCAAATAGCCACCACCTATCGAATGAATTAAAAAATTAAATAGAACTTGTATGCCAAGTAAGTTAACGGGAACTTAGTCGTAGGTGGTGGAACAGGCCCTTAGGGTTAATTGCCACACTTTTTGTTAAGTTGCAGTCCAGAAATATGAAACGTTACCACTTGTCTCGATGCGACAGACAGGGACTTAAAAACACCTTCATAAAGGTTACAGAATTATAAGTGTTACATGTTGAATTGGTAACAGAATCAAATATGTAACACTTTTAAATGTGTTTTCAAACGTAACATATCTGTAACAGATATAAAAGTGTCAACAGTGTTATTAAGTGTAACAATAATTAATTATTTCAGTTACACATATTAACACTTATTAACACATATAAAATGTTATAGTTTGATTCGGTAACATTATTGTATCTGTTACATTTAAAAGTGTTTTTTTTTCTGTTTAAAGAAAAAGCGTTAAAAACACTTATTACGGTTACAGTTTGAGTCCCTGGAAAAAGTCAGGACAGCCCTGACTTATTCACGAGTTACCTGTCAGTCCTGTCACCTGAAACGCTTTACATGTGTACATGACTCGATTCCGACCAGTTGTTCCTAGTTCAAAACATCTCATCTGCCTTGCCTTTTCCCATCTATGCTGGAGTCGGCTTCCAGTCAGCGATGCAGCTGAACCAGTATTTAACAAGGAGAAAAAAGAGTTGAACCACTGTTTTTTAATACTAATAATATGTTTACTGTGACCATGCTGTGTGGTTCTTTCACTGGAGAACCGTGGTAGAGGGCGTTTATTTTTGAAGATGATGTATTTCAATGGCGAGATTTGTTCCTTTAAACACGTGTTTGGACTTGGAAATTGTGATTTAGGTTCTTTGTGTGACGTATGTAAAATTACTAGCGGAAATGGTTGAGATTGGATGTCATTTCTACTTAACAAAAAAATATAGTGCTTGGACTTTTTTACTTTGAAAATAACAAACGCAGGTAGATTTTCCAGGTTTCTAATTGTGAAGGCACTGTAACATAAATTAGAATCACGCCAGTAATCCCCGAAGTTAATGTTATGGTCCCAGGTAATAGCGGAGAGCCTATAATCATTAACCGGGCACATATCCCGACACCGTGGCTGCTAGTGATGCTACTGAGAAATTCCTGATGGAAAAACCTAATAATGATTTGCCTGACTCGGGAATCGAACCCAGAACCTCACACTCAACAGTTGCGATTGAAAGAAAGAAAGAAAGAAAATAAGTTTATTTGGCACATGCCACAACTACACACAATATTAAACAAAAAATACGTAAATCAAATTAAGTCTAGTGGTCGCAATCATCAAATCGATTGCGATCGATCAACCAGTCAGGAAAGAAATGTACTTGCAGGAAGGAAAATTAAGTAAAGGTAAACCATAAAATGATGATTCCATTATCAATCATTTTCAAACCTAAAGCATTGGGAGCCTTCTATCCTCATCTGATTTTCCTATAAGCAATTCTATACCCGACACTAAAATAGAAGGAAATTGATGGCTATAACCTATAAAGTGACATTATTAAATTTGCGAAGTATGCCGTCTTCTGCGGCGTCGTGTTCCCGTCGCTTCTCTGGTTCTAATGTGTTGTGGTTGTAATGTGTGTCTGTTTCAAACCGGAGTCCCATTCGATTCCGGATTAAATTGTGCCGTAACCGGAGTTAAAGGCTTCGTATATCCTGGCCTTTATTTCGAATATTGAAATGAAATGGCCTTGTATGAATGCCATGGTAACCTACAAATGACGAAGAAATATAAACACCATGATTATACCCGTTCAGTAACACAGGAAGCATCTAAATAAATGTCTAAAGATCATTTTTGTATCGTACGAATTTCAACTTCTAGAGATGTGTCGAGCTTTGAAAATCCAACAGTAAACCTTTATGACTTTGGGCATTTTTCTAGGTATCACCCGCTGAAGTGAAAATGGACATTATAAATAACTTCCATATAAAGCTGAAGAGTTTGTTTGTCTGTTTGCTTGCTTGAACGCGCTAATCTCAGGAACTACTGATCCGATTTGAAAAAATATTTTAGTGTTAGATAGCCCATTTATCGAGGAAGGCTATAGGCCATATATCATCACGCTATGACAAAAAGGAGCGGAGCTGCAATGAAAAATGTTGCGAAAACGGTGACAATGTGACGCAGACGAAGTTGCGCGGGACAGCTAGTCCCTAATATACTTAGTTACTCCAAATAAACAATAATTACGAGAAACACAATGATGTTCGTCTGTTTTGCAAACAGTTTCAGACGAAACACTGACGTTCGCTGAAGTCAAACAATGTGCTATTAAAGTAAGAGAAGCCATAAGTCTAAAGCCTTGTGTCTGACCATCGAGTAGTTTTATTACAGACAACAAGGAGGTTTTATCTTCGGGCGGGTCAAGGTTATCTGCCTGCAGTGTGCGTCTGTTGGCTTGAACTCTAGATGCTCATTTATTATGTAACAATAGGGACCGCTCAGTGAGTTGTCACTTGGTTTGTGTCAAAAGTTCATTTCATTAGATTGTTGGGAGTTGCTCAGACAAGGTTATCGTTTTTGTGGAATATGTTTTTTATTTTAACCTTTCAGTTGGGATGTAAAGATAATTAAATTAAAAAGTTTGGATGTGAAAAAAAATCGAAGGGTTTCTTGGACAACAAGTTTTTTTTTTTAAAGTTTACTCATGGTTTAAAATGGTTTTTTACCATAGAATTAATAAAATTGCGTATAATATGAACTCTTAACTCACTTTGCAAATTACCCATAGGTTCGTCCTAGTACCAAATCATTGCCGGTTACCATCTTACCGGGTAGGCAAAAACTACTTAACGCCATGTCAAGGGCACCTAGGTACAGACAGCATAAACTTCGCATCTTGCGTTAGTTTCACCCTTCCTACAGTTTTTCTGACAATCAAAACCATTGTTCACCGCACCAGACCATCACTCAAACAATACAAGTAGCAATAATGACGATATCGATCGCAATAAGCCAGTGCCTACAGGTGGTGTGGTGCTGTTCTTTGTTGTGGTGCGGTCATCGACCCCGGTGGGGGCGGCACGCTGTCTGTCCCTTAGTGCTGAGGGGTAGTGCAAGCATGCGCCTTGATGCCGACGTGCACGCATATTAAATGGGGTGGTCGCAGTGTTCGAGTAATGGTAGCTTTAATGTTTTTATGGTGACTCTGTTTTTGTTTGGATGTGAGACTGTCTTTTGATATACAAAATAGAAGGTAGTTTAATTTTTTTTTAATTAAAAATTTGTTTACTGAGTCTGAGTTCTTTTAGACCCGGGATTTCTATCCAGATTTTGACGAATTGGTCGATCGAATTGGTTGGGGTCATCACAATATCTGACAATATTGTGTAAAACATCGAAACTTTTAATTTCTAAGCTTATTAAAAGCCCAGCACTAGGCCCACGTGATCAATTAGGTGTAAGGCTCACTCCTTCTCTTGGGCCCTTATGCCATTTGTTGCCTTGGGAACCTTGTAGGCTGCGAATGCAACAGGATATTAAGTAACATTGCCTAATATCAACAGTATCATACGACAAATTAGCAAAACATAATTAAAATATCAACCTAACCAACCTACACCCGTAAGAGTAACCTTGCATAATTACGTCCACACGAAGCGTCAGATTACAAAGGAATATTAAAGTCTCCCACATAATCGATTAGTCCACGAGAGCGCTCGAACGTGGGTGTAGTACACACTAGTGATGCACTCCAGCACGATTAGGTAGGTACTTTTTAAAGTATCGATAGAATATGATGCGATACTCCGATATGTTGGATCAATATAAACGAATATAATATATTACTTGGATCAATACAAAAGTCGGTCGGAATGAATGGATCGAATCGTACCTGATTGTCATAAACAGACAATTTGAAAGAATACCTAAAGGTGGACATAGAAAGAGTATAAAGAATGCCTGGCGTTTTGCTAAAACTCTTAGAAGGAGTAATAATTATGATAACTAGTATTTCCTAGCGGACGATTCGATATTTGAAGAATCGTATCAAGCAATTCGATATGATCCTAGAATCGTATCTCATATTTGCGATCCAAAGTATCGATACAAATGCAAGTGTCGTGCATCCCTAGTACACACCGAACACTGGCAATATCCGGGGTCTGGGCTGCATTAATCTTGCATAATAAGCCTTGAACGTATCTATGCCCTTAGTACACGCTGGGGTTGTTTTAGTTTTTTTAATGTAACATGATGTCTTGACGGAAGAGTACCTAAACAAATAGGCCTTTTGTGTTTTGAATAACGTTAATTGTAAAGTTATTTAACAAATTAAAACTTAACTAATATTCTATGAAATACTATAAAACTTTATCGATAACACTAAGTTTAAATTATTGAGTACTTAAAATTAGAATATTTGGAAACAAAACAGTCAGTTGTTTCTTTAGGGATTACAGGCATAATGTTTACTTGTGTGTTAGTTATTGTATTATTATAATTATTTTATATTATATACAATAAATATCGTATATTGTAGTGTATTATTATTGTAAAATGTTTGCGTTTACTTTTTGTTAAATTGTAGTGTATTATTGTGGTAAAATTGTTGCTTTTATTCTTACTTAGATACCTACCTAAAATTTTTTATGCTTTTCAACTTAACTCTGCAAAAATTCTTTTCAATTCTCAGTTTAGACTTTCGCTTATCTTTTAAGCTAGGCACGTCCTTCTGTTCATATTTTCTATCAGGTATCTAATTTAGTTACTACCTATGTTAAAGCTTTTTCTAGTTGCCAAGATCGAGTAGCATTCTTGTTCATTTCCCGTGGGTGTCGTTTACTCGTAAGAGGCAACCAATCATAGCGTGACCGCTAATGGTCCCACTGGCTTGCACCATTATAGTTACGTCCTCTTGGACTGTTAATTATGGAGGTTTATTATAGAAGTGTTACTGACCATATTCCTTTAAAAACTTATATGGTAACCTAGGTTGGTACTGAGTGCTTAGCTTGATTTGATTTAGTCATAGCCATAAACATGTAAAACTGCATTTTATTAAATAATTTAAGTCCGTTATAAATATTATCTAGGTAATTATGAAAATGTTTCAAACAATTTTCTACTTAGTTCATAATTTAGTTACACGAGCGTTCCACGAGGATATGTAGTTAAGGAAAACTCCATTATTCATGGACAAAATGACCAGGAGCGCACTGTATTTAATTTACGCCTTGCATAGTGATTATGCGGACAATGAACCCTTTTTCCGGCCGGATCTAAAGTTCTCCGTACGTGGTTATTTGAAGAATCTATCAACTAAAATAAACAAGATTGGTTGCGGAATAAGTGCATTATTTCAATCATGGTAATAAATATAAAATTTTGCGTTTTTTTATTTGAATTCAGTATGTAGGTACAATATTTACGAATTACAAATAGGTACTTACATCTAAAATAACAATAAAAATATGTACAAGTAACAAAATGGGAAAATAATTTTATGGATTTGGAAAATGAAACGAAACAATTTCTAGAAAATTTATCCCAATTTCTCCCTAAGTCAAAATGTTTAGGCCATTTGTCAGTTTTCCAAACTGAAGCCGCAATTTATTTTACATAATAATCAACGTAATTCAAATGAACATCTCACACCAGAAGAAATTACAGCAAATGACTTGACATTAATGACTAAACGCGTCCATCTCATAACAGACAATGACTTGACAATTTATTTAAATGAAACAAACGGCTCATCGAATTAGAGGCCGGATAAACCTCGTAAATCGACTAATTGGAATAATAACGTTACATCAGAATGTGCATGTCACATCACTACGAGTTCCGGTTTTCTCTTGCAGTTGAATTACACTTGAACAAAGTTATATGTGCAGGCGGGAAAACACAGAACTAAAATAAATGTACCAAGTTTGACATATCGACGCAAATTGTCTTGACAAGCAGCGCTAGCTTGAACTGCACTCGTAAAGTGGTCATATATACTATAGATTTTTATTCTTGCTTACAGGAAATGACGTATGCTGGTACTTTAAATGTATGCATGTGTAAGGAACCCGTTATTCTTTATCATTTGAAAGTAGGTCACGATAGCGGAACGCTTTGGTTGTGTTTTTTTTAATTGAGTAGAACGGATTTTTGGAGTCGTGTGATTATGCGTTTGGAAGAAAAGGAAAGCATTACTAACATGTGGAATTGTTACCATTTGTTTATTGTGATCCTTTTATTGTATTGTTTAACTAATAGAGATACTGGTGTTTCGTCTCTACTGCTCTAGACGTTTTGGTCAGAAGTCGGAATAGAGGGCTACTAAAATTGTTTAAAAGGAATCTTTACTTTGGAAAGCTTTGTCGCTTTGACAGCTATTGTCATGCAGTCGAACTGAATCCAATTTCTTTTTTCTGGCTTCGCACGGTTTGTGCTAAATGCACAAACCGTGCGAAGCCAGAAAAAAAAAACCAGTGTCAAGTTATTTAGATTGAAAAAGTCATTTTTATTCTGTTAACTAGCAGTGTCTAAAAGATTATCACCTCATTATAAACAGATTATTACAAGACATAAAATAATATCTAAAGGCTAGCACAAAGTTTTATAGGCAATAACATTACTTAACGCCAAGCCAACTTGACCTCAAGCCAGAGTGTCCATTCAGCCATGACTGTTCAATATTGCTTGTTGACATTTAATCAGCACTCAATTAATATGCAAGACATTTGAGTTTATTTGCTGATTGTTAAAAATTGATAGGTTCATGGCCTCAAAGTTGAAGGTTTGCAATCTCTGTAAATAATGTCGGAGTCTGGCAAATTCCTACCCATTTAAATTAGCAAATATTTGAATAGGTAGGACTGCCTTGTTGGTCTAGTGGTCACAAGCTCAACTGCTGATTATGGGGTCCTGGGTCCGATTCCCAGGGTAAAGTGTTATAGGGTTTTTCCATCAGACATTTCTTTTCTTTTGATTTATTTTCATCACTGCTGCCCTCAAAAACGGTGAAAGAAAACATCGTGAGGAAACCGGCATGTCCTAGAACTAAAAATTCGAAGACATGTGACATCTACCAAACCGCTCTAGGCCCGCGTGGTGGATTACAGCCCACTCCCTCTCATAAAGAGAAGGCCTGTGTCCCAGCAGTGGGAACATTATAGGCTGATGATGATGATGATGCCAAGCTTCAATATTGGCATTAATGCCTTCAATTAACTAACAGATAGTAAACAAATGAAAATGGACCTTATAACGCTCACCAATAAAGTTTGATTTAGGTAAAACCATAATACGGAAATGTGAAACTAAATGATTGATTTGTTTTTTTTTGTTTCAAATGGATTTGTTCGATGTGAGTGAATCGAATCTAGTTCTTTTGAATCGTCTAGGTTATTTTACTTAAATTACAGCTATTGGCTAGGTTAAACTTTCAGTTTATCTGTTTTTTTTATTCGTTTTTTGGTATGTACGTCTGCACTTCGTGCCTGACCACCTGCAATACCTGCAATAGAACCTGCACACGCTCAGGGATGAATCCCCCCGCTCACGGCCTCACGGCCTTCTTCCCCCACCGCCTCGGCTCCCTCCCCGGCGGTCTCCCGTTCGCCTTCCGCCGTTTCGATGGCATCGGCTTCCTCCCCTCCCTCCCGACCTGCCAGCCCAACGGCCACCCCCCAGGCTTCTTCCAAGAAGCTCAAGCCCCCCCCCCCTGTGTTCGTTCAGGACAAGGGGAAGTGGACAGAAGTGTCCAGGATGTGCGCGGATCGCAAGATCCAGTTCACCCACGCGCGCAATACCCAACAGGGTATTAAAGTATCAGTCCCCACCACCGCCGACTACCGCGAGCTGGTGAAGTCGCTCCGTGCGAAAGGCATAGCCTTTCACACGTATTCACTCCCGGAGGAGACGCCCACCCGTGTGGTGATAAGGCGTGTCCCCAAAGAAATCCCAGTCGAGGCCATCCGCGATGACCTCAAACAACAGGCTATCCCGGTGATAGCTGTTCACCGGCTCCATAAAGCCAGAGGAGGCGACGAGTACGACATGGTGCTCGTCGTATGTGAGCCCCATGATGGCCACCATCCGATTTTTAAACTAAAATCGGTGTGCTCCCTCTCCGGCATCTCTATTGAGAAGCCGTTCAAATCTCACGTAGTTGGCCAATGTCACCGCTGCCAACTGTACGGCCATAGCCAGGCCAACTGCCACGCCCCTCACAGGTGCGTGAAGTGTACTGGGAACCACTCGACGGCAGAGTGCCCCCGCCCTAAGGACATCTCGCTCTGCACAGAGCCCCCGAGCTGTGTGCTCTGTGGGAAGTCCGGCCATACGGCCAATTACAGAGGCTGCCCCATGGCCCCCAAGGGCTACTCCAAGCTGGCGAAGCGTGCAGACGCCCGCCAGCAAAGGGAAAGCCCTTCGGTAAAACCTCCGTCTTCTCAGTTGCCCGAGAGACTTAGCCCTCAGAGGCCTTCCCCCTGGACCTCGCTGAACCATCAGCGTGCGTTCCCCGCCTTGGCCAAATCTAAGGCTGCCCCGATCCCCGGGTTAATGGACGCTCCAGTCCCACCCCCAACCACCAGCTCAGCCGCTGCCCCGCGTGCGGCCGCGACCGTTCCGGCCGCGTCCGCGCCGGCAGTGACTGCTCGGGCCGCGACCGCTTCCGTTCCTCTGCCTGTCTCCATTCCCGCTTGCGGACCACCACAGGAGGGAGAGAAGGCTATCGTCACTATCTTCCGGGCCTTTGGTGCCTTCGTTTCTCCCGAAGCCGACCTCATGGCGGCGGAAATCAGGGCATCCGATTATAAGGCGGAATCCCTCCTCAACATTTTCAACGCTCATCCTAGGATAGAGCAGGCCCTTCAGGTTATTAATTTCAACCAGTTCAATGGATAATACGGGCAATTCACGTATTCTCCTCAGATCCCTTAGGCTAGGCTTCTTTAATGCCAATGGCATTAGAACTCAGCGCGATGAGATCGCCACCTTTCTCCGCGACCACCAGATAGACGTACTTCTTGTCCAGGAGACGTTCTTAAAACCGTGTCACCGTGACCCGAAGATCGCGAACTACCGCTTAGTTCGCAATGATCGTTCGCGTTGTCACAAGGGAGGCACGCTCATTTACTATAGGAAGGATCTGTACTGCATCCCCATAGACCCCCCTCCGCTTGAGTCACTCTTGGAGATCTCAGTCTGTCGGCTCCGTATGACCGGTCACCAACCGATTCATATCATCTCCGCATACATGCCCCCCGTTAACACTAGTGAAGATCATTCACTTCTTGTCAAGGACCTTACTGTCCTCTTCGGCTTGAGCGATTCCGTGATATTAGCGGGAGACCTCAACGCCAAAAACCCCGCCTGGAACAGTACACTAACTAACCCGAGAGGGAGAGTTATTTACGATCTAGGAGAGGCCCTCAATTTCGACCCCATTGCGCCTATGGAGCACACCCACTACCCCACGACTGTCACCTCCCGTACCGATGTACTCGATATAGCGTTACTCAAAAATGTTAGCCTGAGGCTGCATTCCATTGAGACGTTACACGAGCTCAACTCGGACCACCGTCCTGTGCTTATGCACCTTATCCCTCGCTCGGGTCCCTCTGACCCCGATGCCCCCCCGCCCACCATAGTGATGACTGACTGGAAGAAAGTCAGCGCCAAGCTGGCCTCTGCCACGTCACCACACTTGGAAGCCATCCCCGACCATATAGTCTCAGTCGCAGACACGACGGCCGCCATCAACTTGTTTACAGATCACGTTCAATCCGTACTGAAGGATTGTTCACGGGAAGTCCCAGAGACGAGCGATCGTCGATGGAAACTACCCGCTGACGTGCGTGATTTGATAAACGAGAAGAACGCGGCCATCCGTGCTTACAGCAGCTTTCCCTGCGAGGCCAACAAAGCTCACATGCGTAATTTACAGCGTGCTGTAAAGGATCGCACCAGTGAGTTTCGTAATAATCAATGGGACAAAACGCTAAGCGATCTCGAGCCTACCCACTTAGCCTTCTGGCAGTTACAACGTACGTTGCGTGCCACCCGTGATGAGGCCTCTATGCCTCCTCTCAAGCGCCCCGATAAGAGCGTCGCGTTCGACGACTCTGAGAAGGCTGAATGCCTGGCCGACAGCCTGGAATCTCAGTGCTCACCTAGTTTACAGCCAGTAGACAAGCGACATCTAAAGATGGTGGACGCATTCGTCGAATCTAAGTCCGCCCTCCCCCCAGTTGAAGACCCTGATGATCCTCTGCCTCCCGTCACATACGAGGAAGTGGAAGACATCATTAAAAGGCTTCAGCCTCGGAAAGCTCCCGGCTCCGATGGCATCACCAATAAGGTGTTTAAACTCCTCCCCGGCCAGCTCATTTTACTTTTGGTCGCCATCTTCAATGGCGCCCTGAGCAATAACATATTTCCCCAGATCTGGAAAGAGGCCACCGTAATCGGCATTGCCAAACCAGGAAAACCAAAGGCGGAGCCGTCGAGCTACCGGCCTATCAGTCTCCTCAATGCACTCGGCAAAATCTACGAGAGACTTATTTATAAGCGACTCAAAGATTATGCCGAAGCTAAGAGTCTCATTCCTAACGAGCAGTACGGTTTCAGGACCGGACACTCGTGTATCCAACAAGTTCACCGCATCGTAGAACACTTGAGCGCTGGCTTTCAGCGTGGAGCGATGACGGGAGTACTCTTCTTCGATATAGCGAAAGCGTTCGACAAGGTCTGGCACAACGGCTTATTATATAAGCTATACCAAATGGGAGTGCCTGACCGTCTCGTACTCATCTTACGGGACTTTCTGTCGAATCGCACTTTCCGCTACCGAATAGGGGACGCTCTGTCCTCTCCTCACCCCATACGAGCCGGAGTCCCTCAAGGCTCCGTCGTATCCCCACTAGCCTTCACACTGTACACCAGTGACATCCCTAAGAGCAACAGAGCTCAGTTAGCCCTATTCGCCGATGACACGGCTATCTACTATACTGGCTACAGCCAAGATAGCATCGCTGGCACTCTGCAGACGGCAGCCAACGTCCTAGGCGCTTGGTTCCGTAAGTGGAGAATCGAGGTCAATCCCGATAAGAGCCAGGCGGTTTTGTTTTGCAAACCGCGTCTCAACCGTCCCCCCCCCCGCCCGATCACTATGTACGGCAAGCCTATCCCCTGGGAGAAGCAAGCCAAGTACTTAGGAGTCACACTCGACCGTCACTTGACCTTCGCGTCACATATCAAAGCGGCCCGTAACCGGGCTGCCTTTGCTATGGGTAGGCTCCATTCCATGCTGACGGCTAAGAGCAAGTTGTCACTTAAGTGCAAATTGCGACTCTATACCCCAGTAATACGTCCCATTATGACTTACGCTTGTGTCGTGTTCGCACACACAAAGCCTCGTCACATTCATAGGATGCAGACATTGCAGAACCGTTTCCTACGTAAAATCACGGGCGCCCCCTGGTTTGTCCGTAACGACAACCTTCACCTTGACCTCAAAATCCCGACCATAGTTCAGTTCATGAAACGCCTTTCCAAGCGTTTCTTTGACTCAGCGGTCAAGCACCGTAACCCCTTAATCGCATCGGCCGCCCGATACGTACCATCGCGTATTAGTAGGATTCGCCGTCCTCGGCATACCCTAGTCACTCCCGACGACCCTATTACCCTCCTTCAAGAGAGCAGTAGGGAAACCAGTACGTTAAAACGTAAATACAGAAACAAACCGCCGTCTTTCCGGCCTCGCCGCCGAGGCCCGTCGCGACGTCCAAATTCAAATCCCCCCCCCCGACCCTTGCTCGAGCCAGCCCGCGATGCTGAGCCAGTAGTTATAAATCAGCCCCTAAATAATGATAATCAGATCCAGCCTGTCCCTTTGCTGCCCTCTCTCAGCGACGCCCTAAGCCGAGGCTCGTACCCCACAGGGGGTGCCCTTAGCGCTGTCGCTTAGTTTATAAGCTTTTTGCCTGGCTGGAGGCCTTAAATTCGAGGCATCCACAGGTTTGTCCGGTTAAGCAGTAGCCAGCCTCAGAGGCTGAACTGCGAGATGCCATTCAAAAAAAAAAAAAAAAAAAAAAAAAAAAAAAAAATCAGGGATGAATCAGAATATTATTATCATCGAGATTTTTTTATTAAGTACGTCAATATAGTTTCAACAAAAAATAAAGGGCCAACAAAGTTAGTTATTTTAGCCAAACGAGAGATCACTATTGAACAAATGGGTTCATTACCAATAACATTTCATTTCAGACTTTCAGCTCCCACGAATTTGAATGCCCATTTCCCTCATCATCATCATTTCAGACAAAAGACGTCCACTGCTGGACATAGGCCTCCGCCAAGAAGGGGGGGGGGGGGTTGGCGATCGCAGTACGGTTGTTACAAAAGCACAGAGAACGCGGCTGCCCATTCTTTGAAAAGTCCCTTAGTCGCCTCTTGCGACACCCACGGGAAGATATGGGATGGTGCTATTCTTTACGTCCGACACCATACAGTGCATATGTTAAGTACCTATGTTCCATTCTATGTTCACAAAATGTTGAACAAGCCCCCCTAGTCCGCATGTCCATTTCCCTAATTTTCTTTAATTCTTTATAATTATCCTACTTCCTACTAATATTATAAACACGAAAGTTTGTAAGAATGTATGTTTACTTACTTTACTCTTTCATGCAAAAACTACTGAATGGATTTTGATGAAATTTGGTACGTAGATAAGTTAGACTGGATTAACACATAGGCTACTTTTTGTCCCGGTCTGCGCGGGTGAAACCGCGGGGCGCAGCTACATAAGGTATAACGCTGAGTAAAGAAAACAATTTCTACCAGCTCAGTCCAATGCAGTTAACATATACATTAAGACCTTTATCCTATCCGAAGTTATACGTAACATACAAATATTTACAAAAAAATACAAGAGATGAAATCTGTACTCAAGTAACACGGCTACCGTATGATGTTATGACAGCTGATGGTCACGTAAACAGTTTAACAGGGCAAACGTGCGCACGCGTCGATGATACCGTCTGTTTGTGCTTACCGCCTACCGGGGCTATAGTACTGCGATTATGATCAAAGTATGAATTAGCTTGAAGCAGGTGTGGGTTTACAAAGAAAACTGTGCACAGCACACGGCACACCAAGCTGTGATTTCCAGTATAACATGGCCACGCTTTGTATAGATTACCCGTGTACTGAGAGATCCGCATAAACTGGTTTTTATAGCTTGATTGGTCGCCGTTCGTACAGTGCCCTGGTGGGGTACCATGAAGTCTTAAAACATAATTGTTTCAATCTTATTCCAGAGAGGGAAAGAGACGGACCTATACAGGTCTTCTAGCTCCATCTCTTTCGCACTCTGGAATAAGAATTAAACAATGACGTCATAGTAACCCCTCCTGAACCTAGATAGGGGCAGGATCGTTCTGTGATAGTTATCAATAACATGTCACGTTTCAATTGATTTCCTGAGATTTTTATAAAATTAGGTTAATTTTGAAAAGTTTTTTTTTTTATTTTGTTACCTACCAACCAGATAACCAGTCTTACTAAAGGGTATTACCCAATACTAGTTTTACGACTGCCTATCTGACTAACTATTCAGATTGGCAGTCGCTCTACGTTAAATACTCGTATTTTGCTGAATCCGGTAAAGCTGGATGCCGACCCCAAATAAATTTGGGAAGAGGCTAGGCAGATGATAGTAGTATGGTGGTTCATTTCTATCATGTGTGAGTTCATGTGCATTCGAACGCTATAAGACAAGCTCGTCGGTTTATGTTATCTGTATTTGGTAATAGATTACAATCTAATACCACTATTGGACAGCCCCAAAACATTCTCAACTGTCATAAACTTTAAAAACTTTTTTCTAGGTTTCAACCCAACGCTTACAGTGACCTATTTTGCTAGACTACCTTATTTCGTCTCAAGTTGGTTTTCCAAGCAATCTACTTTTCTAGTAGGACCTAATCTCGATTCGAGATCCTTGAGGCGAGCAAGTACAATCTGCTGAGTGTAGCAATTTGTTCGGAAGAGCACCATGTTACGAAGATAGAACTCTGGATAGTTTTCTTGGGCTGAAGAAATAATCGAAAGGATTAGGTACTATATATTGGCGGATTTATTTATTACTTTTTAGATTTAGTAGTTCTGATGCCATCTGACTAATCCTAGTCGATAATTGTCCTCGTATAGAACCTATTACCTTAAGAGCGTTTACGCCATACGCCATTTTATATAAACTTTTAAGTCCTTATTTTCCGAAAATACTGTTTTTTTTTTATAAGTCATTTCGAAAATGTTTTCAGTTAGTTTTTAGACCTAAATATTCTGCTTATGCGTATGAAGTTTCATTAAAATCGGTTCAGTCATTTCGAAAAATGTATTAAATGTCAAAAGGCGTAAACGCTCTTAATTGCACATCAAAGAATAAACAAACTTTAAAAGTAATGGTAGGTAATCGTAGCAAGGATGATCAATAATCATCATAGACTAAAGAAGATATATTTTTTTTAATTCTGTGATGTTACCTGGAATTTCGAAACCCTGACAAAAAAAGCATTCTAATAAATAGGTGTGGGGTCCACAAAAACCTAAAGTCCTACTAAGATAATAAAAGGATATTTTTTTATTTATTAAGGTGTCCTTTCTCATACTCAGTCTTTCCCCTATTTGGCTACTCTTTGAAAGTCTTGATTCGAGGCAGATAATGTGTGGCTAATTTCTTTGACCGTAAAGCACTATCGGTTTATCGGAACGAACCATAAAAGTTATCTTTCATGTTCCCAACCATAGACAAGAACCGATAAAAATAGACTGTTAAAAACGTAAAACATTTCGAAGATAGTTTATGTTGTGATTACATAACTGTAGATTCTATGGTATTTTTCCAATAATCGTTTACATATAAAAATCAGGTTGGAGGCAGAAGTGTAAGTCTAATGCAGACCGGGCAAAAATCAGGACTTCTACAAAATTCCCGAGAAGTGCCCCTCCTCTTTATTTTAATCGAATGAGACTGGTGTTAAGATGGTAATTAAGTTGAGTTGAAATAATTAGGAAACATGTGTTTCATAATGTGAGTCTTCCGGAACATTGAAGCATGATCAAAGGCATCTTAAATTCAAAACAAACGGGCAGAATTTTATAAGACTAGTGGACTGTGTGGATGTTTTCCGGTTAATTTATCTGTCAGCTAACATCATAATTATACACATAAAAAGTCTTTGCCATTCCCAATGCAAATTAGTTGATAACGGTATAAAAACTCTGATACCGTTAGGCACTCATCTGCCTAGCCTTTTCCCAAATTATCTTGTGGCCGGCTTCCAGTCTAACCGGATGCAGCTGAGTACCAGTATTTTACATGAAGCGACTGCTTATCTGACCTCCACATTCCAGTAACTGGGTAATATGATACCCCTTGGTAAGACTGGATGTCAGACTTTTGGCTTCTAACTACTCGTAACGACTGTCAAAGATTTACAAATGACAGCCCGGACCAACGGCTTAATGTGCTTTCCGAGGCACGGAGGAAATTCGGTATGTAATTATGGTCACCCATCCACGGACCAACCTCGGCCAGCACGGCTTAACCTCAAAGATCGACACCTGCGGCTGTTATTATTTAGCCACGAGCTACGACAAGTTTTGCACTAACCACACGAAAAGAAGAAGTTGATAGCGCAACTAATTCTAATTTTAAAATCTCTGACTTCATATAAATCAGCGCTTTTACAAGTTCTGTGATAAATCGGATACGAAATCCTGACATGGTTCCGGATTCCAAACATGTGCGGTCCACTTAATGCGGAACGAAGTAGAAAGGGTCAGTAACAATGATTGATGTTATGTGATAGATATCAATGGTCGTCTATTAGTGTTGCTTACTCGGCAAATATATTGACGATGTCCATTTGCCAAGGAAATTGTGAATCTCAAGATAATAAACTAACAATACCATAAAATTACGCCTGAAGGGTTAGGCAAAGCTGTATATGTATATCACATCTACATAGGTTCATCCCTAATGCCATCACCCGGTAATCGATCGAGGCTAATGGAGTCTCGATCTGTTGCTACTGAAAAATCAATTCAATTTTTTTTATAGATATGAAAAACTGTAAACTAATTAAACAAGTGATAATTTATAACAACTATTATATACAGGGTGTAACGGAAAGGGTATATACATACTTTAGGGTGTGCTACAGACCATCAAACTGAACATGTTTCTCCACAAACAAACATCGAAATAACGAAAAAAAATTCTGCTGCCCCATAGAAAATTTCAATACCTATTCGACCAAATATATGGGGCAGCTGATATTTTTTTCGCTATGACGATGTTGGTCCGATGGAGAAACATGTTCAGTTTGATGGTCTGTAGCACACCCCTAAGTATGTATATGCCCTTTCCGTTACACCCTGTATAATACACGGTCGTTACGAGTAGTCAGAAGCTAAAAGTCTGACATCCAGTCTTACCAATGGGTATCGTATTACCCAGTTACTTGGTTGTGGAGGTCAGATAGGCAGTCGCTTCATGTAAAATACTGGTACTCAGCTGCATCCGGTTAGACTAGAAGCCGACCCCAAGATAGTTTGGGAAAAGGCTAGGCAGATGAGATATATATAATACACACGAATAAAAACCCTGACAGAATCCTGATATTCTATTTATACTTTATTTAATAAGGGACGGTTACATCAGCATCTTTCTCATCAAAATAATTTTAGCCGTATGACTCTCGTGTCTTTCAATCCCACTGCTCATTCCGTAGAAATACAACATGAATGAACCTATTTCTATTCGAATGGTGTGAAATGCGGTGTGGGACAATACGATTCCCGCATCACCCACCCCCATATGTTCTCCATAGACTATAGTAGTTCCCCATTGAACGTCTCAGGATGTAAGAATAATGTGGACCTAACAAAAGATACAAGCACAATATATTTTTAAATCGATGACCACATGTCAATTTAAAATGATGTCACTGTTTTTTATTTCAAGACAAGTTAGTCGCCATTAATGCAACTGGATGCCATTGTTTTTATTTTTTATTTGCACAGGAATATGACGGAGTTGCAGTTGTTGTTGTGACAATGGTCCATGAAGTAATCGCCTATTTTGAGCTAAGACAACAGTCCATTTTTAATTTGTGTGTGCATAGGTGTGTATGCATAAATCATGTGAGTAAAAATAATTAAAGGCACTTGAAAACCATATTCTTAATACCTTGTAAAATGTGGTGTTCATAAAAGTCGTTTACTTGTTTCAAAAGTTATGACATGCCTTTTATGCGTAAACAAATAGCTGTTAGTCACGAAAAGGCATCCCCTTGGTAAAAGTCAGTAGGGTAGCAGTAAATTCCGTATTTGTGTGTACCTATAGGTATTACCCAATAGGGGTGGGTGGTGAAATATGGCATAATGGGGATTGATATTCAACCCTCTATTTCGAAAATGCCTTTAGGTTGCTTATTATACTGACATGTGTCTTTATTAAAATTGTTAGATATTAGTTAGTATCTGTTAATATTTATTTGTATCTTTGTTTACAAAAAATAAAGTTCTGAAAAAGGTACTATGTGCTTTAAATTTTCAGCAAAATTCATATTGCATCACACACTGTTTGTGTATTTTTTAGTCTATCGGTATTAAAAAAAATACAAGCTTACATGCTCATTAAACTCATAAAATTGAAGATCATAATCGCAGACGGGCTGTTCAATCTCAAGACTTGATTATGCACGTGCTTCTGCATAACCATGAGACAACACCCTGTTTTACACATACAACATACCCACACACATATAAATACAAAAGGAACGTGCATATCCATACTATGCTGCCGAAGTCAACAGGCGAACGCCGACCGAAACGCAACGGAAAAAGCCGACGTTACCCGAATGTTTATGGTGCTTTTTTGCTCCGTCTCGCTCTTTCACTATAACAAAAACACCGTAGTTCAAAGCTCAAAGCTTGCTTACTAGTTCGCCGCGTACAACGAACGTGCTCTCAATATATCATGTTTATGTTTTAAAACGTTATTGAATCTTAACAACACTGTTGTGTTATAACAAACCAGTGTTTATAGAATAAATTATTTAGTTTCACAGTGCACTGTGGTTATTAATAATTTTGTGGAAATAGAAACAGGAGTTAAAATGTGAGTATGATAAATCAGTGTAATTTAATAGTGTTATGGAATGGAATAAGGTGGAATTAGGTGCCAGGTTAGTTTCTAAAGTTTCTCCTAGATTGCAAGGCGTACCTACGATTTATTTACGTATTCAGCACAGATGTTTTAGTTATTCGGAATGACTTCCTGTTCGTTGTAAAAGTACCTATTTATAAGCGTCTTTTATTATTCGGTTATATTGCTCGATCGTCGAAATAATTGTTTTTTTTTTGAGATTGCTTTGATTGTACCTAACACTACTTCAGATTGCATTTGAATTAAAAATTCAATCTTATTCTCAAAGATATTAAATGTAAATTACTAGTTAATGCATTACCATCAAAACTTAATCGTCAGATTCAATTATAAGTTCCGCATTCACTTTTAAATTGAAACTTAAACACTAATCACAAAAGTTAATAAAAGTTCTTTTTTAATTTGAACTTGATAATAACTGTACAAAGTATTAAATGAAATACGAAAGTAAACCTAATGCTTAGCCACGTTTTAATAAAGTCGTATTGTTAAAAGTAATATTATAGAATTAGTGCGGAACCAATTGATTGATGAGCGTAGCGACCTCTGTCGGTTTTAAATGGGAATAGGTCATAATTCTTTTTGCTGTGTTGGTTGGTGTTACTATGCTTAGGCTAGAGTAAGTGTAACTTAGATTTAAATAAAATAATGTTAAGGCTTGTATTTAATTGTTTCCTAGGTGAAAAGGGGCATAAGACTGGAATAATATGGGGGTACGGGAAAGTACTGCTAGTTCTTTGTTGTCTCGTTGCCAGCTAGTGGTAGCAAGATCCATTGATCGCACACGATCCCATTATTCTGTATGGTGTCACACGTAAAGAATAGCACCATCCCATATCTTCCCGTGGGTGTCGTAAGAGGCGACTACGGGACTTGCCAGAGAATGGGCAGCAGCGTTCTCTCTGTTTTTGTAATAACCGTACTGCAATCGCTAACCCGCCTGCTAAGCGTGGCGATTATGGCAATACCCCCCAAAATGTCAATGTGGCGACACTTGGGGGAGTCCTTTGTCCAGCAGTGGACGTCTTTTGAGCTGAAATGATGATGATGATTCCAAGGTAGCTTTAACTAGGTCTTCCCAATAGGGAAGTCTAAGTAAGATTCTATCAGCAGTGATAGCCAAGTGCTGTGACCGTCGGACTGCCAAGTTTCGAGGTTTCCAGGTTTCGAGTTCGGACCCAATACCTCTGATTTTCGGATTCATGTCCGTATTGTATAAATATCACTTGCTTCGATGAAGGGAAACATTGCGAGGAAACCACAACAGAACCCCTATGGGCGGTATTAAACTCTGACACCTGGTTAGGCTCTAACCACAAGAAAAAGAAGGACTTGCGCACGAAGGATTCCGTACCATTTTTTTTAAAAACGAGCAAAAAATTTAAAAAAAACACTTTTTTGTATGGGAACCCCCTTCAATATTTATTTTAAACAATGCAACAGAAATACATAACCTGTAGAACTTTCAACTGGCTAACTATCACGGTCCATGAGATACAGCCTGGTGACAGACGGACGGACGGACAGGGAAGTCTCAGTAATAGGGCACCGTGACCCTTTGGGTACGGAACCCTAAAAAAAAGGTGCAACCCGATATTTGGATTTTCACCACGTCTATGGCGATTACATATTACACACACTTAGCTGTGACTTAAAAAGAAGACGAAGACAGAAGCTATGACTTAAGAAGGTGAAATACTACTGTTTACCCCTTCTGAGGAATAAAGCCATTGTGTTAAGTTTGCATTTGTGATCGCATTCAATTGTTATTGCGTTCAACTGTTGTTCATCCACGAATATAGCCTTTAATTCACGCCATTTCACCTAAAAGGTTTGGCAGACATCCAAGCTGTTAACAGAGCAACATAAAAAAGCGGTAGAAGGTTTGATGTTGTTTTGAGGTGGCTATGTTAGTGACAGGAACTTAATAAGTCATTTTTAGTCGTAGTTGACTTGACTTTTATGAGTCGCCGCCGGGGGAATAACAGTAGGTACAATGTTGATGTTTCATTAACATGAATAACATCTTGGAAACTGACATTCTTTGAGTTGTTAATAGAAGATGTATTAATTTAAATGACTGTTGTTTTGTCTTCTACATTTTTAGGCAGGAAGTATAAGGTATGTATGTTTATTCAACGTGGCATTTCTCTTAAATTCGCATTTAATGAGTCGTTTAATTAGGGGTTACCATTATTATATTTATTGGGATTGATTTCTTGATAAAGGTATAATTTTGTTTTTTTTTTGATTGATTAATTATGTATGCTCTGTATGGTGTCGGACGTTAAGATTAGCACCATCCCATATCTTCCCGTGGGTGTCGTAAGAGGCGACTAAGGGACTTGCCAGAGAATGGGCAGCAGCGTTCTCTGTGCTTTTGTAACAACCGTACTGCGATCGCCAACCCGCCTGCCAAGCGTGGCGATTATGGCAAAACCCCCCTTATGTCAATGTGGCGTTGGGGGAAGCCTATGTTCAGCAGTGGACGTCTTTTGGGCTGAAATGATGATGATATTAATTATTATCATGTTGCAAACACCCTTTGGTATTTCGAGTAGCTATGTGACCCAGACATTTTGGTCCATCGCTATTATTTTCACCACCAAGTCAAGCCTAACATGTAGTGTGATGTTGCGATGGCTACTACTTTTCTAGCTAAAAATTTCTTTTATGATTGATATTGATTATAGATTGCACACAGCCAAAGTTAAAGGAGGTTATGCATACGGCATTCCTCATAAAAACCGGTTCAACGGGAGTTTAGCATATTAGCTTGGACATACAATAAATAGTTTTTGACACTAATAGTTTTTTCATAGACTATTAGCTTGACGATACCCGTATATTATATTCCCATCAATTTTGCAGACACCTTAATCACTTCCAATAAAAAAAACGAACACATTTCGAAATTCAATTATCTAGCCGTCACTATTAAATCAAAATGAAAAATTAGAATAAACATATAACAATAATAACTCTTTTGGATGCTGAACCCAGGGAAAAATCATTTAGTTTTCGGTGAACTACATGTGTTTTTTTTCGCAGGAGACCCTGGAGACCTATATTTACTTCTAATAGCGGTGTACAGCATTTCCACTATAATAAACAATTTTCATTTGCATATACATAGTAAATACATACAGGGTGTAGTGACAGCCCTCCGCAAACTTACAGGGTTCATTTAGCTCCATAATTTGAATCGTATTCCATTGTTTTTTCAGTTACTATTATTCCTTTACTTCAATTTAAAATTACACTAACTAATATTAAAAAGCTGAAGACTTTGTTTGTTTGTTTGCTTGAACGCGCTAATCTCAGGAACTACTAATCCGATATGAAAAATTATTTCAGTGTAAGATAGCCCATTTATCTATATATCATCACGCTACGACAAACAGCAGCGGAGCAGCAATGAAAAATGTTGCAAAAACGGAGAAAATGTGACGCAGACGAAGTTGCGCGGGACTGCTAGTTCATTATATTCACAATGTAGAATATGATTCGAAATATGAGCTGCATGCACCCTGTTAGTTCGTGAAGAGTTGTCTCCTATACCCTGTATAAAAAATACACATAAAGCAATACATATCTCGTAAATAAAACACCGGCCAAGTGCGAGTCGGACTCGCGCACAAAGGGTTCCGTACCATTATGTATAAAAACATGCAATTAAACAATTTTTTGTATGGGAGCCCCCTTAAACATTTATTTTGTTCTGTTTTTTAGTATTCGTTGTTATAGCGGCAACAGAAATATATAATCTGTAGAAATTTCAACTGGCTAACTTTCACGGTTCATGAGATACAGCCTGGTGACAGACGGACGGACGGACTGACAGCGAAGTCTCAGTAATAGGGTCCCGTTTGACCCTTTGGGTACGGAACTCCAAAAATATCGAAAATCTTAACCGAAAAGCCACTAACATAAACCAATAAATCTGGATAAAAATTGACAGATTCCCAGCCATTAAGTGTGACACCACGTTGAATCTAATTTCGTGCGTATCAACCGTAACAAAAAGAAAACGAAATCAATTAGTTTCGTTCTTCCAACACACAATATTATATTTTGTGTTCCGATTTCAGCAAATATTGTTACAATTACTAGTAATAAGGACGATGTCATAGCAATACTGATACTGAGTAAATATTTTTTAGAGATCTATTATTATTATTATTGATTATTTTTAGGGGTCTTTTATGATTAACCGAGCTTTTGCATTTAGGGCCTTACAACTTTACTGTTATTTACAGTGTAACCTAATCGTTGACTCCCTTTTAAATGTCCATTTTTCTTACAACTTAATACATTACATAATATCACGCCATTAATCTCCGAAGGTTTAGGCAGAGCCGTACGTTATAGTTAAACCACATTTCGCCAATTATGTTTAAGTCCCATGTTAGAGGGGGCGAGTCTATTTCGATCAACCGGGCACAAATCAGACTGCGTGGCTGATTCATAATCATCATCAGCCTATAATGTTCCCACTGCTGGGACACAGGCATCGACTCTATGAGAGGGAGTGGGCTGTAATTCACCACGCTGGCCCAGTGCGGGTTGGTAGATGTCACATGTCTTCGAATTTTTAGTTCTAGGACATGCCGGTTTCCTCACGATGTTTTCCTTCGTCGTTTTTGAGGGCAGCGGTGATGAAATATATTACGCAAAGTAATGCGCCTGCCTGGGTTCGAACCCACGGCTTACTGCTCGTAAGTCGGGGCTGCCACCACTGGACCACCGCTGCTCTCCGTAAGTCGGGGCGGGGCTGATTCATCAATTGCATAAAAACTCCCTCCAGTAACTAAAAATGATATTCAGACTTCTGAAAAACTTCTGATTTATTTAATGAATATTAAATTTCCAGAGAAAATCTATCCTATTCCTATATATCTTATCTGTTAACCGAAAAAAACCTACCATCACTAAGGATAATTGCAGTAAATTTGTTTTATTGAGTTTCAAAACTTGCTCCGTAAAATTTTCTAGATGATCTCACAAAGACAAACTGAGTTATTCATGTCCCGGGCACTCCAAGAACATTAAATTTTATGTTCCATGCTCTATATCTCTTACCCAATGGACTGCATAAGTGTGTGAAAGTCATACAGAGAACGCTTCAGAACTAGAACTATTATAACCGATTTTAATAACTGACGTTTCAGCTGTAAGTCCACTGCTGAGCATTAAAGAAATTGCTAGAACCTCTCTACGACTATATTAATTTCGTAAGTGTGTGAAAATTATATCCATATAACACTTCAGCATTCGTTTTTATTAAGATGTGTTGTCATATTAATATTAATCTAATATAAAAATTCTCGTGTCGCGGTGTTTGTTACCAAACTCCTTCGAAATGTCAAATCTCAGCCAATGTCTATTTTTCATACCCCTAAAACGCATTAAAATTTACACGCGAACGAAGTCGCGGGCAGCAGCAAGTATCTTATAGAAATAAAGAAAGAAAAAAAACATATTTATTTGGCACATGCCACAAGTGTAAACAAATTCTAGGACAAATTATAAAAAAAAATATAGTCAATAATGTGGGTGTGGTGTGGTACTATAAGTACATCAGGCTTACCCTGCGAAGCGTGATTTTTATAGGTGCTTGGATTTTGATGACCTT
The DNA here is from genome assembly GCA_949152445.1 of Cerastis rubricosa. NCBI lineage: Eukaryota > Metazoa > Arthropoda > Insecta > Lepidoptera > Noctuidae > Cerastis > Cerastis rubricosa. The sequence goes on from OX424531.1 coordinate 14,234,575, forward strand.
TTTCAATATGTTTTGGTAGTTTCTAACTACATCCATGGGGAAAAAGGGTGGGCTTAACTTGTAGTATTATTGGAAAATGCACCAATGATCTGCCGAGCACAAAGAAATTGCCATAATCCGTGCAAGTTCAATCTTACAGTTCGTAATCTTCTCGGATTGCATGCAGTAGAGAATCCCCGTTAATTGTAAAACCCTAGGGTTTATTCTGCAGTAATCCAAGCCTTTCAATGCCTTGCAAAGTTTACACTGTCAAATGCTTGGATTATTTAGGTACACTTGCAGATTGAGGGATTACCTTAAGGTGAAGCTTGAGTAGGACTCTTGAAACTTGAGAACCTGATACAACAAACTTATAAAAAATGTCAGAATCATGATATTTTGAAGTATTTTTGCCATTTGTTATTTTTCCTATTTACAAGCTGGTTTGTATGTTTGTAGTACCTTAAGCAAACGTGTGTCATTTGCTTCAGGTACGGTCAGCAACAAAAGTCGCTAAACATTTCCAAAATAATTATAAGAAGTCTTAATTTTAGAACGAACCATATTAAGAGACTGGAGTAAAAGACATCACAATATTTTCACCAATGGTTACACAAATTAGAAAAATAATATTACATCAGAACTCACTGATCAGCACAAAACTTGGTGTAATATTGATAAGTGTTAAACGACTTCTGATGCACTGTACATATTCTCTACCACAATTTGATGTGTTTTAGCCATGATGCGAAAAATGATTTTACATGCTGGCAATATAATATAATAATATATACAAGGTGAAATTGAAGTCATGGGCATTATTTTAACCTAAGGCACTACTCACGACACAGATTGCATTAGGGCTATTAATACGCAAATCAAAAATATTATGAATTTTGAATGCAAGTATGGAAAACCTTAAAAATGTAGTAAGTCATATTGCACAACGCTTATTATTGGGAATTAACACAAAGTTTAAACAAATGGTTTGTACAAATGTATCGAGATACATTTGTTATATGTACATTACTTATAGGTTATTTTAATTAGATTTTGAATCAGTTGGTAGGTACTCGTCTCAAAGTTCAAATCACAATTCCCCAATACTTTACAAATCTCATACCATTTATCATGAATCAAACACGCACTTCATAACAATTGCACCCCTCATAATGTTCAGAACTCAAACGTCAAAAACAAATGAAAATCATTTCGATTCCAATAACAATTTGGTTGACAGCCAGCCACGTACACATTGGCCATAAGTTCGACACAGTTCGACTCAGTTTGGCGAGCCACCAGATCCAATTATTGCTTGCTTGTGCCTACTGTTTCACACGTTTGTTTTACACTAGTTTTTGCTTGCGACTTTGCCCGCATGTATAACGTCGAGAATTATCCCTCAGGAACTTACCAACGTCCTAACCCAGGTTACGGTCAGCCTGCGTGTAAAATTTTATTGAAATACACAATTTTATGAGATTTCTCCTTTTTTCCTAGTACAGGTATATATTTTACATAAAAGGAGGTCCCTATGTAAGATTGACTGTAAAAGTTGTACAAGTTTTTGCAATAAACCTTTTTTTTAATTTATTTATTATTATAAATACGTTCAGCAGTACATGAAAGTCAGAAAGCGGCGCCGGTGACTGAAAAGTTTTATGGTAATCGGCTGTCGGAGGAATGAGGAAAATGTCGTAAGGATAGTTTTGAATATGAATCTGGATGGAGAGTCTACTCTAAAGAAGACAAAAGAAACAATGGATGGACTGTGTAAAGGACGATATGACAAGAAAGGACGTGTCTGATGAGATGACGAGTAATAGAGAAGTATGCTAAAAGAAGACATGCTGCACCAACCCCAAATGAATTGGGATAAGGGCAAGAGAATGGTGATGAATTAGGGCATGAAAAGGTATATAACATACAGACAGACAGATTTCATCATCATCACCCTATAATGTTCTCACTGCTGGGACACAGGCCTCCTTTCTATGAGAGGGAGTGGGCTATAATCCACCACGCGGGCCCTGTGCGGGTAGGTAGATGTCACATTTCTTCGAATTTTTAGGTTTAGGACATGCCGGTTTCACGATGTTTTCTTTCACCGTGTTTGAGGGCAGCGGTGATGAAATAAATTACACAAAGCAATGCACCCGCCTGGGTTTGAACCCACGGCTTACTGACAGACTTACTACTGGTTATTAAGTATAAGTATGCAAGTATGGATACATACGAGCATTATGGGCTTTGTTCATTTCCTGAAAGTATTTCCATATAAACCGTTGTTCAACGGAAAATGGAATTAACAAAACTAGAGCGAGAATCCTTGTAAAGTTCTTGTTTGTTCTGCAAACTTGATTAAATTATAAGTAGTTTTCTTCCTTTTGGATCCTTGAAGTTGCTCATGTTTTATTTATTATAACATTGTGTAAGAGCACCCAGAAAATGCGGGACAGCTGAAAACGCTTGAATAATGTACCCAAAGATCTTTTCTCCGTCACTTTTTTCAGAATAAATAAAATAAAACGGGAATTTCAAGTCTAGGCGTCAATTATGATTATGACAGTGTGTCAACATGTTGCCAGCACGTTTATTAGTGTGTGTTGTATGTGTGTCATGTAAGTAATAACATTAGCGTGCATCGGGGCCATGTATTGACCACTACTGGGAATGCGATTGTTTGTATGTACCACAGAGTTACCGTCTACCGATCGTTATTCGTGACAATTCGTAGTTCACGTGTTGATTGTTTACATAACGATTGTCACTATTGTACCCTTTGAATTCTTCAAATAACTGTTACAAATCAGCCATAGCTATTTTACGTCTGAGTCTTTTGACAGCAGCAAGCCAACATCAACCTTAGTGTAACTAAAATACAGATAAAAGGGGTTTTTACAGTGATGCTATGTCGGAGATATAGTACCTGTGAACGGACTGTACGCTCATATATCCGTTTTGTGACGTCTTTCCCAACTTTGAAGGCTTTTGAGAACCGTTTGACGTCTCTTGACGTAACAATAATGAGGAACCCGATTCCTACGAAATGTAAATGAAAGAAGAGTTGAGATAAGGTAAAAAGTCTTGAATACCGACCTTGTGTATCGACCTATCATCTATATCTATATTATAGTTATCTATTCTAAATATATATACTAATAATAAAGCTGAAGAGTTGTTTGTTTGCTTGAACGCGCTAATCTTAGGAACTACTGGTCCGCTTTGAAAAATTATTTCAGTGTTAGATAGCCCATTTATCGAGGAAGGTTATATATCATCACGCTACGACCAATAGGAGCGGAGCAGCAATGAAAAATGTTGCGAAAACACGGAAAATGTGACGTAGTCGAAGTTGCGCGTGACAACAAGTTTGTAATAAATCAAAATAAAATTGTGTTTCTTCTTTTATTAAGTGGAAATGTAAATCGTTTTCCGTACCGTAACACGTAAAATAAAAGTTTTACTGATCACTGATCATAGTTGAAAAAGCTGTTAAAGGTTCTGTCATCAGTTTAGCAACAGCCTCTCAATAAAACAATAAATAAAAAAAACCGGCCAAGTGCGAGTCTTACTCGCACACAGGGTTCCATAGCTCCAAACAATATAATAACAATATTTTGAACTGTCATTCATTAGTTAGTAGTATTAGTTAGTAAACTTGCACACAACAGCAAAACTAAATTTGTTTTTCATAGTATGTTTATGTAAAACAAAGTTACTGCTGCAGTTTGATGAAAAAGTCCCATATCTCAAAAACTAAACATCATATCTTATTGAAACCAATTTTCCTTGATAGTTTTTTTTACGTTCTACAATCCTAAATATTTTCAGAATTTTCCTCCTCTTACTTTAGAAATTAGAGGGGGGGGGACACACATTTTACCACTTTGGAAGTGGCTCTAGCGCAAACTATTCAGTTTAGAAAAAAATGAAATTAGAAACATCAATATCATTTTTGAAGACCTATCCATAGATACCCCACACGTATGGGTTTGATGAAAAATTTTTTTTTGGTTTTCAGTTCTAAGTATGGGGACCCCCTTAATTTATTGTTTTTTTTTCTATTTTTGTGTGAAAATCCTAATGCGGTTCACAGAATACATCTACTTACCAAGTTTCAACAGTATAGTTCTTATAGTTTCGGAAATAAGTGGCTGTGACATACAGACGGACAGACAGACAGACAGACAGACAGACATGACGAATCTATAAGGGTTCCGTTTTTTGCCATTCGGCTACGGAACCCTAAAAACATAAAAACAATCAAACAGTTTAGCCATAATAACGCCAAACTTACGTTACAGTTTTGTAAGTTTGAGTATTAACAAGTCAAAATGAAAGTTTTCAGAATACGCTGGCTAAGAAAAGCTGGTAACATCGGCTTAAGATTTCCAATAGTGTAAAAATGTAAACAGAAAAACTCTCGCTCGACTGCACTAAACAACAATACAATCCCACTCTAAGTCATAGTTAAAATTGGATTGGGCAACGAGCGAGGCTAAACAGATTTTTTTTTGGTGAGCGCATGTGAAGCGAAGTTGTCCGTACAGCGCGTACAGTCCGCGCGGCGCGGTTGAAAGGCGCCCATCTCGGTTGAGTTAGCGGCCCAGCCCTCGGCCGCTATTTGCAGAACAATGCAGGCTTGATGTGCGCACGCCGCTACCGGGAAAGCGCGGAGGGAAAACGCGCGAAGTCGCCAGTCTCGGCCCGCAAGTGCGACCGGCCGCGCGCCGAAGCACGCACGACGCAAGCGCCCTGGCGCTCGACGCCACGCGCCGCGCTCGCCGCGGCGTTACGTTTTCCGAATCGACCGCAGACGGCAATACTGCCACCGTGACAGAATTTCAGTGTCAAAAGGTTGGTGACCCCACTCTAGTGCAACCAAAATACCACCCAAACCCAAGGGTGCACAGCCTGGTTTCCTTGCTCCCGCCCGACTGGCATCTGCTACTATGTGCAGTAGTAATTTCCTCGTGCGCCGCAAATGTCAAACGCTCTCGATTGAGTAGGAAATACTGTTATGAGGGACTGATTTATTTCCCTATTACCGTTGGTTTCAAATCTACCGATTGCCTATTTCAGGATTGATTGATTTGACAACAGCTCTGTTTAATAAAAGGTAGATTTATGGCTCTTTTTTACCCATGGTTAAATTAAACGGATATGAGTAATATAATATTTTAAAACCGATTCTTAATATATTTTAAAGGAATAACTGAAACTTTGATACAGCAAATATATATTTCGGCAAACACAGACCCCTAAAAGGATTTGCGCACATCCCGTTACACCATTGTCCTTGACACACTTAGGAAGGGAATGTCACGGAACACAAGGAATTTTTGTACAGCATGTTTTCGTTTCGAGAACTCCCTTCCTTTCCTTTAAAATTTCCTTTTAAGATGAATTGTATGCATTGAATTAACAGATATACAGAATTAACGCTCAACGACCTCTTACTAAGAACCGAATCTGTGAAGCATCGATGACAGCCGTGACGCATCAGTTTAGTCAACAAACTCTCACCCTACTTATCGAAGATCATGACTCCGCTACTTCGGAAACTTTTACCAACATCTTAACGGTGTAGAAGGGTTCATTGCGATCCAATTTTAACCATAATCGATAAACACATCGCCGATAGCTACCGTGGAGAATCGATGGTGTATCGTAATATTTCAACTCCTGTGTTTATCGAGCTCGTAAAAAGAAATGGAGTACTGCGACCTATATATCGGATCTTAAACTGAAATTAGATTGCGTTAATGCGTTCAGTAGGAATATAAACTGTGTACCAAACACGCCAAGGGATATGTCATGCCCCAGAAATAATAGCTCGTGAGTCCGAGCTATGCCAGTACCAAATTTCGGATCGATGAGATCATCGTATGCAATGACATAAGACATCATATTTAAATGCACATAATTGTGGAATAAGAAGTAACACGCCATTTGCGTGAGAATTAAACTAATGCTTGGCTTTGTAGGTGCCTGCCATTGAGGCGTAATTATTAGGCCCAAGGGTACAACAAAGTGTGCCTGATTGTCTCCACAGTGCTGTCAATTATGTTACACAACAAGATGTCTCTTAAATAGTGATGATCACTTGATTACAGGACAATATTTGCTGAGAATAGAAATGATGAAAAACGTACTGTATTAGAATCGATCGAATATATTTAAATTTTGTATTTAAATATCTTTGGTCGATTGTCCATGTTCTAGAGTCAGAAAAAGGGCAAAACAAAACCTCAATTAAAAGATTATCGATTTTAAGTAGATGATTAATGAACCTTTTCCTAGCCTCGGAAAGCACGTTAAGCCGTTGGTCCCGGCTGTCATTTTTAGATCTTTGACAGTCGTTACGAGTAGTCAGAAGCCGAAAGTCTGACATCCAGTCTTACCGAGCGGTATCGTATTACCCAGTTACTGGATTGTGGTGGTCAAAAAGTAGAATTAAATATTTTTGTTTCTATCTTCCGAGGAGCAACGTTTCATTCGTTTTTCTTTAATTTTCTGTCAAAAATAAAAAAAAAAAACCTTCTATAAATATCAATTTGACCTTTTAAATACTTACCTATATTAATATATTGAATGAACAAGTCTGCAAAGTAGGTTTCCAATAAAGAGTTTATAAATAGCATGTCATAATAGTGTGTTGTGCCAAAACTTTTCAATCAGTTTCTGATCAAATTATTTTAAGGTTGTCAATTAAGAGTATGACACGTGATTTAAATTAATATTACCCTGTAGAATTAATATGTATCACACGTCGGGCTACTTAATAGCTGTATGAGGAAGTTTATTAATTTGGCTTTCAGTTGCCATTAGACAGCTTTTGTGTCATAAAATGATAATAAACATACGCCCTGAATATTCTGTTTCCCGATATGGATTCGGTCGGTTTCTTAAGCTAGTATCATCTAGTCTTTCGTTCTTGATTTTACTCTGAAGATCTCTTGATCATAGAACGTGATTATTTAATAAATAATTATGTATTCATAAAATTAATGGTATTTTTTTTTTAAATAACGTTTTTTTTGAAAATTTTCTTCGGAAAGTCTTTTAATTCACCTCCGTGTTAATGTAAAAATCTTGATATATACGCAAAAACTGAGGTGAAAAATTACAACAGAACCTTTCTTTTTCACAGTATTCCTCATATTGCGTGACTAAAATGAATAAAAAGACACTTGTTGTGGTACATAAACATACATACAGGTCAAAATGTTCTAATAAAAAGTAGAGTTTCAATTAAGTAATGTAAATACAAAATTAGTTTATTGCTGACTAAAGTAATACACGCGATATGTTAACACCTTATAACTTAGAAAATAATTGTTTTCGCAGGAAAATAGTCCGCCTTTTTACGAGTCGTTTAATTTCCATTTTCTTTAGCAATAAGCGATACTTAAATGAGTGCTTAAAAGCACTGTTGGATTTTTTAATGCTTGGGTCATCACCGAGCAAACATATTAGGGCATTCATTAAAATGTATCTAGCGCGTAGTGTAAACAGCAATAGGAGAGGTTGTTTCTAAACATACTTTACATTATTATTTCTTATATTTTTAACCCCAACCAAAAAAGAGGCGTGTTGTAAGTTTGACGTGTGTATCTGTGTGTCTGTCTGTGGCATCGTAGCTCATAAACGGATGAACCGATTTTGATAAAGTTGGTTGCGTTTGAAAGGTATTTTAATCGAGAGTGTTCTTAGCTATGTTTCGTGAAAATCTGCTCAGCATCACCTCTTTTCTAGTTGATGAAGAGTTATAAACAACTTCCACAGGTCAAGTCGACTTGAAATTTTTATTATTGTCCTCCCCCCCTAAAATATCGGGTTTTTGGAAAAAATGTGGGGACGCCTAGCCTAGGAGTAGGACAGTCAAGGCTAAGAAAAAATAATATAAGTATAAAAAGCATGAATAAATTAAATTAAATATTTAATAATAATAATAAACATTTTATTATCAGACAACTGAAAAACCCCCTGGTACAAAAAACCAAAATAATAATTAATCCAAGTTTAGCGTTGGGGGATCGCTAAGAAGACCGCGGGTTTTTTAAATATTTTATTTATTTTTTTATTAATAGCGATCCAGATGCAATGTAAATTGTTTCAGTTGACAACTAAAAGATATAATCGAACACCGAAGTAATCAAAATTAATGAACGTGCAACTTTATCTTTCAATCAAATATGAGTTCATCACAACTAGGATGACATACCCTAGTTGTATCTGTCTGAGACATATCATGGTTTTTTTATGATACTATAAAATAATGTCTCTCAACACATCCCATTCCGAGAGCCACTCTCATACGAAAACATTTCAAAAATACATAAAAACAGTTCGCGTAGGTTTCGCACAACGCGTTCCGACGAATTTTTAGTAAATAAGGCCTATTCAAGTTCCATTATTAAAGCTTTTGCGTCGGCTGGCCAGTGATTATAATGATGCTGCCTCACAATTATGAGCCTTGGGACATTTTTGTAAAGTAGATTTTTCTTTGGTGAGTTAAACTGAAGGAATGATCAACAGGCAGGAATAAAGGCTTTGAAAACCCAGGCTCGGCTTTCAACGCGTTGCAAGTTTTATAAAGGTCTGGATTAAAAAAAATATATAGGCACTCCCGTCTGTTATTTCACTAACTTATTTACTATGAATTGGGAGTTGGGAGTTTGGGAGTTTTCAGTGGAGAATTCTTTCATCTTTTGCTTACATTTTTACTCAGATGGATAAGATATTTTTTATACCGTTTAACCCAGCTTTCAGAGGTATTTTACATTGTGGTTTGATTTAATTACTTTGTCAGCTGCAAATTGAATGCATTTAAACTGCTTGGTTTACACCAGGGTTTAATTAATCTTTTCTTTGCGTCGTTACTTCATTTAATAGATTTGCAATAAAACATTCATTTCTTCTTTTGAAACTTTTCTTATTCTAACCATTGAGTTTCAATCAAAACTTTTGACAGCCAAAATATTTATAACACCACAGAAAAAACCATCTGGACCTTCGTTATATTGCTGTCACGTCTACTTTCCCGGGTCACCCGTCCCTAACATACGTGGGTAGCTTTACAGGTACCCAGACTTATTTATGTCGCACAACACAAGCCTTTGAAGTATCACAGTACCCAGACAGACGATACCTACCCATAGCAACAGCATACCACTTTCATGCCTTTTATTTTTAATTTTTCGGTGCCGTAAAATTAGCCTTTGAAACTCTTTCATTAAAAACTTTTTAGATAAAAGGAATGTTGACATGAAGTCTTGTAAATGAAGATGTGGTCGTTAATATGGGAGAAAATAGACGGAAATGTGCATGTTTATAATAATAAATGCATCAATGAACATTATAACAGAAAATAATTATAGTTCATTTCCTAACGATCTCTGATGATTATAGTGGCACAGCTATAGATAGAATAGTAATTTTACTATGTTATATGCGTTACAGCAAGTAAACAGTATTAAGAGCGTTTATACCCTACGGCATTTCATACAAACTTTCAAGTCGTTATTTCCCGAAATGACTGAACAGATTTTAATGAAACTTCCTACGCATAAGCAGTATACATAGGTCTAAAAAGTTACTTAAAAACATTTTCGAAATGTCTTTTAAAAATGAAGATAATTGGAAATTTCTGTTTCTATAGATAATTAAAAATCGATCTAATTTAGCTGTAACATTATTTTGCGATAATGTTTATTCGCGGGTGGATGGATTCCAATCTAAGCAAACACTGAACTGCATAGAAGTTATATGTATATTTCCATTAGAATCAAACAAGCTCGTGATATGACGGAGGCACAACGATATTAAATAGCCAAGAAAAGAAACACCATAACCGCTATAAGTAAAAGTAACCCTTTTAAAGCTTCATATGAAATGAAAAGAGGTGTAAGCTTGTAAGCTGCTTATAGATGAAAATTCTTTTGATATCACAAATACACTCTCTCTCCCTTCTAAGAAAATCTTGCCATAAAATCGGAACACTCGCTTAAAAATACTGGACGGAGTAAACCGTAAGGCATGAATTACGATAAATAATTTAAAGTCGAATAACGACGTTTACCATTAGGTGGTGGTGGTACTATTAATAGTCAGGAAGTTCAGAATGGGTTTGATCATAAACAAACACTATCTGATGGACGTGAAACACAGGGCTGACACACATTTGCCTTTCTTAGAAATTCAGTTCAATAATAATTAGATCAACCTTCCAAAGTTTTTTATACTTCCGACATTTGGCATATCTGGGTTATTAAACTTCCATGCAAAGACGAAATGAAAGAAAAATATGGTCTGTTATTCGGTTATCTTCCTACGCAGGTATTAGTTAATGGAAATAGGTTGCTGCGGTGTGTAGGCGATGGGTGGGCTACCTGTCTCTATATACAATTGCGATATTGAAGCCCAACACATTTGTAGACGGCTAATCAATTTTAAGACGTATTGTAGCAATAACTTAGCAAAGAATGAGGTCACAATTTTGAAATGAATGTTGATTTTAATAAATCCAGTTCTATATGTATTTTCATAGCTATTTACATAAGCTAGCCAGCTTGCAGAGTCTGGCACGGTCGTAGAAACTCTCAAAATATTGTAGGAAAACTAATAAAACTACACAGTTTTAGCGACGCAGTGTAGCAGATGATACAGTTTGACAGGCGACCTATTTTTGAAAGATGTGACTCAGTTTAATAAGTCAGCATTTATTCAGATTTTAGCGAATGCTGAAAAATAAATTGTAGTGGGTATAGTATCCTGTGTATTTGATATTATGGGAACAGTTATAGCCGAAATGGTTTTCGGTGTTTGTCTTATCGTGGAGCTGATTTTCGTAAGGCTTGTAAAAAATTTAATTCATTTTCTACTGATGTCTTAATTATAAGTTCATAATGTTAAAGAGGTCTATCATATTTGTCCTCGTTAGTAAAATCTACAGCAACGAGTAAAAAGATCATTCAATAACTTGTTTCGTCTCCAGTTTTCCACTACACTATAGGCATGAACCTGCGATGTTTTTGTTCTGTTTTTATTAGCTTCAGTGTATTTTATTTGTACTACAACCCTTTGAGCTTGTATTACAATATTCGATTCAATATGCGAAATATGAATATTTTGCATTTCACTCTGCCATACGTTTTGTTCAATTTTTAGCTTGTTCATGGTTCTCTTTGGTAGCATCCGTAAATTGATTTACACAAACAATCTGGTTGAATGTTCTGCTGGAAATTAAATCATCCTTTTTTTAGATCTCTTGAAAATCAGTATTATATGGGATAGTCTGCATATTCGCTGTAAATGTGCTTCGTTTAAATTGTTGATAAACTAAATGGAACTAACAACATTCATTTTAGTACCATACCGACGAGAAATTTTAAGTTTCGAACAATGACCAACCAATTCATTTCAAATTACGAAATTCTCGATAAACGAATTCCAAGAGCTAAATGCAGAAAACCATTCCAAATTAGAATGCGGGCATTACCTTCGTGAAGGCTCACAAATTATGGCATCTTCGATCTAGTTGTTATGCAAATGCCCCCAGCGATCCAGCAAGCACTGTAAATTACATTATCGGTGACTGGTGCCAGTGCCAACACAGGCTCGGCGGTTTGTTGCCAGGCTGTTTGGCTATCGGCTCTGTCTTGAATTGTTTACAAGCTCATGTGATACTTTGTATACTAGATAATGCTTTAGTGGCGTAAAGAGTAGTATTTAGGTTTTATTGTTTAGTTCATGGCGCGTTCAAGTCAATTGTCGATTGTAATAAACTCGAAGTATTTGATTCTATTAAAACATTCACAGGTACTTTTACATTAACTAAGTTATTTAGTTAGAAACTTGGGGTTAGTTGATTATTTCAACCAACCCGCTAACCCATTTATTGACATGTAGGTGTAGAATTAACGGCTGCTATTTCATCTTCATAACTTAAATTTATTTCTCTAAATATTTTATAATTTACAGAAGAATTAAAAAAATACTTCCAAACAACTCGTTCTCGTTTAAACTCAAAACGTCAACGCGAAATCCCTTGGGTACCTTTTGATCTTATCACACATCAGTGTCCAGGCTTTTTGCTGGCCACCGCGATCGTTATCAGTGGCAGCTGTTGACGCAGCCATTTAGCTTTCCTTTGTTGAGAGCCAGCCAAAAGGCCGAGCGTTCCCGTTGTACTGCGTCCCACCTGGCTTTAAATGAAATCTGTTCCCCTGAATCTTTTATTTTTGTTGGAACAGTCAGCACTATTTACTTTAATTGTTACAGCTTGTAGTAAATATTGCGCTCTACTTATATTTATTGGACTGTGTGAAGGATGATATGGACAGAAAGGAGAAGACTTCGGAGATGATTAGTTATAGAGAAGTATGGAAGAAGAATACATGATGCGCCGATCCTAAATAAATTGGGATATGGGCAGGAGAATGATGATAATGATCATGATGATTTACTTTTTTGTAAGTTACTTTTTGTAAAGCGGTAGGTCTTTTTCACAGCTACAATACTAGGAAGTGGTGAAGAGCGGGCCTTTTGGAGGACTGTCTTTACGTTCATTAGCTGCTGAGTCTTAGCCAGATTTGTATAGGTAAACTACTACTTACTACTACTACTACTACTTTCGATTACTACTACTTACTACTGGGCACTGACGATTTGATTTTTCTTAAAAAATCCCGCAGATAACTCGTAAATAATTATTTATTCTTGAAAACATTGTTAAATCTTTCCAAGAAAGCCACACACATCTTTGCCTTTCTCTCTTTACTTAGATTTTTTTCCGAATTCTTTCTTAACAACAAAAGATACTGGATCCCATCTCAGCTGTCTGCCAGCTTCGCGTGTAATCCGAACACAGCACTAATTAGAGCAACATGATTAGCAGAATCGGGAGCAGATCCTCCATTTCTGGAGCAGCATGTAAAGAACATTAATTTCCTTGCTTCAGTGCAACATGGTGGAAACCAACCTAGTTTCGTTTCCGGTTTACTGGTTGCCTATTTGTGCACAGATATAGGATACGACCTATTTGTTTTGTGAGAAACTGTTGGTAATAGGTATAGGTAATCTCCGTTTATAATAAGTTGCCGAAGTCAGTTACAGAACTGACCGATGGAAAGTTTAAAAATTATATTAAACATGTCCTAATTAAAAACGCATATAACAAAATTAAGGACTACGTTGAAGATAGAGAAGTTTGGCCTTAGCCCCTTCGCACATGCGGCTTCCCTGGTAGCTCAAAAACGGCACAAATGTGTGGATGTCTCTAACTATTCTCAATCTTTTTTTTTCCTTTCTTTTTAATCAGATGTTTTACAATAGTTTTTAAAACATTACACCTTTTGTTTAGAATAGTTAAAGCACGGATGACAACATTTGTGTCACTTATTTGATCTAGTCTTTTTGCGATATTTTCTATTTATTTTTTGTTGTTGTATAGACTCTTTTTCTTATTTACCGATTGTTTGTAAATGTGTGGACATTGTAGGCCATATAGATTCCTAGATCCTTGGTAACTTTTTATTTCGTTCTACGTTTTGTAGTAAGCAACGACTTATTGTCAGGCCTACGATGTCCTCCCATACTTTAGTACTAATGCCGTAACAGAAATATTGTAAAACCAAATGATTTTAAAAGAGTAACTATGGAGTTTCTTGCCGGTTCTTCTCCATAGGAAACGACCAACCCGAACCGAGCACCTTTTTGCCGACGTTGTAGAAGTGCCCCTGTAGGCCTATGTAAAATAAAAATATTTTGATTTTGATTTTGGTTTCCGCTTTCTGATAGACTTTACTTCGTTGGTAGGTACTGAAAACAGATTTTCCCTCTTGGTGTACTTTAATTTTTATTAAGTTTTTTTCCTAACTATTACTAAGTTTGCATTTGGATGTTCTTAAGCTATTCACTATTCTAGCAGCATTCGGGATATCCTTAAACTAAAGTCAAGCCGGGCTGTGGATAATGATCGTGATAACAATCTAATCATTCATCTTACCTATAGCAGTATCTCAACCAATGACTTTGTCCTGTTTCAAGGAACAGACCTCTAATATTTGCACAACTGTTGGCCATTATCTTGGAACCTGTTACTTACAAAGTTTACGGCCCACGTGCCCACTGAAACGTCTATCCCTGAAACAATCCGAAGGCCGTGCAAATATTTGTCTCTGCTTCGAGTATGGAGTTAGGGTGTGCCTGTACTAAAGTTCCAAGTGATTTATGCGCATGACGTTGGTCAGCTTAATGCCATTGCCTTTTACCACTGTTCTTTGTCAACAAAGTTTCTATTATAGGCATAGGTACAGTCGCTCCCTTAGTGATAGCCTCTCATATACGAGCTTTATGGTGTGGTTTTATACCTCTTCAAATACAGATTTTCATAATAAATATTGTTTGATGTTGTGTGTGTGATATTGTGTTTACGTTTTCTATTTTGGAAGCTTCTCTAGGGCTTGTGTTATCAGAAGCTTGTGCGTTGTTTTATTGCTAATTGTTTTATAGAATTTCGTTTCTTTGGAAATTTTAATTTATTTGGGAAAGAACGACGGGGGATATCTGAAAATTGTAATGGCTGACTTGGCGCTACATTTCCTAATTTTTTTCGCACTTCGTCAGTCATAAGTATACCGTTACCTCACTCTAACACCCGAATCCACTGCTTTTAGGTACTTTCACTAAGAAATGGACTTTACCTGTTGATGTATTCTATTAAGGGGACTACACGTGCTTTCAGGATCCATACTTTTATTACGTTTTTGAGAAGGTTAAAGTTCAACCTTTGCTCAGAAATAAATGTTATGTTTTTATCAAACATCGCTCGTTATTTTCTTTTATCAGTCGTAGGTTTTCTTATGATCTTCTTTAGAGATATATTGCCTGAAGCAGTTGAAAAATCGTGTTTTTCTTAGCAAACTCATTATGAACGACTAGTTCACCTGTTGATATTTATATTTTAAGAAGCAAGGAGTTACTTTCATGTGCTTCAAAGATCAATATTTAAATTACTTTAACATTTGAAAATGTCAAAGTTCAAACCATCCCTTTTCATCATAAAAAAAGTTGTAAGGGTGTATAAACACGAATAAAATACTCGTTGCGTACTCTCTGCCATTGATCTCTTTATACCGCCTCTAGCAGTTTCTGTATATCATAATTCATATTTCTTGGCATACTGCTGATGGCCATACAACAGGCTGTTCTAAACCTATCCTAAATATTTATACTGTGGCTTCTGTACCGCAATATTGTTCTTTCACGTATGACCCAGTTTTTTAGCTACGGATATTAATCGCCTATTTTAGAGAGGTATGGCCGTCGTAAAGTTAAAAATTGTTTTACTACCTACACGTTCATGGTTACGTTGAGATCATAAAATTGAAATAAAGTGCATGAATCACTAGTTTTGCTGGAAATATTGGTTGTTTGAAGTTAATTAGGAACATAGGTAATACTTTAGGCTTTAATTCAAGCTGAGAGTCTGAGAAATTATATCACGTAATTAATTATTACTAGGCATGATAATAGGTATGTTTTATTAATCGTTGGTGAACTTGACATTGATTTATTAAGGAAAAATGTATTTGTTTTTTTTAATTTATTATTTTAATCGACGATTGGAATCCTTTCTTATCCATGAAAGCCAATGGGGGAAGCTTTTGCTCAGCAGTGGGATAAAGTAAGCTAAAAAAATATAAAAAAATTGGAAAAGCATGTGCAAGTCCTATGTGGGATATAAAAGTATTTACCTATTCTGCAGCGGGACAGTGCAGTTTAAATAAATATAATAAATTCACTTGTATTCGTTTTGTTTTCTCTCTAATCTTATTTCCAAGATTCTACTTTACGAAGTAACTAACAAAATATTAAGTTTACTGCAAAAACTGCATAAGAAACACTACTATAAAAAAGTTACCAACAGACCGTCAGAAACACTTACAAAAAGCAAGTCAATTAGTAACAGAACACAACCATTTAGAAAGCAAGCATACAATTAGTGAGTATTCAGACATTTCTGACTATTTTCTCACAACTGTTGGATGTAGAAATACAAAATAAAACGAACCGCGAATTGTGCCGACGACGTCGTTCGCAGTTCGCACACTTAAAACCTCAAACTCAACAAAAGAACTGTAACAAAGAGGTTCTGTCTTAAGTACTATGATGCAAGTGTGGAACCCAAGAGTATGCAGGTTAAATAGTGCTAAAGTAACAGTAAGGTTCAAAACAAATAATACTGGTTTGAAATAAAGGGAGACATGAACAAAATTTTTATTTTTTATTAGCTTTGGAAATCTTCATTGATTTAGTGACATGGTAGTTTTGTATCTCTGAATAATCTAAGGGCTGAAATGATGATGATGATGAATGAGGAATAATCTAATGTGTGTAAACCGGAAACTTTTGGGCCTTACCATGTAACAGGGCCATATTCTACGCTAACACTTTTCCACCACTTCCACAATCCTAATTAAATTGAAACTTGACAAATATATTATTTAAGTGACTTATAGACAAATAGAACTTGTAGTTTATCAAAGTGAAAGTGACTTTAATCTTATGGTGATAAATAAATTATAATATATTTATTGATTTTACTATTTACGTACACACAGTAGAAATCACAGAAAAAAACATAAATATTTGAGTACAAAGGTACGCTACATTACGGTACTGTATATATATATTTATTTACCATCACTAAAACTTAACTACAGTCCATAAAATATAAATGAGCACCAAGTTTTTTCAGCTGTCCTTGTTTTAACACTTTTAGACGGTCAAATTTGCTCCAAAGTTTATCTCCCTACGCAGCTTATATAGATGATTGCACTAGGATTCCACAAAAAAAGCAAAATGAAACAGTAAAAAAGGTTTACGTTTACATAGGGTAGCGATAAAACGTTGTGGCTAGCAGTTTTTAACAGTTTACAATCGATTATAGAAACAACATTAAACTATTAATAAAATTTCCAAAGCACATCTGTTATTGTGTTAACAGTTCAATCTCATTCTATAACCGTTTTATTTCCTTGGTCTATACCTTGTCTTATTTCTACTTCTTTGGGATATTCTAGTGTTTAAGTTCCACGAGTCTTGCCAAAGACTTTTAGCGCTGCTTGTACTGAGCAAAACAGATAACAAAAAAAGTCTTCCTTAAAATGTAAATTGGTACCATTAAGTGCTCCTTCATTTACATAAATAGGCAATTACTATGTATAAGCTACTATGTTGGGGCTAGGAACCTAGGTTCTAGAGTAATTATTATGTCTTGCAAAGCTCTAATGAAGATAGCAGTGAGCACTAGACTATATTTTAGAAAGAGTTTTCTTTGAAATATTTTTCTTATATTTTATATTTTTTTGACTGTGGATGTTCTTAGAAATTTTCTTCAGGTTAATTGAAGTCGTCTGCATGAGGCTTTTAAATAAGTTATATGGCAATTTAAATTAAGCTAGCTTATTACTTTGGTTCACGTGGCCGTTTTCGGAGCTAATAAGAAATTAACCATCTTGCGGACATTAACCTAATCTAAAGCTATTTCGTAAAAATGTTCATAAAATTTACTGTGAGTTTTTCACAAAGTGCCAATGCATTTTTTGATCGAGGAACGATCAAAAAATGCATAGGCACTTTGTGTATTGTAAGAAGATTGAAAATGAGTTTGAAAATAAGATGCCTTCTCTTTGATAGAAAAATATTTCTATGGTATTTACAACAATAGAATACAATGCAATCGAACATAATGCCTAATTTATCTTGGCTGCAAAGGCAAGTGCAAGATTTTAAGATACGAACTTAATTTTCCGATGACAGTGAGAATAGGTGCCTTTTTAAAAAAACAGTAATACTTACTTAGCAACATCTATACATAATACAATTAAACACTTTGCATTTTTATATTAACAATGCTTTTCTAGAACTTGGATGCAGTGTTCCACTATCAAATGATAGTGGAAACTGAAAACAGGTTAAAAAAAAGTCTAAATAGAAGATTATTTTCGAAAGATTTATGTTTGTAAAACAATTACCTACATTAAAATCGTAAAAAACGAGTGTAGTGAGTCGGTAGTAAACCTTAGGTACTTATTAGAGTTAAATACCACCACACCTGATTCACTAATCTCATTATGACATCAACTATCAAAAAACTATTATGATTAATAACGACTCGTCTCCCATTACAAAAACAACTGTTAATGAATGTTTACATGTTACCATCGAGGCAAATTAGGCCAAGTTTTAAGAGCAATATGGCTGGATCAAATTCCTCAGCCTTGACGGATGCGAGTTTGATTTGGATCATAAACTGTCAGTGCGGACGATGTGGTGTCCGATTTCATGTAGTTATACTAGGGCCTTGCCCTGGTTCCTCGTCAGGATCAAGATTTATTAGCTAGGATCTTGCTATTTATTGCTGTCAACACCCAGACTCTTAGAGGCCTAGGATTTTGTATCGACGCAGTAGCGATGCTGTCGCGCACGTGCATCACTACTATCGCGCGTTAGTAGCGTTTGTAACGTGCGACAGCCGCGATGCTGTCGCTAGCCGTTTACCTTCGCCCAGATTCTGTATCGCGATGCTGCCGCGCTTCAGTCGCGATGCAAACGCGATTCAGCATCAACACAGAAATGTGAAAGTGCCGCCTTTGAACTCTACAGTTGCAATCAGTCAGATTTCAGATGGAGTCAGTCGAGATAACATTGGTTACGTTCTGTTTGGTGCTGCTTTTACGTAAACGTCACCAGCCGAAAAATAAAGATTACGTAGTTAGTACGTTTGCATTGATACATTCGCGATGCTGTCGCGCATGTGTATCGATACAGCCGCGCATTTGCATCGCGACTGTCGCACGTTACAAACGCTACTAACGCGCGATAGTAGTGATGCAGAAGCGTGTTTATAAAACGCGCAACAGCATCGCTACGAAAAGTTAAGTGGGCGAGGGGCCTTAGATTGGATTCTATTTCGAAGGTATAGTGTGGCAGATGAAAAATGGGGCACATTTTAAGAGTGTGTCGTACTTACTCACTTAAATGACCAACCAACTTTTACCATGGAACCAAGTATAAAACATGAAGAAAGGTTTCTTGTTCTAAATAGTTTGACCCTGTTATTAAAATTTTGTATCGATTAGGTAGGTACTACAGTCACTCAAAATATGTTCATTATTTTACCTACCACACTGTCAACTACCTTATTATATTATATTAAACAATTACCAGCCATTTATGACCCGCGACAAGATTAGATGCTCGATGAACAAACATGTAGTTTTCATATTGTTTTTGCTTCCTACAAGAGGAACTAAATCCTCATTCGCCGACGAGATCGTTTATTCTTGAAAAAGAGTACTCCGATACTAACTGGGTTGTGGAAGTCAGATAAGCAGTCGCTCCATGTAAAATACTGGAGCGAACGGTCAGACTGTAAGACCCTACACAGTTGGGAAAAGGCTAGGCAGATGATGATGACTCTCATATTTTCTCATACAACCCGAAACAGCTCTATTGAAAGCATGTTGACCACGGACTGAAAACAACAGTTGTCTAAACAAACAAACGGCCATTAACTTAATTTCACGCTATGTGAGTAGTTTGCAAAGTCCATTGACCAGCTGACCCCGTTTTGTTATATCGATTGTATACGACGTCCTTATGCAGTGCATTAGGTGCCTATATATGTATGTATGTACTCATAATGCGAGCTCTTAACTGCCGTGCGATTGTACCCAGCCTCTGTTTGTCACATAATTATTTTTTCTATGGGCCAAAGTTGCCTGAACATAAATTAATGTTATTTTATGTGTGTTCATTTAGGCAACTAGATTATCTATCTGATATTTGAGCATCAGTTAAATATATACCTACCCTAAAGGTCCCTATGTGCACTTTTACTCGATTTTCATTAAGTTGTAAAAAAATAATTTTACCTACATTTAATTAAGTGCCGGTTGTGGCCACTGTTTTCCATCTTTCGGCAGAGTGGGTAAATACGGGCTATTAAAAGTACTAAATTATACCTAAATATTTTTCCCGCAACACCATTGTCAACATTTAAATCTCTTTCTCTTTAAATCACATAATTTTCCTTACCTCACACATACACTCAACTTTCAACACGTCAACTTAACGCCAACAAATCAACATCAAACTTATCCTGTTACCTACATCAAACTGTATTTATTACTTTTTCTCTCAATACATTTGTCACAGATAGACACAATTCAGCCAGACATGGTCAGACTGGCTCCACACCACACACATAGTCACGAGTATTTTCCCCACATAATGGTGGTTTCACTCGGCAAAAAACGTTCTGCATTCAGCCAGCTTTCCGAGCCGCGAGGCCAGAATTAATTCCCATAATGTGGCATAGTTAGAAGTGCACCGTTTGTTTCTTTTTTTTTAATTCGCTACTCTGTGGATTTTAATTGACTTCCTTGGAAGTCGAAACGTGGATGTTAATTGGGCACTTTCTATATTTGTGAGAAGGCTATGGTTTAAGCCTGAGTTCTATTTTTAAATGAGATAACAATTTTATAGATAACAATTTTAAATTTGAATTTTATTTTGCAAAAGAAAAGTATGCACGTGTTTTAATTATTTTAAATAAAACCTCATTGGTTATTAAACGAATCCTATAGTCAGTAATGTAACAGCCGCAACCGGTTGTGTTGTTAACAGAAAATTTATGTTTTATTTATACCTCATTAATATGAAATATTATGCATTTCGGTTTCACATTTCAATTCCATATGTATTGTTGAAAACAGAAACAGATTTATTGTTCATTTATTCTTGCTACAAAGTTTTGCAAAAAGTTGATTTATGAAGGTTATTCAGTGACGTCTGTCAGTCGTACCTACTGTCAAATTTCCCGCGGTTTGTTGACACATGAAAACGTTTCATGCGGCTGTTGACAAAGCGTCCTCTTGTCAGATACATCTCATTGTTCCCGATAAGAGCAGTCACTCATTTACCTAAGTCCTGTTTGGGCGAGTGAATGGTTTGCCCAAAACTTCTTCGTGTCCAGTTTTGGGCAAACCATTACTAGGAAAGGAAAATTAGTAAACTTCATACACATGACATCACTCGTGTAGGCCCTGAAAGATTAGGCAGAGGTGTATCTAATAGTAAACCTACATTTCGCCAGTTATGTTTAAGTCCCATGTAATAGGGGCGAGCCTATTGCCATTAGCCGGGCACAAATCCGGACTCCGTGGCTGCTGAGGAATTTCTAATGGAAAAACTCAATAACAATTTGTCCTGGTATTCGTAGGTACCTGTGACTTTATGCTCAGCAGTGGCCATTGCAACCAACGAGGGGATTTAATCATCATACCGCAAATAGGGACCTTTCTACCCATAAAACAGCTGATATTACCAAATTCAAATGTTCAATTAAATAAGAAAAACAACAACCAACACAATATCCGGTTTAAAAAGTTAAAACTGCATAATAGAAACAAGTTCCTACGCTAACGCCTACAAGTCATAGTAACCTACTTTCAATAAAGGCATTGGAACAGCATATTACAACATCTATTTAAGTCGGTAGCCATCTTTGTTAATATTCCTTCATACCTACTCCATGCAGTTTATAGGTCGACTGTGACCAGACAGGTGTGATTTTCACACTTTACTGGTAAATGAACATCTGCAATGCAATGCCGACAGTTACTAGAGTTCATAGACACGTGTCTGCCTAGTTACAATAATATGAATAATGGAATTTTTCTTCTTCTCCAATCCATCGCTGAGGAGGTTTTGGTAAAATTAATAAATATGTATACTATATTTTGTAGCTATACATTGTTTAGGTGTATGAGGAACAGAGTGTAAAGTTCCTCGATACTCCTAAGAAAAGGGAGGATCCTCCGGCCAGACAGGTGTTATGTCTGGCGGGCAACTGCCCAACAGTTGTAGTCGGGTTTTTCTATATACTCTTAAGTCGATGTAAACTTTGCATGTGAGATGTAGGAAATTGCTGTTAGTTCTTCCGCCGTGTCATAGATGGCGCTGTAGTACTTTTTGTAGTAAGTTGCTTTTTGTACGTCGCTACATCACTCCCCCCCGGAGACCGGAGGTCGATCGTCGAATGAGTCTTGAAGTATTTTGCAATGCCAGTTTTGAGCTCGTTGCCGCATTGTTCACTGTGAGTCGGAACAGTCTGCGGTGGTGAGGCGAACCCCAGTGAGTCGGGGCCGGCGCTGCGTTTGCTCCAGTGAGTCGGACGTGGTGCAGCGCCGCGATGTGGCAGGCAGCTAGAGAGGTGTCGACCGGGAGGTAGAAGCTCTCGACCGGCCGAAAGTGCAGTGTGCTGTGCCATGGTCGCTTGAAGAGAGGCTGAGGGTGCTGGCCAGGAATGCGCTTCCGCTGCATGCTGGTGGACAGGAATACCCGTTTGAAGCTGGCTGGCTGTGGGACTCGCTGCTCGAAGGCTTGAGGAAGTGATGTTGATGATGATGACGTCACGTTGCTCGAAGGCTGCGCTGACGTCCATTTCGGGGTCACCAGTTTAGGGGTATGAGGAACAGGGTGTAAAGTTCTTCATCCCCTATAGAAAAGGGAGGATCCTCCGGCCAGACAGGTGTTATGTCTGGCGGGCAACTGCCCAACAGTTGTAGTCGGGTTTTTCTATATACTCTTAAGTCGATGTAAACTTTGCATGTGAGATGTAGGAAATTGCTGTTAGTTCTTCCGCCGTGTCATAGATGGCGCTGTAGTACTTTTTGTAGTAAGTTGCTTTTTGTACGTCGCTACAATTGTATACAAAATTATGGAAAATAATGGTTTTAGACAATAAATGGTTCCTTGTCCGTGTTTACGAGTACATCTTTTTGGGGCTGACTGTACTGGTAATTAATACCCAAGTATACAACGATGTCATGATAATAAATATTAATAAATACTGGTGTCAATGTCGATGATTATCACAACTGATTATCATATAATACTTGTATTGTTAACACTGTGTGGTAGAATTGAACAAACGAATTTTTAACGTACGTTGCATTATTGCGTAATCGGTGTAAAATACCGTTACCGAAGCCGAAAGGTACTTCAGGTTTTCCCCATAATATTTTTTGTCCTTGAGTCTAGAACATACCTGGGAAACTTCTAGTTACGGAGATATTTGGGGGTCGTAACTCCAACCTTTTTACATTTTTTTTTTTCAATCACATTTGTTAAATGTTATAACTTTATTAAAAGTACCTCCACGACCCCCGTAGGTACTATTCAATGCATTAATTAACAGAATCTTTTGATTGTGATTCTTACCAAACAACGTGATTTTTCATCCCAAAAAAAAAAGTCATTTCCAAGCAATAATTTTTGCGTTGAGTTACTTAATTACATAATGCTTTGTTGACGGCGTCATTAAGTGTCCGTTTACATCTTTTTTAAGCATAGATTACTCACTTACCATCATAATTATCTTCTAAAGAATTGGGACCGCTCACGACCTCGTTCTCGCTTGATATTATAAAAAAGACTATAGCTGTCCCGCGCAACGACGTCTGCGTCACATTTTCCCCGTTTTCTCAACATTTTTCTCCGCTCCGCTCTATTGGTTGTAGCGTGATGTTAAATAGCCTATAGCTTTTCTCGATAAATAGGCTATCTAACACTGAAATAATTTTTCAAATCGGACCAGTAGTTCCTGAGATTAGCGCGTTCAAGCAAACAAACTCTTCAGCTTTATTATTAATTTTAGATTAGGTTTGTCGACGAGACCTGAAGGAAAAGGGTGCAATTAGGAGAAGAATAGTTTGAGCGAAAGAACGCTTAGCAACGCATTGGTTTGAAAGGGGTCGTGAGCTAGAATGTTG
The DNA here is from genome assembly GCA_949152445.1 of Cerastis rubricosa. Classification (NCBI taxonomy): domain Eukaryota; kingdom Metazoa; phylum Arthropoda; class Insecta; order Lepidoptera; family Noctuidae; genus Cerastis; species Cerastis rubricosa. The sequence goes on from OX424531.1 coordinate 14,258,406, forward strand.
ATTAGAAAAGTAGTTATATTCATAATAAAATATAAATTCTCTGTAAGTCATCATTAGTCAATTTTGCCAACTATGTGGGGGTCGGCTTCCAGTGTAGCCGGATGCTGCTGGTGAATACCAGTATTTTACATGGAGCGATAGCCTATCTGACGTCTAAAATCCATAAAAATACGCTACCCCTACCCCGCAGTAAGACTGGTTGTCAGACTTTCGGGCCACTGACTACCTGTAACGACCGTTAAAGATCGTCTTAATTCTCCGTAAGTAGTAACGACTTATTTGATTAGTTTATCCACTAAGTCAGTGTAAAGTTAAACTAAGTGTGTTGAAAAATTAAAATAAAAAATAGATTTATTCTTTCCGTCCTAAAGTTTTGTCCCACATTCCAAAAATATGGCCTTAGTTTAGTTTGTCCCAAACATGATGCTTGCTTCGTCCCAAAATATAATTTCAATTATTTTATTCTCGCGTCGTCCTATTTTATATTCCTTCTACTTGCTATATGTTTTTTGTATAACCAAATTTACTTACGCGCTTCGGACTTTGAGTTGCGGACACCAGCCTGATATACCATACGAACGGTATCCTGTCATATCACCGAAAAATAATTTTCAAAAGTTTCATTTGACAAACACCGATTGGCGAACACATGACTGGTCATTTCATCATTTTACTAATGCCTTAGTGAACTAAGACCCCGCCATCTCCTTCGTGTTAGATTACTTTAAACACTTCAAACCGAAATAGGAGCCCCATGCAGCGCTGCTACGTCGACTACGCCTTTATACAAAACATTGATATTTTGACCCTAGGTGAATTTAATGTACACTAAAAAGTACCGAAATTACGTAAAAAAAATTGTACTACACCGTTAGGAGTTTATTTATTATGGTTTCTTAAATATCATCATGCGTTTAATATCGAATTATTGTTTAAAATAATTCAAATAAGTATAATACTTTTTGGTTACTGTACTTTTGAAGTACTTGTAATTTGGGATGAAGCAGGACTTGGGAGCAGGATCTGGGACAAACTAAGTTTTTTTTGGAATAGGGGACAAAACTTTAAGACGAACAAAGAATAAATCATAAATGATTTTACCATCAAAATAGCAAAGCATTGTCCATAAAATCAATTTCACCAATATGACCTCAGAGGCCGTGACTGCTAAAGAACGTACAAAGTTAAACTTTTATGAAGAGTTTAAAAAATCATAATTGAGCTGTGGTGTGAAACTAATGCACCAACCATCAGGTTAACAAGAAACCATTAATCACTTTGATGTGTCCATGTGGGTCACACCTGTTCGAAATAACTCTATTGACTTGACTTCTTCTCACACTAACAATTGGCTTTCTCTGATAAACACTTTTGTCTACTTGTTCTTGTGTATTTCCATAAATTTTGCAACTTGACAGTTTAGAAGTAGGTTAGACAGACAGTTAACTGGGCTCAAAAAATAACATAATAGCTGTGAATAGGTGTAGTAATAGAAGTTTTCTAAGGCGATTCTCACGCAAGTCCGCGCGGTCGGGCGCAGGCGGCGAAGATTTATAAGGCGGTGCGCCGCGCGGAGAGGCAGTTTTTGTCCGGTTAAGCAGTAGCCAGCCTCAGAGGCTGAACTGCGAGATACCATTCACAATAACGGAGAGGCAGTGAGCACCGCTCGTCCGTGCGGTCTTGCCGTGTACGAGTGTAAGTCATGAACGGATTTCATACAAGCCAATGCTATGTAAGATTCGCTTCACCGTCCAACCGCGCAGACGAGCGGTGTCGTGTGAGAATTGCCTAAGCCATTTTTTTAGGTGTATTGAAATATAACATTAGGTATCTTTAAAATGAGTGACACTGGTTGTACGAGTCATGTATCGTACATGGCACGCACACAATGCAATGATCAGCTGGCCTACCATGACGTCTTAAAGCAGTAATGTTTTACTCTTATTCAAGTATGGGAAAGAGAGAACTATACATGGTGACTAGCGCCATCTCTTTCCCATACCGGAAAAGGAGTAAAACAATTTTTTTTTAGTTATATTAATTGATTATTAATATTAACAATAATATTTAGGACACCAGCACTTTTCTGTTGCTTTCATCATCTTCCTGCCATTGTCCCATGTTATTTGGGGTCGGAGCCACACGTCTTTTTGTTCTATTTTCCCCTGTCATTCGACACGCTATCATTTACTCCTTTTTCTCGTTCTCACACAATGCATCCATCTTTTCATCCATTCTTTTAATTTATTGACATTTGTATGTACTTATTTTTCTGTTTTCGACATTTGTGTTTGATATTTCTGCCATTTTTTATTTTAATTTATTGAAATTTGTGTTTGATATTTCTGCCAGTCTTTATTTTAATTTATTGACATTTGTATTTGATTTTTCTGGCATTTTTTATTTAATTCATTGACATTTGTAAAAACTTGATTTTTCTGCCAATTTAAATTTAATTTATTGATATTTTGTATTTGATTTTACTGCCATTTGTCAATTTAATTTATTGACATCTGATAATTTTGCATGCCGTAAGGCAAAATGTATCGGGACGCTCATCAAAATTACCATCATATTCTGTATAACCTACATTTATTGGCAAATAAACAATTTATATTTCTATTTTCTTTGGTCTTCCTCTTTTCTGTCGCCATGCAAATTATAAAACAAAAATAAATCAATAAGATAGCCCCAGGTGGGCACGATCCATCAATTTTCTTACGTCAGTCACCAAAGAGCCATAGGTTACACAAGAACTTAATTCGTATTCAGCGCACGTCTTCACTCCATATAGAGGGTGTAATTCGTGAGGCGTAGACATTAGCACTGGAATATGGGAGGTGTATTCATTCCCATGCTTTGAACTTTGTATCCGTGTGGAGAATTGAATTAACCTTAAACGGTTCAATTTGGTAGGTAACTTGCATAGGATCGATTCTTGCGGTTAAGACCTAGACGATGAAGATAAGATGGCTTAACAGTCATCCTAGATAAGAGGCTTAATAGACACAAAACTGGAAAGAATAATGGGCTGATGGTGATTTAAGTGACTTCCCCAATGGAAGTACAAACAATAAAAGTGAAGTTTTTAAACTGATGGTCACTAACACTACCACAGAAAACTCGATATTTACCAGGTTTAAATTTTGTCATTAAAAAAAAAACGGGAACTCAAAGCAAATAGTAAACATGGTAAATATCCCGTTTTCAGTGGTAATGTCGTATTGGCAGTATGTATTTTTTATTTAATTACTTTTTTAAACTGATTTGTCAATATAAAAAAGATAGAAGAGAACGATTGTAATGACAACTATGTGAAACGTAACAAAAGGAAAATATATAATATTATCTTAGAAGTTTTTATTTTATGTTGTAATCTAGGATCTAGTGGCTTCCATCCTCCACATTTTAAAAATTGAAGACCATCTTTTATTAAGAGACTTTGTTTGGCATGAGGAAATCTTTATGGATATTCTACGTCTGGGGACAACAGTAGGTTATGCTAGACTGTTACCAACTTATCAAAACAAAGGGGATATCAAAGTTACTCGTGAGTTACACACTGATCCAAAACTAAAAGTTAATTTAAAGATTCTGTAGACACCCTGCTCCTTAGTTATTCAAGTCTGATTACACCGGACTTAAACGTGGTTGTGTCGGTTCCGGACGAAGTTGGTGCAACCACAAATTGCATTAAAGCAAGTAAATTGAAAGCTAATTGGAATAAGACTTGGCGGGGCCGGGCTTATAGGGTACTAGCACTGCATAAATTATAAGAAGTTAAACTATCCTTTAAGAAACTGTTTAGAACAGAAATCGAAAACCGTAAAATGAAGAGCATATGCATAAAGGCAAAGAATTAAGTCAAAATCAAAATCAAAATCAAAATATTTTTATTTTACATAGGCCTACACCACTTATAAAACGTCGGCAAAAAGGTGCTCGGTTCGGGTTGGTCGTTTCCTAAGGAGAAGAACCGGCAAGAAACTCCATGGTTACTCTTTTAAAATCATTTGGTTTTACAATATTTCTGTTACAGCATTAGTACTAAAGTATGGGAGGACATCGTAGGCCTGACAATAAGTCGTTGCTTACTACGAAACGTAGAACGAAATAAAAAGTTACCAAGGATCTAGGAATCTATAAGGCCTACAATGTCCACACATTTACAAACAATCGGTAAATAAGAAAAAGAGTATACAACAACAAAAAATAAATAGAAAATATCACAAAATGACTAGATCAAATAAGTGACACAAATGTTGTCATCCGTGCTGTAACTATTCTAAACAAAAGGTGTAATGATTTAAAAACTATTGTAAAACATCTGATTAAAAAGAAAGGAAAAAAAAAATAAGATTGAGAATAGTTAGAGACATCCACACATTTGTGCCGTTTATGAGCTACCAGGGAAGCCGCATGTGCGAAGGGGCTAAAGCCAAACTTCTCTATCTTCAACGTAGTCCTTAATTTTGTAATATGCTTTTTTAATTAGGACACGTTTAATATAATTTTTAAACTTTCCATCGGTCAGTTCTGTAACTGACTTCGGCAACTTATTATAAAAGCGTATACTGTTTATAAGAAAAGACTTGCTAGTTTTGGTTAATCTGAATTTGGGTATTACAATTTCGTGTTTACTGCGTGTATTTATATTATGGAAGTCGCTTCTAATTTTGAAAAGTCCTCGGTTTTTGCGGACATATAAAATACATTCTAAAATATAAAGTGAAGGCAGAGTCAGTATATCGATTTCTTTAAATTTTTCTCTGAGGGATTCACGAGGACCCATTTTGTAGATAGCGCGGACTGCCCTCTTTTGCAGTATGAAAATTGAATCAACGTCTGCTGCCGATCCCCACAGCAGAATGCCATAGGACATAATACTATGGAAATAAGCGTAGTATACTAACCTAGCTGTGGCTATATCAGTTAACTGCCTTATTTTTCTGATTGCAAAGGCAGCTGAGCTTAACCTTCCTGAAAGAGTTCTAATGTGCTCGCCCCACTGCAGTTTTGAATCGATAGTAATCCCCAAGAATACAGTTGCCGCTATAACATCAAGCTTCTTGCCGTCAAGATTTAAATTTAGGTCACGTTGTGGTACATTTGGTAAAGAAAACTGAAGGCATTTTGTTTTATTCGTATTCAATAAAAGATTGTTGGCTGGGAACCATTTCGAGAGAATAGTTAGGCTTTCGTTAACATGTAAGACGTCCGTATCTTTTCTATCAATTTTAAAGATTAGCGAAGTGTCATCAGCAAATAGAATTATATCCGAAAATTTGGCCATCATATAAGGGAGATCATTAATATAAACAAGAAACAGGAAAGGGCCAAAGTCGCTAGATTCACTTTGATGCGTCAAAAATTCATCGTGTTTCTGTTTTGTTGACATTTGAATAGTATTGTCTCGCTCACGTATAAAGAGAATCGTATCTATCAGTCTTTAGTGGATGTGTGAGCTCACTCTCGTCAGTGCACATCTATAAAATTTAAATCTTTGCATGAATGTAATGTATTACACTTGTGGGATGATTAATCGAATCACTTAGCCGGTAGGCGGTGCTTTTATCACATTATGCATACAGGGATATTATATTACTGTTACTGGTTATATTCTACGCATTCTTTTTAAACATAGATGCATAGTAGGTTACTCAATACTTTATTTAAACGAAGATTGCAGTGAAAAATATTCGACTTCAACAGTTAGATTTGCGGCTAATAGGTACATACGAGTACGTCAGGATTTCATGAACCAAAATTGATGCAAATTGATGAAAATGTTTCTGAAGATTATTTGAGCATTTTTTTTAGCCTATCTGACCTCCATAACTTAGTTTTAGTGCTGGGTTATTCGTTACCCCTTGGTAAGATTGGTTGTCAGAGTTTTGGGCCATTGACTACCTGTAACTACTTACTATCAAAGATCTACAAATGACAGTCGGGCCCGGCTTAACGTGATTTTGGGTTCTATACTTCCACTAAATTAACCAATTTTGTCCGCAGGTGCGCGTACGCGAGTTCTACATCGCGATGCAGCGTTGCCCCTACATCCACGAGATGAAGGAGCGGCTGCTAGGCGCCCCCGTCGACGCGGACAACAAGGAACCTCGCGCGCCCATCGACCGGCCGCCTGAAGCTCACGACAACCAGGTCGGCACCATCGTCAAAGTGAGCTCATGTCCATTTCCATCTTCATATTAATTGCAATGAATATTCTGATGTCCTTCGTATCTATCTGTGGGCATAAGCCAAGTACCTCTACTTTTGTGGTCTTTCTACACTTATATGATTCTACGGCTAAATACGACCCTGGTTTTCACCAGCAATCCATACATACTCGTGACTTTTTTTAAATGCTAAGGGTAGGTATATTATTGACACAGTTTAATGCAGGTATCAACTGTAGTAAAATCAATGATTCAAAAGCACCCTACTGCAAAAACATGACATGAAGTAGGTAATGATTCATTACAGGAGCTGATGGACGCTACTGAAAGTGCCAATCTCGTCGCAAAATTTTGGTCTGATTCATTTTAGATTGCCATCGATACGCTAAGAATCATTCTTAGAAGAGTCAGCATTATTATAATTTGATACTTTGCGAAGACAAACATTCGATATGTTTGGAGCCTTCGAAGTTTAGTATTAGTTTCGCAAAGTTTTCATTTCCGGGTAATGGGGTAGCTTGCAGAAGTTTTAATAAACTTGAAATTCGGTTTGATTAGCAATGTTATTCAATTTGATATCGGCTATGCGAATGTGGTTTCAGATTTCAGCTTGGTCTGTAAATTTGATAGTGCCTAGTGATTCATCTAAGTACCCAGTAGGTAACCTACCCAGTGTTTGGTCCGATTACAGAATATTCATTGCAGTTTTCATATTTAAGTATGATTTATAATTCTGTATTATTTACCTATTTTACTGTGTGTCTTTTAATTGTTATTGTTTTAGTCATCCAAAAATTAAGAGCATTGATTGCTTTTAAATTAATTATTCCAGAAACTTCCTGATAAGATAATTAGATTCATATAACTAAAAGTTCAATGTTATTAAAATTTCAAGTACCTACATCTTACGTACGTACTCATTTCAAGTAACATTTAAGTAATTAAAGGTGAATTGGGTAAACGACCTACCAAAAAAAAAAGAAAAGCGTTCCTTTCGTTCTTCATAGGATTGATTTTCTTCTTTCAATATCTTTTTGGTATTTCATGAACCATGCGTAGATGCATTTTATTATTTTCAAATGTTTAATGCTCGTGCTCACTAGCACTGAGTGACACTTAAATGAATGCCTAAATGAAAACATGCTGTGGAATTTTCAACGCTCGATTTAATTATGAAAGTGAAAAATCTAATAACGCGCTTTTATTTAGGCATTAGTTTAAGTATCACTTAATATTAGTGAAAGCGGGCGTTAGTCATCATTCACCAAACAGCACAAACAATAGTAGAATTGCACAAACAATCAAATCGTCGTTAATACCCACAATACACCATCTGTTTCGTTTCTAAGAAATAAAATTTTAATAAGCCATCAATTTCATCGATTTACAGATGCCATCTAAATATGGATGGCGGTATTGCGATACGACCAAATTGCTTTGGAAAATTTACGTCATCAAACATAGGCCTACATAGAAAGATATTAAATGCAAATAGGGCAGAACTAGTGATGTGCGATCCCATACGAAACAACAATACTTTACAGTATCGATACAACATGATTTGTGATGCTCCGATATTTTGGATCGATACCAATGAATACGATACAATTCTTGTATGGATACAAAAGTTTATATAGTACCAAATTGTCATAATTTATATGAAACAGTTCATCAAACAGTTTACATGAACACGAAAAGGAGAACACAGAAATCGTACAAAAGAATTCCTGGCATTATTTTGCCTAAATTCTTAGAGCGATCAAAAAGTACGATATGATACTTGGATTTGTATCAATTGAAAGAAACAATACAACAGCAACCTTAGACAAAAACACATTCAGCTTAGCTGAAATTGGTAACAAAAAAAATTTGCAATGCACTAGGTATTGTCAATTTTCTTTGTAGCATAAAAATCAGATGAGATTTTCTGAAGTTTGTCAACGTGCATGCAACAGTAAGCATCGTTCTATTCGCCCGTGACATCCCTTTTTTATATTAAATGAAGAATCAGTGAACTCGGTAGGACGAACGTAACAATCAAGCTATTAAATACAGTATGTACGCTGATCTCTCACTGTAGGGGAAGCTCATACAAAGTGTAGTCCGGTTATACTGGATATGTATAGACACATCAGTGTTGCCGAAGTTACGACAACTACATTCATGTGAACATAGTTTTATACTGAATCATTTATGCAAAGAATGGAAAACAGATGACAACAATTGTTTATTTCCAAACAAACAATCCCTTGTTCAGTAAGAGCTGAGTGGCCGCTTCGAAAGCGGTCTTGAATTAAATAAAAAGTCACTAAAAACTAATTTGTTGCTCTAATAAACGGAAACAAAGTGTAATAGTAAACCAAAACAAGGGTTTAAACTTACCTCTCTATGTTATTTGTGATTTACAAAATTACAAAGTGCAACGTTATTTAAAACAATTTAAGTGTATCTTAATAACTTCTAAAACACAAGAAAAGATTATAACTCGGCCTTTCCAAATTATAAAATTACTTACTAAATGAATAATAAACATTAACGTTTTTACGCTACTGTGCAAAATTAGGAGGATTTGTTTATTAGAGCTCAGATCTAACCCTCTGTACATTATTGGATAGTGCTGTGTCGATGGAGTTATCATGTTTCGTCGTAATCTACCTATAATGGACAATTTAGTGGCTCGGAGGAAAGACAAATCTCTTCTGGAGCTCGAGGTTGTGGGGTTGGACCTGGCAAGTAGACTACCACTATGAATTTTTACAATTTTAACATCAAACTACGTAAATCTTTATCAGAGAATCTGGGCAGTCCAGGTGGCTTACCATGACGTCATAAAACATTATTGTTTTACTTCTTTTCCAGAGTGGGAAAGAGGTGTTGAATAGCCCATTTATCGTGGATAGGCTATATAACATCACGCTACGACCAATAGGAGCGGAGCATCAATGATAAATGTTACAAAAACGTTTTTTTAGGGTTCCGTACCCAAAGGGTCAAACGGGAACCTATTACTGAGACTTCGCTGTCCGTCTGTCCGTCCGTCTGTCACCAGGCTCATGAACCCTGATAGTTAGCCGCCGCTATAACAACAAATACTAAAAACAGAATAAAATAAATATTTAAGGGGGGCTCCCATACAAAAAAGTGTATATTTTGCTCGTTTTTATAAATAATGGTACGGAACCCTTCGTGCGCGAGTCCGACTTGCACTTGACCGTGTTTTTTATTCTTATGTGACGCCGACGAATTTGCGAGGGACAGCTAGTCTCCTAAACAACGTAATATTAGAGTGTCTGCCCATTCCAGCTGAATTCCGACGGGTACGGGTCGCACACGTCGCCGGCTCGGGCACCGCTCGTGTCCGACGAGTGTGATGCTCCGCCGGACGAGACCGAAGCCCTAACGCCTACAGAGGTGGTGCTCCGGTACCGGGCCTGCTGCCAGCCTGAAGTAGCGCCTAAGAATGCCAAGTGAGTATTTTTTTTTCTACTTTTATCTTCAAGATCTAAAAAGAAAGAAAGATGGATGTACTGTGTGAAGGATGATACGTCTAGAAAAGAGGTGACTGCTGAGATGACAAGTAATAGAGAAGTATGGAAGAAGAAGACATGCTGCGCCGACTCCAGATAAATTGGGATAAGAGCAGAAGAATGATGATGATGCTGATTTTCAAATTTAAATTTAATCAGCTAGGGGAACCCCACAACCGACTAAAATTTGGATTGAAAAAAAATATGCTCTAATTATTTTTAGTTAATCGATGTAAAAGTTTATAAAATCTGTTCTTTTTGCTATTCGTGTTTAAATGTCGATGCCCTTCAATTCTGCGGAGTTTAGATGACTTATTTGATTTGATCTTGCTTCTTAAAGAATCTATTTGTTCAATCACTAACGAAGTTTCGTTCTTCATTTCACCATAAAAATGGCATGCAACGTAAATAAATGAGATGCTCATTTTAACACTTGACAATACCTTAGTGAACACAAACATTCAAAAACACCACAAACAAAGAAATTGTTAACATGATAAACACAACATCATAATTATTATAATTTAGGTAATTCTCCATACCTAATGCTCTATAATTCTCTGTAATGGTATGATTGACTATACGATAGTTTGTGAAATTCAGATATGGAATAAAAGCCATGCCAAATAAGCCATTTTTTCAGAACTATGCAGCATTTTCTGTAGGGAAGATCAGTAATAAATTTTGGTAGAGAGTTAAAGATAAGTGGAGCCATGTATTCACAATAAAGGACGTCTGAATAATTCAATCCTAGGGACAGGCATTGTTAATAGACACTGTGTAACTGTACATTTATTATTATTGTTTATAAGTTCAAAAAGTGTTGATAACTCTTCGCGTGTTTTGACAAATTTTGCGATCTCGTATATATAAATAGGTACAAGGAACAGTGAGAAGGTTTAAAATAATGTGATTTATACACTGGTCTGCAAGAATCAGTCCAGTCCATATTGAAAATAGAGCGTATGCATTTTTTTTGTGCTACAATTCAATTCCATTAAGTCTTCCATTTAGAGTTTTCAATTAATCAAATCCTGACAAAATGAGTTCCTGTACCAAATTATATTTAAGGTTATCCATAGCAAGTTTATCTCCTATATGCTAGTCACATAAGAATGCCAGTCATACCAACCACAAAAACACTCAACAAACCGGCCAGCTGTTTTAAAACCAAACTTATGCACATACCTAACTGTCTAACCATACACCAGGTTATGCAAGTATGTATTTATATCCTCCAATCCTATGAATACATGTAATACCGGCAGCCTAGTTAATCTACGTCTGAGATCCGTCAATGAATTATTTATGAACTGATCCTGCTATAAATCGCGGCAAGGTAGGCGAAAACAATAGAATTTTATATTACCTACCTACATTTGATTAAGTGGAACTAATTTGGCGTATGTTATGGCAACCTTTTGCGTAGTTTCAATATCCCAAATGAAGGGAGACCCTTCTCACCGTCCATCCGTCTTATCGCGGTTGGGTTCCACGCGCGCCTCAAGGAGATATTAGCGAATTGGAAGGGGTCCGAGAAGACCGATGCCTGCCAGGGCTGCAGGACTATTCGAAAGAGATACCGTGGCCCTGGAACATGGATGGGTTTTAGTCAGTACAAGTCTGACACTCCCTTCAGCTCCGCCCAGAGCGGGAGGGGTCATTTGATGATTTCCCATCCATAAAAATAAAAACAGAGACCCTTCTAAAACATACAAACGTTATTTATTTAAGTACTAACACATAATGAGGGATTTTGAGTAAAAAGAAGAGAAGCTCGTGGCTAAATTATAACAGCGGCTCGGATTAATTTTCAGGTTATACCGGGGTTGCCTAGGTTGTTCCGTGGATGGGTGACTACCCATTACATACCGAGTTTCCTCCATGCCTCGAAAAGCACGTTAAGCCGTTGGTCCCCGCTGGCATTTGTAGATCTTTGACAGTCGTTACGAGTAGTCAGTGGCCGAAAGTAGTAGCAACATTGTTGGAAAAAGGCTAGGCAGATGATGAAGTATTTGCAATATTCGTTTATCCATTCTGCGGTAACAATCTGCTGGATACTTACCCATTATTTAAGCTCTTATTGCCACCAGTACATAATAAGACGCAATTAGGATGCCGCCATTTTTGTTACTTTGTTCCTTTACTATCATCTTCATCTGCCTAGCATTTCCCCAACTGTGTTGGGGTCGGCTTCCAGTCTAACCGGATGCAGCTGAATGCCAGTATTTTAAATCGAGCGACTGCCTTTTTCACCTCCACAACCCAGTTAGTACTAGGTAATAATGGGTAATAAAGTCCTCCTAACCGTTTTCCGGTCACGGCGGCCAAACTTGGTGGAGATTAGCCGACGGCGCACAAGTGTGTGCGCAGATATAGGTGCACTCTCGTTTGGGATAATTTAGTACATATTGGTTGTCTCCAGGATCGTTCGATTTTAACTGTGGCAAATTTTAAGAATTCTTGTTATTGTTGCTAACAACTGGGTTATTTCCATTGATCTAATAATCAACTTCTGATCACATTGATTGATTGTCTTGTAGAACAAATAAACACAATTAAACAGTGCTTTGTCTTTGTTACGGTCTCTACTCTCTGTTATGAAAGCTTATGATTTTCAAGGAGAAATTAACAAGTTACTTGTTTTGTTTTTGTGGTAAGAGCAAAGGCTTCGGCTAAATATAACGCTTTGTTATATTTGTTTGCAATTTCTTTAATCTTAATAGTTAATAATAATATCTTCATAGTTAATAATCGTTAATATAATTTTAGTTATCGCCAAATTTCGATAGAGTAGCGTAGGTAGCGTTGGTCAAATTGACATAGATATAACATAGTACACAAAAATAATAATTGAGGAGCCTGTCCAAGAAGATCTTCACAAAGCTAGTATTCTGCTACATCATGAAGAAAGTAATAATCTTGATCATTCTGCAATCGCTAATGATGAAATTCATATTAGTACTGCCTTTACAAAATCACACACAGTATATCAGGATTCCACAAAAAGAAAAAATATCATGAAGACAAAAGCATCATCATCATTCTTTTCAGCCGAAAAGAGGCCACTGCTGGACATACGCCTCCCCCAAGTGTACATAAGGGGGGTTTTGCCATAATCGCCACGCTTGGCAGGCGGGTTGGCAATCGCAGTACGGTTGTCACAAAAGCACAGAGAACGGTGCTGCCCATTCTCTGGAAAGTCCCCTACTCGCCTCTTACGATACCCACGGGAAGATATGGGATGGTGCTATTCTTTACGTCCGACACCATTCAGAACCAGAAGACAAAACCAGTGAGCTAAAATTAATATGACTAAAGCTCGTTCCATATACTGCGTATATACGTATATAATTCGAATCACAGTACCAAACATTTGCGGAAACAACCTAACGAGCTATTTGTTATTCCAAATAGAACGCTTTCAGCGACATGAATTACCGTCTATTTAAACCAATAAAGCACAAACTGGCCAGGACAAAAAAAACTCGATGAACAATTTAAAAATAAATAAAGGGGAGGAAGCTGTAATCAAAGCACTTCCACGCCGCTTGGATGGACAATCGATTAAATGGTTCCGTACCTATATGGAGCTAACAAGGACACGTTTCAGTATAGACAATTTTCCTATTACCAACCTTGTTTAATATTGCATAGAGTTTAATTTGATCTGGTAACACACTAAAGGTGAGGGCGTTTGAGATAGATGAAGGCATCTATTATGCGGATCGAGAATATCGGCACGGGTAAAACTGTTATAAGTAAATGACCTGAGTAAATATTAATACGTGTTGACATTATTATGAAGGAAAAGGTCCGTGATATTGTGAGGGATATATCTTTTGCGATAAGGGATCACGATAAGCTTGACAAAGACCCAAACCTACCTATGTAATGTATTATTGATAAAGGATTTCATCCTACACGTGCGACTAGGCTTGAAGAATCTGAGTTGACTAATCCAATCTAACCTGATCTTTTTTTACTGCAAACATATAATTAAATATCTGACTTCCCCGAAGATAGAGATCATTTATATACTTCGCTATGCATTTCGTCAGTTAAATGATACTGGTCATCATCAGGTATCGGTCTCATTGAAAGAAAAATTTGTATCAACTGCAAACAAATTCAGACTTTATAGTTACTGTAAAAATTAAAACCTTCTTCTTATTTCTTATTGATGGTACGGTTTTTAACCCCCGACCAAAAAAGAGGGGTGTTCTAAGTTTGACGTGTGTATCTGTGTAGTTGTGTGTCTGTGTATCAGTGTATCTGTGTCTCGGTCTGTGGCATCGTAGCTCCTAAATGGATGAACCGATTTTGATAAAATTGGTTTCGTTTGAAAGGTATTTTAATCGAGAGTGTTCTTAGTTATGTTTCGAGAAAATATGCTCAGCCGTTTAAAGATAATCACCCTTTTCTAGTCGATGAAGGGATTTAAACAACTTCCACAGGTCTAGTCGATTTGAAATTTGAAATCTTATCACTTGTCACCACGGGAATTGCCGAGGGAGTGGGGGGGGGGGCTGTACCCCCGCTTCCCTCCAAAACTAACATATTTTTTTTTAATTTACAACTTTCCTTGTCTTCATTAATTAGCGAGAAGAGGCGCAACACCGAGAAAATTGGAAGGAATGGGGAAGCCTATGCCCAGGAGTGGGACAGTCAAGGCTAAGAAAAAATAAAAAAAGTTTAAAAACGCATGAAAAAAAATTAAATTACAAATTTTAAAAACCCCCGATTTTTTTGATTTGATTATGATTTATTTTTGGCTTTTTAAAGGTTTTCTATGTCGGGGGTTTTTAAATTTTTTAAATTCTTGGACCCAGTAGTTCATTTCTTGTGTTCGGTACACTAAAAAAAACCGATAATTTGGGTTTTAGTGTCAGGAATATATCGTGAAGAAACCACAACAAACCATGAAATGAAAGTCTGAAATCGGCTATTTATTTTGAGGACGCATGATTTTCAATACCCTGAGCCTTCTGTTTGAGAATACGTCCATTCCCTGCAGAGGCTTAGTAACTATAAATACTATATGAAACGATAGAAGAAAATATTTTTATGATCAGACATTGACCTGAAGAAACCTTGCATTCCTTCAAGACAAGACGGCAATTCATCAACTCTATAAATCTTTTCACAACAATCTCTGCAATGTTTTAATCGGCTATCATTTGGCAGACATTATGGTTGCCTTAGTTATTCAGCCATTAAATGATGTAAACACTCATTGTGTGCTGCAAGGTCGATGGTAATAGAGATTATGTCATAGATAGTTTAAAATGCAAGTAATTGCTACGTCGCGTCATACAATGTGGTGTTTATTGATCTATGTTGTACATCATAATTAATTAGATAGTAATTTGTTTGTGTAGTAATTACTTGTGTTTATGTGCTAAGTTTGAGAGCAGCGGCGGCTCAGTGGTGGCAGCCTCGTTCGAACCCAGGCAGGGCAGGCGCATTACTTTGTGTAATTAATTTCATCACCGCTGCTCTCAAAACGGGGAAGGAAAACATCGTGAGGAAACTACTATATGTCCTAGAACTAAAAATTCGAAGACATGTGTCATCTACCAAACCGCACTAGGCCCGCTTGGTGGATTAAAGCCCACTCCCTCTCATTGAGAGGAGGCCTGTGCCCCAGCAGTGGGAACAGGTTGATGATGATGTTGTGCTAGGTTTTATTAAGTATGCATACTCAATAAGGTTTTTAAGATGAATCTTCTCCACATGCATGGTTATCGAGGGAAATAATTTGGTCTCTTGTACGATTTCTTTGGTTGCTGTTCCTTAAAATCTAAAAGATAATATTCCAAGAGTCATCCAGGCTACCTCGTTGGTCAACTAGCTGTAATTACAACTGCTGTGCATGAGGCCCTGCCTGGCTTCGATTCCCGGGTCGGGTAAATTGTTATTGGGTTTTTTCATCAGGAATTTCTCAGTAACAACCAGTGTCTCATCATCATCATTTCAGCCGAAAGACGTCCACTGCTGGACATAGGCCTCCCCCAAAAGGGGGGTTTTGCCATAATCGCCACGCTTGGTAGGTGGGTTGGCGATCGCAGTACGGTTTTTACAAAAGCACAGAGAACGCTGATGCCCATTCTCTGGCAAATCCCTTAGTCGCCTCTTACGACACCCACGGGAAGTTATAGGATGGTGCTATTCTTTACGTCCGACACCATACAGAACCAGTGTCTGTGATGGCAATAAGCTCGCCCCCTATAAAATGTGAAAAATGTGTGTGTGTACAATTTGGTACTACACCTCTGCCTAACCCTTCAGAGATTAAAGGCGCGATGTTATGTTCGTCATCCAGAGAGTAGAGAGAATGAGGGTATGAGCTTTTAGCCTTAATAGCCAGCACAATTCTATCTTATAGCAATTCAGATAGTTTCTTCAAGCATGATATATGAAAACGTTTTGTATTTGCCAAGCAATCGAAATTGCTATTAAAAGCTCGAGTATTGAACGTTTCCTATGATAACAATCATATTTTACGGTTTAAAGATTGTCTCGAAGTAGTCGTAAACGTCGTGAGTAGGAAATGAGACTATTTTCATAGGTCACGTGGAATGTATTTTCTGAATATTATGAGCTGTAATAATAGAAGATTCGCTGTTATAATACTGCTTTCATATGCTCAATTAACTAAACAAACCTGCGTTTGATGAGGTCGGGCGAAGTGTTTTTAGGTTTTTTATCAGGATTTTTAGTAGGTTAGCTAGTAACCGGGATTTGTCAGTTTGATGATAATAGGCTTGCCCACTGTGACATAGTGTAATGTCAGTGTACTATAAATTCCTACTAGATCACACGTTTGTACACCCTTTCAGGGACAAAATGCGTGCTATTTTGTTAAAGGTCGTTTACGCCTTACGACATTTCATACAAAATTTCAAGTCCTTATTTTCCGAAATGACTGACACGATTTTATGAAACTTCATATGCATACGAGTATGCAGGTTAGTTATTAAAATCATTTTTGAAAAATAGTGTTACAGCTAAATTAGACCGGTTAAAAATTATCTATAGAAACAGAAATTTCCAATTATCTTTTTTTTTTAAACATTTCGAAAATGTTTGAGCAACTTCTTAAACTTATGTATTCTGCTTATGCGTATGAAGCTTCATTGAAATCGGTTCAGTCATTTCGGAAAATAAGGACTTGAAAGTATGTATGAAATGCCGTAAGGTGTAAACGCTCTTAAATTACCTACTAGAACTTATAAGAAAAACAGACAACGACAGTATCAGCTGATTATAATTCTATGCAAAGTTAAGGAAAGTCGACAGAGTAAAAGTTAAAGTTTACTATATGATACTTAATGACCTGGCAACCCGCCACTAAGAGCCGCCTCATACTGCAACTTTACTAGTTTTAAACCCGCTACCACATTAGCCTTTCAAATTGCATTTTGAGTCGTTATTTTTCAACTACGCTGCGGTCGGCGTCCAGGCGAAACTTTGAGTAAAATACGGATAGTTTTACTCTAAGTATAACTATGAATATTCACTGAGAAATATACAAGAGAGAATTTGGCAAATTTACTGTTATATTAAGTTGGTCTTGGAGGTCAGATAGGCAGTCGCTCCATGTAAAATACTGGTACTCAGCTGTATCCAGTTAATCTGGAAGCCGATCCCAACATAGTTGGAAAGAGCTACGCAGATGATATTGAATAGGTTTTTTTTTTCTTATTTATTTATTGGTTCACCAACAATTGTATAAACCGATATTATGCTAAAGGTAACATGCAATAGGATTGTTTCGCTAAATGCTATTTAGTACACCCCTACAGTAGCTAATCAAGCTATGTATACTTACCTCTATAGTTAAAAAGTTCCTTTTACAAAAATCACACGAGAGAATCTTATTTTCAACATAACTGGTATCTATGATCCTCTGAATAAAAGAAAACGATATGCACCCAAGACCCTCGTAACTTGTAAAAAATTCAGCACCCAATGTATCGCGCATCGTTCCGCACGAAAACAGGGAGCAGAGATAAGTGACAAAATACCGTCTCCACTGTAAACAGAAGCCCAATAATAATATTCTCGCGGAACCCTAATAAAAAAGCATTATTACGCAACCGGCTCATGAAATGGGTCACGGCGTTTGAATAAAAACACTTTAAGAGTTTTTACAAAGAGACTGCCGAGACAAAGAGCGGGATTATCATATTTATCTGCGCAGTGCTAAGCGAGTAAGCGTACTTGATTCTATTTGCCAAGAAAGTGTTGTTATACTTATTGCAAACTGGATCAAGTACTAGGAGCAGATTTACAAGGAGAATTTCTTGACAAACTAGATTTCGAATTTTAATGCTGTTTGCTAGAAAACGTGATCCATATTACAATTTTTCTCCAAAACTAGATGTTCTTGATAATTTCTTTATGTCTAGACATGTTTTCGAAGATACAAGCATAAAACTGAATTCAAGATCCACAGATTTAAAACTTAACTATTCTAGCAAAAAAAAAGGAAAAGTATCGAAAAGCTAGCAGAATTGTCACGTTGGATGGCAATGCTGGTTGTTTGGCC
Source organism: Cerastis rubricosa (assembly GCA_949152445.1). Lineage (NCBI taxonomy): Eukaryota > Metazoa > Arthropoda > Insecta > Lepidoptera > Noctuidae > Cerastis > Cerastis rubricosa. Next base: position 14,276,663 of record OX424531.1, read on the forward strand.
AAAAAAAATGTAAACCTTGATCGATAGACATAGTATATCGATCTATATAGCCTATAATGTTCCAGCTGTTGGGGCACAGGCCTCCTCTCTTTGAGAGGAGTTGGGCCGCAAATCCGTATTCCACCAAACCACGCGGTTTTAATGGATGTCAAATATCTCCAAATATTCGTTTCATGATTTTCTTCCAACGCTGCGCGTATAAAGTTGGACCAAAAGGAGGTTAAAATTGCGCTAAGACTGGACTATTGCATCACACGTCCACCGTTAGCAATGCATGTGCCGATTTTAGCGTATGTCTGTGGGTCACCACTAATTATAGTGTCTTAACTAAAATCAGAACGCGGTATAAGGCAGTCGCAGTCGTGGTTTTGCAATTACTGCGTGGTTACGGTTCGCTATGTCTGGATTTTAGTTTTTGCTTTTAAGTGGCTCATTATGAAAAGATAAATAGGTACCATTAAAGATGCTTATAAAAATAAAAGAGGATTTAATATGTCTTGATTTCCTGTTAATTTGCGGTTGTTTGAGAAGTATGAAACTGCGAATGAGGTCATTATCATCATCTGCCAAGACTTTTCCCAAGTATGTTGGGGTCGGCGTCCAGTCTAACCGGATGCAGCTGAATACCTGTATTTTAAATAGAGCAACTGCATATCTGATATCCTAGTTAGTACAGAGTAATACGATACCCCTTAGTAAGACTGTTTGTCAGACTTTCGGCATTTTCATCAATCAGAATTTAGAATCATCCAAATCTGAATATGGGTCTTGTGCAAAGACAGATCATAGGTGCTTTTGCTTATCTCTGTTGGTCGAGCTCAACTTAACCCCACAAGGTGGCTCAGTGACTTTAAGAAGATTGCGAAGATTTGCAGAAAGTGGGCAGTGCGAGACATGTAATTCAAGGTCATTATGAAGGATGCTTGTAGGAAGACTATGTCTACAAATAATGATAATGACAGTAGTGGTTATAGATAAACAAACTGGAGGGCTCTTCTGATTAGTAGGTACTCCTCCCAGATGCGTGATGTGATGACATTTTTGAGAGTCATTTATATAATGATTTGATTTTTGACACACAAGTGACAACATTAAAATAACTACGTGTGAAAAGTTTGTTGTCATAAAAACTTGACAACATTATCACACACCACCATTACATCATATCATAACAGTCTAGTTCTACTACTGTACCCATAACAATACCATAAAAATAACAAATAGTAAACTTGGCACTACTTGAAATGGTTCAATGAACTCATAAGCTTCGGAGCATCGGATCGCGCATGCGCTCTCTGCTCTCATCCGGCTAGTAGGTATAAACAAAACTTCTTTTATTGGTGTGTTCTTTAGACCAGCTAATTAATGCTACTTACTTTATAGGTAAGAAAACTAGGAAACGTAAGCATAATAGCAGTTATTAGAAAAAAAAAACAACTGTCTAATCATTTCCAGAAAAGTTTTCGCTTATAAGAGTAAAAGTCTTATCAAAATCAACTTAGTAATTCTCAAGGTTAACCTCAACAAACAAACACAAATCGGAGCGCAAAGCTTCATCCTCCTTTGTCCCGTATTTCATTCCTTTGTCTATGCGATTGTAGAGTTATGTTTTAATGTTGGCACTACACGTGCATGTGCAGTTTTTAGGGTTGCCAGTATTCGTGGGGGGTTTTGGGAGGTTGGGGCACGCCGGGTCAGTGGGTCGCTCGCGCAGCCTCCCGGAGCTTTCCGGGAGAGACGCGCCTCTATCGACCGCGTGCCGCCACCCTAGGGTTGCCCAAAATCGTTTTTTGAAACAGTTCCTGTATTATACCAAGATAGTTGGTGATCAGATATTAAAAAATCATGTACATTTATATGTATGGCGAAAGTTTAAGAGGGTATGCAGAGGAACGTTGTAAGAACGATTTAGTAAAAAATACTTTGAAGTAAAAAGGCAAGAATTTTTGCCAAGAATCTAAATGTTTTAGGTATTTGTTTTACCACGTAGACGCGAAACATTACTTGTTACGATATTTTGTACAAAACATGCAAAAAGAAATGAAGTTTTACGTCTCAATATCTGCAAAAATTAAAACATCATTCGACCCGAGATTCCATTCGACACTACCTCCATAAGCGGTACAAAGACCCTCTCGCTATTAAAGAGTGCAATTTATACAAAATGGGGTGCGTTTGGAGGGTCGGTGACGCCCCTGTTTTGGGAGGACAAGCCGCGCAGCATCCACTACTGCGCAACTCTCTACACACTCGGGCCAGAGGCTCGGTTCGTCGCCGCACCTCAATACTTCCGGAGGTCTTTTATCGTGTTCCTTAGTCCTTTACCTGTCCTCAACCCTGAGCACATCATTATGGACACTCTGTAACTCCTCTTACCGCCCTAAGTGTTAAAAAGTGATGGGGAAAGACAAACATCAGCCCACCGAGGCTGAAGTGAAGGTGGCTACAGTGGCACTTGAGTCCGTGGATAACATGGCTACGTTACCGGTGGGCCAGCATCGCCAGCAGGGCAGTGACATGGCGATCGCTGAGAAGCACAACAACGCGAACAAAGAAATGGAGCTGAAATGCGTCCAGCCCAAACCATCTAAAAAGTATGTCATATATGTAGAATGTAGATAGTGTCTATAGGTGTAGTGTTTTATTACCTACTTGTTTATTTAATTATTAAAAGCAGATACTATGAACTAAAATAGTCAATTTTTTTTTTATCGGTCTTTTTTAATCCATAATTTAAAAACATATGTCTAGTCGTGAATAATAAAAGAGTTGGGTGTGCATGAATTCGCCGGGCGTCTTATCAGTCAATTATGTATTTGAAAAATTCAGAATTCTTCTTAAACACAATAATCGGGAATGTGATTTAAGTATTTATTTATGCCAAGATATGAAACTTTATTTCGAAAACGTACGCGAATAAGAAAGAGATAGAGAGAATTTTGAGGTTTTTTATTACCGTTGGATTATTTAATTTGAACGCATTATATTAAAATGTTGTTCCTCTTTTGAATGAAACCTAATGTATTATGAACTTTTTGAAACTTATTAGTAATGTAAAATATTAGATAATATGGCACAAAACGCGTAAAATACGCATTAAGCATTCACAAATTAAAAAGGCTGGCTAATTGTAGGAGTATGTCCCATAACTAAAGTTTCTCTTCTAAACGTGAGTAAGTAACGTGAGTACGTGAGTGTGTAAGTGTCTTTTAAACGGTACTTACTAGCAAAACTTTGACACCACTTAACGTACATCTTTTGTTTCTTTCACAGAACTTCACTCTTCATCATCTCGAGTTTCATCTACGCGAAACTCCTGGTTGTTGTGTGTATAGCTTACGTCATCAGTGATGTTATCACACACAACCTCCCCCTCTATTATTATGAGGGGTTCTTCACCTACCTGTATGGCATGAGCATTCTGTTTTTGTTGTACGTCTTCTGCTTCTTGCTCCAAGGTACGTAAAATTTCGCGTTTGAATTAATTTAAGCCACAGATACATTTGAATTTAAATACTTAATGAATGTCTTTGTTCAGAGAGTGCATGCTGCAGTGGAAGTCCTCCAAAACCGAAGCCCCCGCCAAAAGAGAAAAAACCTAAGAAAGAAAAGGAAAAGAAAACCAAAGATAAGGAAGCAAAAGAAGGCAAAGATGGAAAGGAAGGCAAAGACAAGAAAGATGGAAAGAAGGAAGGCAAGGCCAAGGACAAAGGAAAGGACAAGGAGGAGAAAGAAAAGGCTTCTAAAGAGGCCAAGAAACAAAGTCAATTCCAGGTGAGTGGTACACTCCACAACACTATCATACACAGCACATCCATTATTTTTTGTATTTAACATTATTTCACATTCTCTTGTCGCTTTCGCGTGTCGTCCTGTGTTAGTAACCACATATTTGTTTTTTTATTAATTTCAATTACCTACGTGGTTTGTTTAATTTAACTTTTTGTGATTCGCACTCGTTCGCAATTTTTATTATTTGACCGTTCACTATTATCATGGTCAACGCTTCGTCCGTACACAACAGGCCGCATGAATCCCTTTTTGTTTACGCTGCCTACTTTTTTTGTTTTTTCCATATCATTTGGGCAGGAGGTGTATCCCCGTAAGATGCGTGATAAAGTTCGTCAACAGCAATTGCAATTGCAAATGGCGCAATTGTATGCGTCTGATCAGGTGAGGTATCTTGACGCATCCCGCTTGAAGTGTATCATATCATTACGGAGTGCTTTGGATGTGCTGTCGTAGTTCGTTTGTTCATACTGCTTCTGTTTTCGCTACTGGATCACCTTGCTTTCATGTAGGCTTCGTACACACTTGGAAGTCATGACACTTGACTTTAAGATTGTAGAATTGCATCGACATTTTCCTGAGTTGAAACTTGATAATAACAAACGAATCCTCCTTTCATTTAGTTTTACTAATTGTATCTCAGCTAGTAGCAATTGCCACCTTGTTTCCAGAATGAAATCAAACAATCAATCTCCAAGTTACTCCTAACCAGCCAAATACAGCATTTCAAGGCGTCTGGTTGGTCCTTGAGTTTGTGAAGATATTTTCTGTTAACATTTTGCTAACTTTATTTCCTACAACAATTTCAGCAGCACCAGCAGCAAGACATTGTGGAGCTGGAAGCTGGTCCTGTTGCAAGACCAGCTCGCAGGCGCAAGACTTCTCAGAACGACCATAGCCATGGTAGCTTCTTCCTTAGGATTGGCGCTATTGGTATGAATATCTTTAATTGTAGGATTAAGGACAACAACATTTTACTCTTTACTCTATTTTTAGTGTTTCTATGTATTTCTTTCGTCTTTCAGCCTTTGGTCTCGGTACCATGATTTACAATGGGCTGGAGTTTGGAACATTCTTCGAGTTGCCTTTGGAGTCGCCTTGCTACTTAATTTTGAAGGGAGTCAATCCCGTCTTGCAAATGGTCTTCACTTTTATGCAAATGTACTTCATCTTCATGAATTCACGGGTAAAAAATTAATTTAACATTGTGAAACATTGTTTCAAATTCTTATGAAATTTTGAAATTATTTATACATTCTTTTGATTTTGTAGCTGAATATTCATCGATTCAAAGTGATTGCCAGATTTGGACTGATGCATGTTGTTGCGACAAACATTTGTGTTTGGATTCGAACCTTAGTATTGGAGTCGCTGAAGGAAATCACTGATTACCACGTTAAGAATCCTCATGGTTATTCTGGCGAAGGCGTACTAGGCAGTGAGTATCTTATTTAAATCCGTAGATTCATTGTAATTATTTTTTAATATCTAAGAGCATTTTGCATCTCAATCTCTTGCAACTGACCTGCTTTTGTTTTTTATTAATCATAAATCACTTTTGTACATAAATTAATGGCGCCTTCGTCTTCAGAAGTCATCCGTAAGCACACTCTGAGGCATTCCGGCAAAGTGTTCGGTGCTGCTTCCACCGCTGCCACCTCTATCGCATCTACCGTTATAACTACCGCTAAGACCACTGGAGAGCAACTCCTGAACGTTGTCACCTCCACAGCTGTTCCCAACACCACTCCTACCACAAGTTAGTATTCACCCACATCAATGTTCTGTTTCCCTGTTTCGCTAATATGTGCATGTATGTCAATTAAAATGTGTTTGGACTAATTTTTCAGCCACTACTATCTCATCATATAATATCGTGGGTGGTGGGTTACTTCCTAAGTCAAAACTAATCGCCACTATAAAGAGTACGGTAGGTTATGACAACGGGATGGGATATGGTCGCGAGTTCAGAGAATGGCCCAATGACAATCCTTTCACTACGACATCTTTTGCACCACTATCTACGGAGTCCGATAAAGTGACTCAGACACAGACGGCCATGTTAGAAGTCTTCCAGTGGCTTCGCACTTCGACTTTGAAACCGATTCTTAACGCTATATCGACTATGATGCCAAGCACGACTACCGGACAGATAGTAACTGATAGAGATGAGTGGGGCAATAGTATCGAAACTTATCGTGTAGATGAACCGCCACATTCGCCAGGTTGGTCGTTGGAGTGTCGCATTGAATTATTACAAAAGTAAAACGCCGTTGCACTTTTTTTTATTTGCGGTTTGTCAGATATTTTTTTGTGTTCATTCGTATCCCACGTACGCGTCCGTTGCACAAGAGTTTCCTCATTATTTTTCTTTAGGTTAAGTTTATTTGCGTCTTTTGCATGTAAATACTTATGGGTTATGCAGTCACCTTTTGCTATTTTTGGATATGCAATAACTACTTATACTTTGTTGATTCATTCGCACAATATCGTTGAATTTAAAGGATCACTGTAGGTATTTAAATATAGAATAGCAAAGGATGGCAGTAGTTTCAATGTGTAGATTAGTTTTTTTTGATAATCTTGACCAAATTCCGATCAAAATATTTGACTGAGAGCATTTTTTTTTCAGTGCCCAACTCTTCAGAGATCTTCGAGTCATTCGACGGCCTCAATCCCGCTGCGCTGATCGCCAATATTGATAACACTACGGTGTGCGGCCGAAACCCAATTATGGGCACTATCGTAACCGACTCGGCGCCTTATCTGTATCCGTTCATCATTGAGTACTCCCTCATCGGCGCCGCCGTCATTTACGTTATGTGGAAGCACATTGGCCGTTACCCCAGGTAATATAACCGTTTTGTGTAATGAAAATTCCGTACTCCACTAACCGTAAATGTATAGTAACACTAACCACAGTTTAGATACCATTCGGCACCTCCATTAACATACAGTTCCAGTAACCATACTTAATGTTAACCTTCTGTAACCATTTGTAAATAGTTTCCCCTAACATTAGAGTCACGCTCCTCACGGCAGTTTCCTAACACTAGAGCACGATTAGAGTAGACTGAGAATTAAAGAGTAGCAACGCGTCCGTGACTTTGCACGCGTTTGGTTACAGCGTGGCCAACGACGAAGATCTGGAAAGACGTCTGGAGGCTGTTCTCTCCCGCAGGGCGGCGGCGCTTGCAGCGGCTCAGCGAGGAAACCGCGTCGATTGCGCTGGAGCCTCCAAAGGCCTCTTCTGTGGACTACTGCTGCTCGTCGCCTCTCTCATCTGCTTGATACTCTTCTTCGTCCTGATCAGACACCAAGAGTTGAAGCGCCTGTCGATCTATTTGGCTGATGTATCCCACTGTGCTTTGATGGTTCTCTCTATACTGGCGATTCTAATTGGATTTATACGGTAAGAAATTAGTTTTCTTCTAGAGCACATTTTAATTACCATTAAAATTATGTATATTTTGGTTTTTAGTTTAGTTTTGTGTTAATTATTTTGTTTTTATTTCCTCCAATCCCATTCATCCCCATATCCTGTTCGTGTTTGAATATCCTACACTCCGTCAATGGCTCCAATTTGTTTTTGTTTGCACATCGACCGTGCTAACCCACATAATCACTATCCACAATTCCAATAAATTTTCAATTGCATTTCTATTCTTATCACAAACCTGTTTTCTTTATGTTGTCTTTTTGTTTACCATTTTTGGTTTCACTCATTCTCTAATATTAGTGGTCGTGTAATGAAATGGAGCAATACTCCTCCCTCCTGTACCGAGCCTCTCCGCAGGGTGCAATCTTTGAAGTTCCGCTCCGAAGAACAGTCTGACCTGAACGACATCCTGCTCCGTGTCTCTGCGTTTGGACTCTTCGTGTATGCTGTGTTCAGCGTCATCGCTGGTGGAATGGGAGCCTTCACTCACGAGCCGAACCTTCTCGTCATGATTACTGGTTGCTTGAGCGTGCTTCAGGTAAACTACTGCTTCCTTCTTTATTATTTGCGTTCGTAAGTATGCGTTTCTGTGTCTGTTTTCGAAAAACTAATACCATTGTTTAATTTCGTAACCCAGGTGGTCCTTCAACTGCTATTCATTGCCGATGTTTCCCGCCGCCGCGTCCACCTGCCCGAACAAGAACGCAGCAAGCCCGCCCGTCAGGCCGTAACCTTCCTCCTGATCTGCAACGTTACCATGTGGCTCATCTACACCTTTGAAGCACAAAAAGTCCTGGCTAACCCTGTAAGTACCGCCTGTTGCTACTTGCTGTACTAAGAACCTCTCAGCGTTATGGCATTTTTGGATGTTTACTCTATAATACTAACAATCCCTTATTCTCTTTTCAGGTGCAACTTGATTTCTACGGATTCGTGGCTTGGTCTCTCGTACAGCGCTTCACTCTACCACTTTGTATTTTCCACCGTTTCCACTCGGCTGTCACTCTAGCTGAAATATGGAAGACCAGCTACAAAGCGCGCCTGGAGTGAGCGGTTGAAGCTGACTAAGTTGGAGATCTAAGTCCAATCAACAACATCCTAAATGCAACTAGGATGAATACTACGGATTTCGTCCTCAACCGGGACAGCAATTTTATGTAGGTAGAACGGATAAAATTACTACTAGTTTTCAAAATCATCTCGCTATTTCAAGTGTTAGAATAGGTGTGACGAATTTAGGATGGTAAACATTGCATTTTACAATGTAGAAGTGTCTATGTAATTGCTCTCCCGGACAGTATTGTAGTTGACACGATATAATCACCTGGATCTATCTACCCTATGGATCATCATTATGTTGGTTATTATTTGCTACGGTTCTTTCATACTTCGTTTATCTTTCACATTCCATTCTATTTTAACAGGTTCAATAAAAAATAGGTTTCCTGAAAGACTGATTGCGGAGACTTTAAAGCGACCAAGCATACATATTTTCAGCTCATTTTCTTTAATAGATACGTAACAGGATTGCTCAGATTTCGGAATTCTATACTTGCAAAATTATTAACGTTAAATGAGAGCATTTTAACATGATCTGATCGAAACACGATAATAAAATAAATCCCAGTTGTGAAAAGTTCCCTCCTTTGTTAGAAATAATTTGTGTGCCATGGTTTTAGGGTTAAGGCTTGATTAAAATTTGACAATATTTTACATTTCCGGAAACATTTCAATCTTTAAACAAAATCTATCTTATCTGCGACTGGTATTCATTGTTGTTATAAATTAATTGTAATAATTAATTGAATTTGGAACGTATTATGGTCGATGAATTTAACATTTCAACACAAAATGGGAGCCGTTTTGTGTATTTAAAAAACCGTATCTAAAATATAAGATATAAAATTAATTAAAATAAAATTAATTACTATATTAAAGTTTCAGAAGATTTATTAGCCAACATAAATTTGAGGTAAACAAGTAGGATTACTATAAAAGTTTAATATTATGTGGTATCTTAAGAGGGTAGTTGACGTGTCGAAAAACTATATCCGAATAAAAGTACTTAACTTTAGAAAAATAGTAGAGACCTGCCGCTTGAGCTGCAGAGCGCCGCTTTATAGGTACGGATCATTTGGGTATTTGAGTTTAGAAGACATTTTTATTGCAAAGGGGCCATAAAAATGTAAATTTTTTATCACTATGTAACAAGCACATTTTTATAGCGCTGACGTTAGCAAGTTCAGAGATATGGTAACACTAGATTAGTATTAAGATACAATTACTGGCAACTTTATTAGATGTTGCTAGTGCGTAACTTCTACCTATTAGTAATTATTAAAATCGATTACAATTTGCGAAATTTTAACTTGGTACTAAGTTCACAGCGTCAACATTATAAACGCTAAGTTAAACGTTAAAATTTTTCTCTGCAAATATTTTCATAATGATTTTTGTGCAATCTATTTTTATAGGCTGACTAATTTACATACCTGTCTATTCGTGTAATGCAATGATCAACCGTGGTTTACACGTGATGTCATTTCTATGTTATGAATTTTGTATAATAGTTCATACTCAATTATTTATATTTATTAATTTTGTAAATTAACTTATAAGATAAAATCGTAACTTATTGCTCTAGAGTCTGAGAGTAACGTGTGCTTACAACGTGAGATTTCGAGTGTATGTAGTTAGATTTCGATTGGTTTAAAATACTTTAGTGATTGGTAATTTATTATTATAAACAGTGGATGTAAAAAAAATATATAAAAAGAGCTCAATCGTATTGATTTTTGAGAAATTTAATGGGTTAACAATAACAGGTTTTAGCTTGTTTATTGTTAATAACACCAACCAGCGTGTTTGGCTTGTTTTATCACTGCCGATATTTTTAACAATAGATAAATTGTTAGTAAGTCCTTTGATAAACCTATACTATTTCTAACTTGTTCAATTTTGTAGGTGATATTTAATGTGTACCTTGATGTTTGGAACAAAATGTACCGATGTTTGTAACTCTAGGTTATAACATTATTATCATACCTATGTGGATACTCAATCAGTGTTATATAGATACCAAAAATTTGGAAATTCTACTTTAAAATATATAATTAATATATGTAAATGTCTATTTGAATAAATTAAATAATACTTATACGTGATTGTTAGTTTTATTTATAAACTAAGGGAGAAGCCACACGGTGCGGTGCGGTCGCGGCACGGTGCCGGAGCGATGTCGCTGCGGCGCTGCGGCCTGCTTGTAAATATCAATGATATGCCAGACGGTGCGTTCCGGCGCCGCACCGCAGGCACACCGCAACAAGGTGCGGTGCGGTCGAGGCGCCGCGCCGCGCTGGAGCGATGTCGCTGCGGCGTCCTGCATATAAAAATCAATGATATGCCAGACGGTGCGTTCCGGCGCCGCACCGCAGGCACACCGCACTTCGATTGAGCGAGACGCGAGGGGGGGAAGAAGGCTAGGTCCCCGCTCCGCATACAACTGCGCCGCAACGGTGCCGTATTGCGGCGCCGCATACCACATGCGTACAGTGATGCGGCAAAATGTTTGCGGTGCGTCGCCGCACCGCACCGTGTGGCTTCTCCCTGCATATTTCTATTACAATGTGCAATGTGCCACCTGTGCTCTGTGTGGTGTGAAGACCTAGGACGTAAAGAATAGCACCATCCCATATTTTTTCGTAGGTGTCGTAAGAGGCGACTGAGGGACTTACCAGAGAATGGGCAGCAGCGTTTTCTGTGCTTTTGTAACAACTGTACTGCGATCGCCAACCCACCTGCCAAGTATGACGATTATGGTAAAACCCCCCCCCCCCTCCTTGGGGGAGGCCTATGTCCAGCAGTGCACGTCTTTCAGGCTGAAATGATGATGATGATGATGTGGCTACCAAACTACTTGTTCCTCAAGTAGGGATCCCATATTAGTATTTTTATTATTTTGTGGTTTAAATCTCAGCCGGATAACAATGATAATTCGCTACCTTACTTACGAGCCCCCAACTATAAAAGAAGTCCAAGATGCCATCAAACAACTACATAACAAAAAGGCGGTTGGTGTTGATAACATTCCAGGGGAGCTGCTTAAGTACGGGGGTGAAAGACTGCATGAAGTCATCAGGGATCTTCTCGTGATAATGTGGAATGAAGAGCAGGTGTCAGACACTTATAAAGTATCTCGAATAAGCGCCCTGTATAAAAACAAAGGCGACCGATCAGACTGCAACTCTTATCGTGGAATTTCGCTGTTGTCTACTCGTGGAAAAGTATTAGCAAAAATCCTTCTCAACCGTCTTTTTCCATTGTCAGAAACAGTCCTTCCAGAGACCCAATTTGGCTTTCGTCCTGAGAGACGAACCTATGAAGCTATATTCTCTGTTCGACAGCTTCAAGAGAAAAGTAAAGAACAAGGTCGACCCTTATACCTCTGCTTTGTCGATCTTGAAAAGTCATTCGACAGTGTTCCCCGAGAAGCCCTGTGGGCTCTGTTGATAAAACTCGGATGCTCTGAGTTTGTTAGGATGATACGACTTCTGCATGACGATATGTTCTGTTGCGTCGCGGTAAAAGGCGAGCAATCAAACTCTTTTAATGTCACCTGTGGCGTGCAGCAGGGATGTGTTCTTGCGCCAACACTCTTTGCTCTGTACTTCGCCGTCGTAATTCGAGAAACCCTAAAACGTATTTCAGAAGGCATTCGGATCCGATTCCGAACCGATGGCAATTTATTTAATCTTGCTAGACTGAAAGCCCGCACAAAAGTCTCTTATACCACGATAACAGAGATTATGTACGCTGATGACCTGTGCTTCGTGGCGGACACTTGCGACAGTTTGCAGGCGCTGATAGGTTGCCTCAATTACGTCTGCTGTAAGTTTAGTCTGTCAATAAACGTCAAGAAAACCGAAGTTATGGCAATGAACATAGACGAACAGTTGTTAGTTCCTGACATCCTAATTGGCAATGTCAAACTGAAACGAGTAGAAAGCTTCAAGTATTTAGGTAGCATAATTACAAGTAAAGGGGATCTTGACGCAGAGGTTAATCATAGAATATGTGCTGCAGCAGCAGCTTTTGGCAAATTGCAGCCTAAGGTTTTCAGTTCGCACGATCTGAAGCTGGCTACCAAGATCTTAGTGTACTTAGTGGTAATAGTTCTACCTAATCTTCTGTACTCGTCGGAATCATGGTGTCTCTATCGTCAACATATAAGGACCTTGGATAAATTCCATCTTAAATGCCTCCGAAGCATCATGAACATCAGATGGTCGGACCGTATTAGAAATACGAACGTCTTAAGGCAAGCCAAGGTCCTTGGCATAGAGGCCTACCTGATGAGGCGTCAGCTGAGATGGTGTGGACATTGTTATGGAAATAGTAATTTAATGTTGTAGATTACTGGCAGGCTGAATTGTTTATGGGATCTTAAGAAGTTTGGTTTGTATTCGTGAACGTTCTATCTAAAAAGAATGATAGATGACACTTGAGTTTTAGCAGGTTTGGAGATAACATGTCGTATTGATTTTTATAGAATGTATATTTGTTGGAAATGCTCTGAGTAATTATATTGAAGTGAAATCGTTTTGGAAGTTGTTATTTTTATCTGAAGGAACACCCGCAACAGACATGACTGTCTCTAGAATGAATGATAAGCGAGACTAGCTAAGCGCATCTTCTATAATGAACTCCAGGAAGGTAATCGGAAACGTGGTGGTCAGTTTTTGCGTTTTAAGGATGTTCAGAAAAGACACTTCACAAGCTGCGAAATTGACCCCTTAGTGTGGGAAAAACAGGCACAAAATCGACGCGAGTGGAGGCGTCGTGTTCATCAGCAGGTCAACGCCTTTGAAGAGAGAAGAAAGTCGCATTTAGATATTAAGCGCGATGACTTTAAAGCGAGGCCACCTACAGCTTTACAATACAATATTTTTTTTTTTTTTTTTTTTAATTTGGCAGGAGTGGGAAATCCCCACGGACACCTCGACTATTTCACGACATGTGAGACAGTCGAGGTAGTGCCGGACTCGAACCGGCTAAAAACCACTCCTGCCTTGCCAGTGTTCCTCTAACATTATCAGAGACCTTTTTAGCTATGTGTTTGCCTTGTTTTGCGACTGATTTTTATAGGAGGCCGAAGAGACCGTGCTGTAAGCTCATTTTTATTCTGTGATTTTAATTCCATGATTGTACGCTATTGATTACTATAAATTTTTTGCTTTTTAATATTTTTTGCTGTTTAACTACAATTTACTAATATAATAATTCTGTTTTAACTAAATATAATAATTTTACAATTTCTTAAATATGAACTCTTTTTATCCTGGTTTATTTACTATCTTAATCCCTTATTTAAATTAACTATAGTTCTCATATTTATCCATCACTAACCCTTTTATAGATGTCCTCAAAGATAATTTTCTGCGCTTGATTTATTTAATTTTAGTTTTAATTTAATGTTTTAGGTTAGATATGTATGATATTTGCAATGTATTCTTAGTATACAATTGAATATCATAATATTTATTTTCGGCTAAGTAATTTCTTGTAATGCCTAAAGTTTTAATTCTGGTACTAGTATAGAATAGTGATGTTTCTGTTTCAACGAAATAGCAGCAGAAAATTGCGCCAGGGTCGACACAACTTGACGATTCCACTAGAGTTGACTTTCGGTCATGCATAATTCCAGCCACTTTCTCATAAAAGTGGCTCCAATTAACGTTCTCCACTAAGCCAACCCTAGTGGTTCGCTCAATGCGACTGCAATCTGGTTGTGTCGAACTGGTCGTCTTTGTGTACACGGAAGTGGGCGCACCGACAACTTTAGCAGTATGCTATAGCTGCTCTCGCGAATGCGTCCCACTTCCTACGCACTGGGCATTCATTACTGAATGCATTGTGCGAGTGTGTCTCCAGCTTGGCTCTGGCGCAGTTAATACACGCCGCCGCCTCGCCAATCTGTTTGGCCGGGCAGTCCACCCTAAGGTGTTCACTGCCACAGTGGCTGCACAGATCAGCTGGCTCTGTGCACAGGCGTTTGCTGTGCCCGTAAGCCAAGCAACGGGTGCACTGCACCAAAGGCGTCTGGTCCTCGACGCGCACTCTCTGCAGGTCAATACGAAGCTTGCCTACATCGAGTGCACGTCTCCAGATCGCAGGTGACACACTCAACACAATGCTATTCACGTGCGGGTTTCGCGACTTTTTTCTATATTTAAGGGAAATTCTTTGTTCCTCGTCCCCGAGGCCGTGAAAGATCTCCCGGTTCTGGTTCTTAAGGGCTTTCAACACTTCCTCATCACTGTGAACTAACAGCACGTCCCTAAGAACCAGAAGCGGGTCCCGATTTTTCACTACCTCGACGACGAGGTTCTCTCCGGCCAATTGTAGTCGCGTTTTTAGCTTGTCACGCTCTTCCTCTGTCTCGCACCCCATGATGACCTTTTGGTCCTTGGCTTTACGAACCTTTTCGACTCGCACCCAGCCCTCCTTCGCGTCCACAGCTTTTCGGATTCTTTCCAGGACTTCGCCCGCCGTATCCATCTCCTGCGTTGAAGAGACTACCACCGAGTGCAACGTTGCTGGCTCCAGGGCCTGACCCCCAGTTTGGCGCTTACTCGCAGCCGCTGCACTAGCATAGGTTTTCTCTCCAACCTTTTCCCAGCCAGCCAGACTGTCTCGGAGCTTTTCCACATACTCGGAATTTTCCTTAACAATCGAGATGTGCTCCTTTAAGGTGGTAATGAGCTCAGTCTGGCTAGCGAGACTCTCAGAAATGGACCGGGGACAACAGTCAGCAGCGGGCGCGGGTGCTGGTACGGCTGCAGGTGCGAGAGGAGCCCTGTCTCGTTCCGACTCCTTCACCAGCTCAAAAAGCCTGTTTATGGCCCCGAGTACCGCAGTCTTAATATCGGTCTTTAGGTTGCGAGAGTTGCCCAAATTAAGCTTTGCCTTATTTAGGCAAGCTCTCGCTTCCGCGGTACGACTGGGGTAGCCGGCCCCAGGCTTCTTGAGCGGTGCTAAGGTATCTACAGTAGTTCGGCGCGTCCCCGGAGTGGCCGGGCCCGCCTGCGAAGCGGGAGGAGTGTTGTCTCCGAAAGAGATTCTCCTCCTCGCATTAGCAGACGACAGCCCCGCCTTCTCCGCCGATCGCGGCGAGCCGCTGGATCCCTGAGTCCTCACAGTGCTGGATGGGGTGCGGAACATTTCTAGTGCTAAGTGCAATCGGGTTGACCCCTGTAAAGAGGAGGTCAGTATAACCGGTTCCAGTCGAGAGGAAAGGTTTCTTGGACACTGGTAATTTGTGTTCCTGTAAAGGGGGAAACACAAAACGTAGGTATTTAAATTTTACAATACAATATTGTCAATGGTGTTCTGACATGTTCGCTTTGTGCTCGGAGTTTTTCGGCCAAAGTTGGATATGCTAGCCACTTGAGAGCACATGAAAGAGCAGCACACCAAAGCTTTTCACACCTTCCACCCTAGAAAGTCATCGAATGCAGTCGCTGTGGCCGAAATCGGCTAGATGGCATCATCATCAGGTAGATAGTAAGGGTCCAAGTTCTATTATTGATCGAAGGTCCAAGGCTAAAAGAGTGACTAATACAGCAGCAACGTGTAACGGCACTCCGTGATTGATGCATAACAAAAGAAGAATGTCAGCCAATAAAATCACGTTAAAGTGAAGCATTAAATACTGGTTGTTAGTATTCACATCCTTAAAATAACCATATAATTATAAATAGAAAATATCTTCATCAGCATAAATTTACAACCTTTGTTTGGTCGGCTTCCAGTCCACCATAACATGGAGCGACTGCCTATTTGACCTCGAAAACCCAGTTGCCGCCCCTAAGACGATCCACTGACCGAATGCACAGCAATAAGTTGTGTTGCAACATTTAAATGTAAATACCTACATTGAATACCTAGTAGTACGTATTCTGTTTATTACACTTAAAAGGGAAGCGCCAGAGTAGCCCGCAAAATTCATATTTTGTTCAACATTCATCTTGACGTTTTGGGCCGAGCTCAAGTAGAATGGGAGAAGGGCAGGAAGATGATGATAATGCAGCCTGACATTTAGCGGAGAATCTCAGCCACATGCAAATGCCTTTCATTCATTTATTTTATGCCCAACATTGATATATGATCCATACAAGACAGCAGTCGAACCATTGTTTCATTTTTTTTTTTCCATTGGTTTAAAAGAGGAATGCGGGAGTCGCTGATTTTCCCATTATCACCCTTTCATCCATCCAGTGTAAATTCTGTGCTTAATACTACGATCTATTTCGCCATCGCTTTGCACGAGTGAACCGATTTTTTTAAACAGCAGATAAAGCGACAAAAGGAAACAATTTTAATTTAGTGGTAACATTATTTCTGCAGTAATCGACTTGCACACTTTTTTCAAGTAGCAACTTCCACGCCTCTGTTGACTGTCAATTTGACATTTACAACAATTGACTTGACTGACAGTTTGTTACATCAATCAACCTGATGCGTTGGGAATTTATCGGAAACTATCCACAAGTTTAAATAATAATTATGAGGGAGTGATTCACCTCAATCAGTAAAATAGTGGTATCAGTTTATTGTGAAGGGACACGGAAAGAATCGAACATGCTCATACGTTGTGTTCTGTTGTTGTTGTGTTTGAACTGTGTGAGGACGAGTGAGTATTTTGGTAGTGATGGGGGCCGTGTTGCGGAGTTCAATAGAATGTTTTCGCTATGGCCTTCTGTCCACAATGGTGCGAGGTTGATGAGAGTGAGGAGGGAAGCGGCGGTCGGTGCTGGCCAAAGCGAGGGTGGACCAATAACACCTGACAACAAGTCCTCGCCGTTGGGAGTAGAGAACCCTGCTCCTAAAAGTGAAGCAAAAAACGACACGAAGGAGCCGGGTAAAGTTGACACAGCACAGCCGACGCCGCTACCTGGTGAGATTACACAATGAATTCCTGTTATTACACAATGTAACATAGAGTTTTCCTCTGTAGTTCTTATCAATTGCTATGCAATGTTAGTTTCCTTATAGATAATATTAAATGGCTAGTTCGTTTTGCCAAGCATTTAAATTGTATTCCGCCCCTAAGACTATCCACTGACTGTATTGATAAAATATAGCTTAACCACCGAACCATCTATGACATAAAATTTTGCCATATGCCAAATTCTGTGGGTTACTCAATGTGAAGTAACACAACATTGAACTCACTTTCTCTAATGACTAGTGGGTCATTTTAACTATTAAAATTAAGATTATTCATGTCCTGTATCAATTTGCAATAAGATTTTTAATAAGTCCATGTTTAAATAAGATTTTTGATCTCTATGTTGAAACAATTAAGTACTGATATTCATCTTAAATGGAAATAGTTATACAAAAACGTCCCAGTCCACAATGACTCCAATTTGAGATAAACGCAATTTAATGTTTCAGTGGCACATTTTTTTTTCCTTAACTAGTATAGACTAATACTATTGGTTTCATTCAAGAAAAATATAATCATTAGAGATGAAACAGATATCTGGTAACTATCGGGTATCCGGACTATCCGACGGCCTAAATACTATCCGGCCGAATACGGATTTATATTTTTAAAAATTAAGTAATTAATTGCTTTATTTACTTAGTATCAATTAAGAATTACAATCAGTAATCACAAGATAATTCTACAACTTTGAAAATGAATTACTACTCATACTGCATTAAGGGCATATTATGATGAATGAATAATAATTTCCAAGCGGTTCCGCTTGTGGTTGTATAATATAAGGCCAGCTGCAGAAAAAAGTCGTTCGCAACACAAACTGCTGCAACTTCATTTATCAACGAAAAGACCTTAATTGGCCGGAGTCCACCCGATCGTTCGCGCGCCGCCTACGCAAGCGTGCTTCGTGCGATGCACCAAACGGTAATGTTCTGCCGGATATTCGGCGGCCGAATATCTGCCTATCCGGCTAAACTGCTATCCGTTTCATCTCTAATAATCATGTATTTGCATTTTTTTTTGATAATTACGTATAAACGGTAAGTAATTAGAAGAATGAATAATGAGAAGGGGAGACCGTGAATCGGTAAGTGTAAGGTGGGACAGGCTCAGGCTCGGCGGAGCGACGATCTTCGCAGGGTGGCTGGTAGCAAATAGATGAGAGTTGCCGAGAATCGAGTTAAGTGGCGAGTAATTGAAGAGGCCTATGTCCAGCAGTGGACTGCTGTAGGCTGATGATGTTAATGATGACATTTTGCTATTATGATACAAGGTGTCAAAACTGGTAGACAGGTTATCTCAGTTTTCAGTGATTTGTAGATTGGAATGTTTTGCCTACCTACGTCCAAATAGAGCATTCTATTGACTGAAAGCCACTCCAAACATAGTTGGAAAAACGCTTGGCAAATGAGGACAGTTGACCATTCTTTTTATCTAACTAGCCATATTATTTTAGTGTAAAATAGCTGCCAAAAATTGTAGTATACCTGTTTTCAAACAATAGCATTAATCAGCATCAGTCAGTTTGTAAATAGAACTTGAAAGTCACTGTAAATTAAATTACTTAGAATTTTTATACAATTTGCGCTATCAAATTTTAACTTAGCAACTGTTTTTGACAAAGAACTCTGTGCGGATTGGATCCTTTCTGCTAAACAATGTCAAATTGTATGGCCATAGAATAATATTATTGTATAATTTACATGTATAATTGACTAGCATTTGCTTGCAGCTGCGCTCACGTTATGAACAGGATTTAACCCTTGGGAATGTTTTAAACATAGCCTGTGAGACTCAGGGATAATGTAGCTACCCGTTAGTGATTTTCGGAATTGGATCAGTATATCCAAAGATTACCCCCGTATACAAAAAAAGAAATTACTACTCAAAAAAAAAAGAAAAAAAAAAGGAAGAAAAAGAGAGTGTTAAAGAGTCAAAAAAAAGTTAAAATTTTCTTACGTTTGCATGGCAGTGTCAGGTTGTATGTTGATTAAAATATGATATGTGGCCTTAACAAATATGGTTTTACTGAGTCATAATCTTTGAATGACTTTTTCATAAAATAGTCAAGCAATGGGATTAAATACCTAAACAGAGGGTTGTATTCATGGTTTGAAAGATTATAATTCTGTAAATTACATACATATTACGGTTGCGTATCATAATTTAATAACACAAAAAAAACTTAGAAAATTTGAATTCTGCTAAGGGGCTAAACTGTTGCTTCCACCTTTGGTTTTTAATCACACATTTTTTTATTTATTTTACAAGTCCTAATGATACAAGGAAAAAGTCAGTGTTTACATTATAGCTTCCTTTCTCAAGGCCATTGTTTTTTTTTTCTATTCATCTCTAATTCTATTGTCTTAATTGTCTATTATCTATAAAAACAGTTATCTTCTTTATTGATATTCTCATTACTATTGTTGCATGACTACCGTTTGTGGTTAAATCATCAAATGGGTGTTTGCTATGAATTGGTAAACTCGGAAACTCTGACTCAAGACATGCAAAGCAAATTAACACGTATGCCCCATAGTAACAATGATTTGTTTATTTTCCATGTTAGTACATTATTAAGACTTGTTGTGCTAAGTAATAAAGACTATTAGATAAATTAGCATTACACATAAAACATTCAATCAAAAATATTACTGGTCATGGAAATATTTGACTGCCTAGTTGGTCATAACGGCGACTCCTGAACAAGAGGACCTGGGTTTCATTCCTAGGTCTGGGAAAGTGTTTTGGGTTTTTTCATCAGGAATTTCTCAGTAGCAGCCATAGTCTGAAACTTGATGGCAATACTCTCGCCCAGGCCCAGTCCTCGTCCCGTGAATAGGGGATGACCACTATTTTTTTTTTCTTTGTCTGTCGGGTAGATTATTGAAAAGTATTGGACACGTATTTTTTCATTTTTTACGTGGTCATAAAATTACGGAGATATATTGAGTTGAAATGGCGCATGACGTCACGTGTAGGTAATTTTTATAGGGTATCATTTAAGCTATCACCAATTTAATTAGTTTTGTGTTTCTTAAATAATAGGGTTTGTCCTCAAAATAGTAGATCTGTCACCAAAATGTAGTCACCAAACAATGCAAAATCAGTTCCACAATAAATCACCTAAAATCCTGAGATATAAGGTCTAGTACCAAATAAATGTTTTTGTATGTATTATAATAGGTGTGTCCTAATAAGTATTTAAGCAAACTAATTTAAAGAGATCACCAAACCACAGGTCCAAACTAAGGCGTTGTCGACGTAGCCCCGCTACGCGGGGCTCCTATTTCTGTCTGCAGGGTTTACAGTAACCTAACACGAAGGGGATGTCGGGGTCTTAGTTCGCTCGCTCCGCTCGCTCACTAGACCCCGCCATCCTCTTCGAACCTAACCTGTCCGAGTCGGTGTGCCCAATGTCTCGTATAAAGCATTTCTTCATAGAAATAAGGAACTGATCTATTTATTTGGTGACAGATCTACCATTCCGAGCACAAAGCTATTATTTAAGTAATAAAACTATTATTATAAGAACGAAGTTTATATTCATCTAATGCACTACAATTTTATTGGTAGTCCATCTCTTATTTTACACATGTATCAACATTTATTTGATAATTCATACCTGGGAACACTTTTTGTTTATCTGAGAATGAAAATATTTCGTGGCGATAGATCTATTTACTAGGTGATAAAACTTTGATGACAAATATAAATTTTGGTGACAAGAAATATAGTTCCCATTTTTATACCTACTTGTGACGTAGTGAGCCCCCACTCTCCAACTTTAATGAGTTTTAACTAAGTAATTTTTTGATATTTTGATAAAACTAAAAATACGTGTCTAATAAATTTGTATTACCTGCCTGAAGGACAAAATAGAATTTCGTTTTCTTTACCCAGTATTATACCCTAGGGACTTTAACATAACTGGATTAATGTGGGAGTACAACTAGTTACACCTCTGCGTAACCCTTCGAGCATAACAGACGTGACCTTATGTATATTAAATTTTTGATTTATGGGAGAAATATTTTCATGTAAATAGATTTTAATCATGAGATATTTCCAAAGTGGCTTTCCGTAATATGATCTCTTTTCACTGTCAAAATAAAGGTGAACAAACTTATACAGGGTGGGCCAGAAAGAAATGCGAATTTGAAAAAATGATTAAAAAAAAACTTAGTACAATTCACATACAAATTTATATTTTTATAAAAATTTACATCTGGGAAATTCATTTCTTAAAAATAACGTCATCCAGGTGTGCACCATCCCGCTGCAAACATTGGTAAAAACTCGCTGGCACATTGCACGGGGAATAGCTGCCATTTCTTCCCGGATATTGGTCTTCAACTGGTTAATCGTGGCTGGGTTATTGGAGTAGACTCTACTTTTTAGGTATCCCCACAAAAAAAAGTCCAGTGGCGTTAGATCCGGACTTCTAGGAGGCCATGCAATGTCACCTCGGCGCGATATCAGTTTCAAAACAAAAGTCAACAAAAGCTCGTCGTAAAATTGGATCATTTGGCTGTAATTCCTGCACAAGTTGAATTTTATACGGGTGCAATTTCAGATCTTTCAACAAAATGCGACGCAAAGATGTTCTGGATACCACAAGTTCGGCTGAACGCTTTCGAGTCGATAGAGCAGGATTACGTTGAACTGAAGCTCTAACTTGTTCAATTGTGTCTTCCGTTCTTGTTGACCTTGGGCGTCCCGCAGGCTTCTGTTTGAGAGTCGAACCAGTATCTTCGAACTTTCTGACCCACGATCGAATCACACTTTCTTTCGGACACTGATTTAGGTCATGTAATCCAAACTCACGCCGAAATAAACGCCTAACAATAACGCACGAATCGCGATTTTTGTAATAATGTTTAACGCAGAATGCACGTTGCGCTCCGGTGAAGTGATCCATCGCGACTAAATTTCCGGGAACCGAGCTACTTAACCCCACCACCCGCGCAGTCCCCTCTCTAAAGCTTCAAACGCAAGAGTGTTTTTAAAATCGTACGCCTTTCTGGCCCACCCTGTATTACAATATAAGGTCATGTATATTTTAACCTTGTTATGTTCGTTGCTTCATGGTTATTATTAAAAATGATTCTATGCGCCTGTGTGCGTTGTATGTAATGTGTTTTTTATGATGACTATAATTTTTTTGCTGAGGCTTAACAAGCAGTAAATGTTCATTGCCCTATGAGTTTCCAGCTTATAGTTCACTTGTTTTCAACAAATTCAATCACGGTTTAGATGATTTAATTGACCTCATTTTAATCAGTATTAAATAACACAATTAAAATCATGTTTTCTAATATCGATGATTTATATCAATTATAACATTTTTAATGAAATTTTGTCGGCCTATAACTGTCTAAGGAACATATACTATGGCGCACACATGCTATGTCTATCTGCACAGTTCGGGTATTCCCCGAAATGTAAACAAACTTGTAACTTGATATATATTATATATAATAATATATATTGATATATAATAATATATATTGATATATAATAATATATTATAATAAATAGGTTAAGTATATGAATAAAATATAGGTTAAGCACCGAGAAGGCAGGTTTCCTTTTAAGAAACCTGAATGGGAACACATAATTATGTGACCAATAACACAACATATGACTGCGGCTGTACACAAACAGTTATTGCCAATTTTAATTTGTTAATTTTCTAAGTTTTTTATTGTTAATTTTTTGTTTAATCAAACTAATAAAATTATTGATAATTTTAGAAGATCTGCAATGTTAAATACTTTTTATTTTATAATTCAAATATACTTAATTAAAATAAAAAAGATGTTAAAAAACAAGTTTAAATGCAGAAATATTAGAATATGCAAATTAATTTAAAAAAAACTGATTATATCAAGCAAATCTGTTTTTTTTAGGGTTCCGTACCCAAAGGATCAAACGGGACCCTATTACTGAGACTTCGCTGTCCGTCCGTCCGTACGTCCGTCTGTCACCAGGCTGTATCTCATGAACCGTGATAGTTAGCCAGCTGAAATTTTAGGGTTCCGTACCCAAAGGGTCAAACGGGACCCTATTACTGAGACTTCGCTGTCCGTCCGTCCGTCCGTCTGTCACCAGGCTGTATCTCATGAACCGTATTAGTTAGCAAGTTGAAATTTCTATAGATTATTTATTTCTGCCGCTATAACAACAAATACTAAAAACAGAATAAAATAAATATTTAAGGGGGCTCCTTTAAGGGGGAGCCTTTACAAAAAAGTGATTTTTTATAAAAATTGGTACGGAACCCTTCGTGCGCGAGTCCGACTCGCACTCTTGGCCGGTTTTATAAATAATGGTACGGAACTCTTCTTGCGCGAGTCCGACTCGCACTTGGCCGGTTTTTTGATAATATACACATTTCAATCGAAATAACTCAATAAAATGAAAGATTTGCTAGATTTTAATAATTAATTGATAAATATCTGTGATTTCAGGCAATGCAACAGTCAATAACAGTACCGTACCAACTACGGTGGCTACGGTCAACATAACCAGGACTAATGCAACAATTCCAGAGAAACCAGTCAAACAGATTGATCTGAACAATCCCGGAGTACTGAAGAGAGGGTTCATCGTTTTTGGAGGATTTGCACTGCTGGCAGTTGCATATTTCATATTCTACAGGTAACGTAATTTTATTTTTATATTAAACTCTAATCATCATCATATCAGCCGGGAAAAAATATAGCTAGTTCACCCACCTAGCTTTAGATCTCCTTTCCTTTCTACTACACTTACCCAAAATTTTGCATCCCCCATCCAAGGTTTTAGGTTGGTTTCTAGGGCCTAACCCTGGGCACTATTAGGACATCTTACGCTAGCAGATATACCCTCGTTTAAAAGACAGGTTTAAAAAACCGGTCAAGTGCGTGTCGGGCCACGCGCAGTGTAGGATTCCGTAGTTTTTATAACAGCTAAGTGCGGGTCGTATTCGCTGACTGATAGTTTCGTACAACGCTCTAAGCCAAACATGACTACCTATGTAATTTGACTTCCTATTCAAACAACAACTGTTTTTTTTTTATAAAACTTATTTAGGAATGAAACAGGGCGATACAACTAACGCTTAGCGCCAACTATCGACATTTTTATGGAGTTGTTCGGAATTTTCGAGTCAAATACAATTGGTCGACTATTACTCGTAAACCCCACTTAAGTGTGATAGTTTTCCTTTAAACTTCGTTATATATAGGTACTACTGCCGTGACATTTGTATTTCTGACTACAACCATTTATTCCGTAGAGGGGGGGGGGGGGGGGACACTTGACCCTAACCAAAATTGGTACTTTAAAGCTTGATAAGTCAGGAACGGTTTACTTAATCCGAAAACGGTCTTCCCAAACCCCTAATATTTTTGAAATACCTATCTAACAATATCCCACACTATGGGAAGGATGAAAAAAAAAATTATCATCCCCACTTTACATGTAGAGGAAGTAAGTACCCTAAATAACTGTTTTTTTCAAAATTTTATTTTACCACTTTTTCGGCGTCATTAACGTGTATACTCATGCCAAATTACAACTTTCTAGCACCCATAGTTTTTGAGCTAAACCGCGGACAGACAGACAGACGGACATGGCGAAACTATAAGGGTTCCTTGTTGACTACGAAACCCTAAAAAAAGGACCCCGCTTGCCCGCCGGAAGGAGTTGCCGCTCGAAAAAGGGCATTTGTTTCATCGATAATAAAAAATATAAAACGCTCTTTTACTCTCTAGTGAATAAAAACATTTTGAGTTTGGAATAAGCACGAATTATACGTAGGGCATACTGAAAGTTTGTTAGGATCTCGCCACTTACAATAAAAGAAAAAGAATGTATAAAGATACAAGATTTTCGTATGTACTGTTTATAAACAATTTTGCAGATATTGTGTTTACTTTTACACAGATAATTTCATATGAAAAGTGAGTCATGTATACACAAAACCACCGGGTTAACAACTTCGAGCCAGTACACTCTCGTCTGAGCGAATCGTTTAGAGTTCAACAAATGAATAAACATGGCACACATTATTTCCGAAAAACAACTAATAGCACTTTAAATCCCCTCTTATCTTTGTAGATTATTTAGCTTTGTATTTCCGTTAATTTAATCAACTAAAAAGATTTTTTTATCAGTTAACGATGGTTATCTTATAAACAAGATTATTTTAAATAGTACAAATCGCGTAGGTAGTGGGATTTCTCGGCGGCCTAATTGACGAACACTAACTTCTAACTTTACAACCCTAATTTCTTCAAAGTTAGAGTGAACAGGCTTCTTCTGGGTATGCTCGTAGCATCGTCGACTTTGTCTCTGACATCTCAGACCTAGACTTCAGTCAAGAGAAAAACCATCGCCAATAAAAAAAAACCGGCCAAGTGCGAGTCGGACTCGCGCACAAAGGGTTCCATACCATTATTTAAAACTATAACTATTAAACTAAAACTTTATTGTATGGGAGCCCCCTTTAAATATTGATTTTATTCTGTTTTTAGTATTTAGTGTTTTTGTTATAGCATCAACAGAAATGCATAATCTGTAGAAATTTCAACTGGCTAACTATCACGGTTCATGAGTTACAGCCTGGTGACAGACGGACGGACGGACATCGAAGTCTCAGTAATAGGGTCCCGTTTGACCCTTTGGGTACGGAACCCTAAAAAAGCAAAAAAAACACACTATAAGTAGAAACATTCTCCCCTATTTTATCCCTTCATCATCATCTTTCTCCTACGCTTGTCTTATGTCACTTAGGGTCGGTGGCACACATTTTTCCTTCAATTCTCTTTTGTCAACCGTCACGCAATCTTTTACACCTTTTTCTTTCATATCATTCCTCGCACAATCCATTAATTATTATATTGTTTATATACAACTAGCTGTCGCGCGCAACTTCGTCTGCGTCACATTTTCCCCGTTTTCGCAATATTTTTCATTGCTGCTGCGCTCCTATACAGCGCCATCTATTGAATACTTACTCAATCCAGTCAACAGATACCGCCATCTGTTAGAATCGTTTGGAGCTAACAGATAATTGTGACTTAATTTGCAATAAGATAATATTGCGACTATAAATTGAGATGTAAGCTATTCTATCTTTCAAGTTGGATCAAACTGCACACGGTGTGCAAATTTGATTAAAATCGGTTAAGTAGTTTAGGAGTCCATCCCAGGCAAACAACGTGACACGTAATTTATATATATATATAGACCTGCAAATTGTATAAAATAAAAATATGAATTGCGCGGGCGACCATGTCTCTTCCACTTTAATTATTGTCGTAATGATGACACAAACTTTGTATCGCCAAACATCGATAGAATAAACTGAATACGATGTCTCTGAAAAACACTTTTAGTTATCATTCCTTGTTATTATTGCAAACATTAATGATATTTGTGCAATAAATCATAAATGATGTAATTTTCTTCAGTATTTGCTGAAGCAATTAATAATATTTTATGTCTTGTTTGCTTCCCGCGTCATGGGGATAGCAATTTTTCATGATAAGGTAATAAAATGTGTTATTCACAATGTCGGGCGTGTTTTTCCTGAAAGGAAATAAACGAAACTGTAACACTGTTACTGTCAAATATACGGAACTGAGTAGGTCCCTTGGTTCGTTACGTAACTTGGTTAGGTTGAGACCTGCGTCGTTTTCAAAAACGCTCGGATTCGATTTCGATTCGGAAAGTCGTATGCCTATCTTGTTTTGGCATTTCGAAAGCGAGCGAGATAGACATACGACTTTCCTAATCGAAATCGAATCCGAGCGTTTGTGAAGAAGCCTGGACAGTTTTAAGTAGTACATGTATTTCGTCATTTATGCTTCAATTCACATAAAATATATAATTGCCATAGCCAAGGCACACACCCAGACTCTAGTACCACAGATCATAATGATTACACAAAGTGTAAAATTTAAAATCTGAAAAATAAAAGATTTTGTATAGAACGCGATCAGGTAGCCTAAGACGTCTTAAAACATTATTATTTTACTCCTTTTCCAGTGTGGGAAAGAGATGGCGCTAGACATCCTGTATAGCTTCGTCTCTTTCCCACACTGGAATAAGAGTAAAACAATACTGCTTTAATGGTAAGGCCCCTGCTGATCAACATATGTGGTAAAACTAAAAAGAACAAAAGTTGTTCAGTGGTCTGAGTTACGAGACGAGAAGTTGTGCGTTTATTATATTTCTGCTTGAATACTAGTAAAAAATTGAAACATGGTTAATAAGGGTAAACAATTTTATAGTTCATATTTGAATAAAAACCCAATTGCATTGCATATATTTGTGAACTAATGACTCATTTGACCACTTGTTTTCAATATCGTCATGTCATTTACCTATATTTTGAACTTTGATACAAGTACTGATAAAGTCGGTGTTATCAGTGAGGTTAATTGTCTTTAATTGCATGAGATAGTTTATAAGCAGTGACAGGCTCTTCTGTAATCGGTCACTGATTACTAAGTACCACAGAGCAAGGAATCGCTCGACTTTAATGTACAGTCGGCATCAGATGTCGTTTAACACTTATCAATATTACACCAAGTTTTGTGCTGATCAGTGTGATCTGGGGGTCTACTCTCTAAGCACAAAATCCGTATTTTTGGCTGAAGTTACGGTCGTTTTCTACTCCTTACCACTTACGGACATAAGATTTGTTAGGGGCCCGAACTAAAAATTTATGAAAATACGATTGACGACCTTACTCCCGATGTGTTTTCAAAACTCATGAATCTGAAAATATTAGGGAGTAGGGTTCATTTCGAAGTAAAAAGCTAGTTACGGATGGACCAGTACTTTCGTTGCCGGAGTTAGAGAGTAGGCCCCCTGATCTAATATTGTTTTGCGAATTTGGAACCATTGATGAAAATATTACGATGTCTTTTACTCCATTCTGTTAATATGGATCGTTCTAAAGCTAAGACGTCTTATAATTTTTCGTCGACGTCTTCTCTCTTTATTGAAAAACATTTAAAATATCTTCTTTTTCTCATACTTCCACATCGAAAACTCTTTTCGATGGAAGCTACAAAGTGTAAAATACACTGCAAATGCGAACTCAATACTAAACAGTAAACCTACATCTACTATTTCTAAAATTTCAGGAGAAAAGGCAAGAACAACGATTCAGGCGGGGCACACACAACAATTGATGCAAATCAATTCCGCTACGGGGTCCTCCAATCAGAAGACAGGAGAGACAACATGGAGCTGTCTCGAGTTCCTCTCACCATGGAATCCGATGAGGATGAGGACGAAGACTTGGAGATCTTCGACCTAGAACAGAAGAGAAAGTCACTGTCCTATGTCAACTTACAAACAAACGATGAAGACATAGTCTTCTCTCCAAAAACCAATACAGAAAATGATAGAGATAATTTACTTCTAGATATTGAAGATGGAAATTCTGATACGTTAATTAATTGGAGCAGTAACGGCAGTAAGTCAATATTATAATTCCTGTCCTGTATTTGTTAATGATAGGATACAAAAAGTTTGAGAATGCATGACGCATTTATCCGCCATAATCTGAAATTGATGTTGGAAAAATGATTAAGTTTATTCCTCATAAAATTGCTGTTAGGTTGTTGACTTAACAAAATCATAGTTTCTTAGTACTATAGTATTATTTTAGTTTGATATTGCTATGCCTATAAAGTAAGAAATATGACAATTTTTTGATAACCTAACAGTAGAATTATGATGTCATTCATTTTAAATAGCAGTCGTGACTGTTCGGTATTACTAAAATGTACTTATTTTAGTAAGCCTTAGTTTGTGTATTTAAATATCAAACAGACCAGTTCAAAATTTACGTAGAAACTAACATTACGCACGAAGATTAAATTAGAATGTTCATACTGCTGTGAAGGAAACATTTTCGCCAAATGACTGCACCACTAGTTTTATTGTATGAGATGAATATTTCACAAGGCCTTTCAAACACGCAATGTAAATGTAGCATTTCATTATAGACTTTAGTAGTTATGTAATACGATCTAGCGACCTTCTCAGGCTATGTTATCTGGAACACTAATTTTGAACACACATTGAGAAAACGATGTTAGAGTTCAAATTCGTTTGAAGTCTAAGATCGATTTGTTAATGTTTAGCTACGAACTATTTTTGATTTATTCACTGCATTTATTGATTTAGCTTGTTTGAAAAATGAGAAAATGATTTTTATGTTTATCTAATAAGGTGGTGAATCGCTTGATGGCAAATTAGACATAGATTATTGTGTGTAGCCTTGAATGGATTGATGACCTACAGTTGAAAGTATAATAAAACGCTTGATTCGCAGTTTGAACAGAACTAAATTTTATTTTCATAGACTTGACATACCTAGACAATATAGCCAGTTAACCACGGAGTCTAATCATACATGGAGTATCTAGTGCAATAATACTAAGATTATTTGTACATAACTAACACCCCCACTCAAATAATCACAATAAGAAAATTAAATTTAAATCAACACTAAACCTAATAACTCCATAAAAGAATAATGCCTCTTGGAGCACAAACCTTTTGTTAATAAGTCAGCAGGCATATTGGCTGTTGACAAGTACCTTAATCTTACTATGTTATTTGAAATACATTCTCTAGTGAAGTGGTATTTAACATCAATGTGTTTGGATTTTTTATGAAGCACAGGGTTTGTCGATAGCTTTTGTGCGCTCTGATTGTCATTAAACAAATTTACAATATACATTTTATTAGTAATTTCGAATTGCAAAGCTCTTAAATAAATGGCTTCTTTGCAGGCTTCTGATATAGCCATGTATTCAGCTTCACAGCTCGACAGCGCAACAGTTTTTTGTTTTTTGCACTCCCAAGATATTATGCCATTAGCAAGCACAAAACAAAATCCGGTATATGACCGCCTATCTAAGGTGTCATTAGCCCAATCGGCATCAACAAAACCTTTTATTTCAGAATTTCCATTTATACAATACTTTATACCAAAATTAATAGTCCCTTTTAAATATTTCAGAACCCGCTTAGCATATCCCCAGTGTTCATCTGTGTGACAATTATTAAACTGGCTCAGGTAGCTCACAGCAAATGTAATGTCTGGCCTAGTTAAAACAGATAAGTACATCAAGCTACCTATAAGCTGCTGATAAGGTATTTGATCATTCACATTCTGATCACTTCTGATATTTAACTTCGACTCTATTGGAGTATTAACAGTTTTACATTCAGTCATGTGAAACTTTTGCAACAATATATTTATGTAATTTTCTTGACTTAAGGTTACAGAATTCTCTTGTTTATCAAACTTAACATTCATTCCTAGACATTGTTTTACTTCACCTAAGTCCTTGATTTTAAATTGGCCTGACAATACATTCTTGAGATGTTCACTTTCATTCATACTATTTGAAAATATGAAAAAATCATCTACATATAATGCTATAATAGTCTTGTATTTGCCAACATTTTTTGTGTACATACAAGGTTCCAACTTAGATTTACAATAACCATTTTCAAGCAAACAACTATCTACCTTCTTATTCCAGGCTCTAGAGGCCTGCTTCAGGCCATAAATGGCCTTCTTAAGTCTTAACACTTGGTTAGAGCCACCAGAAACCTCATAACAGTCTGGTTTCTGCATGTAGATGGTTTCCTCCAGATCACCATTCAGAAATGCGGTTTTGACATCTAGATGTGTAACATCAAGTCCCAGTTGTACTGACAATGAAAACAATAGCCGTAGGGTTGTGTGTCTAACTACAGGCGAAAATGTTTCTGTGTAATCAACACCAAATTTTTGAGAAAAACCTTTAGCGACTAGCCTGGCACGATACCTTACATTGTTTTCACTGTCATACTTCTTCCGTAAAACCCATTTACATTGAACTATGGTTTTACCCTTAGGCACATTTACAATTTCCCAAGCATCGCTATCATTAAAGCACTGTAACTCATCACGCACTGCTTCTAACCATTGTTCTTTTTCAGGCCCTTTGAGAGCTTCCTCAAGTGAAAGTTCACCAGTATCATCTACACTACCACTGATACAAGCATTGGAAAAACCATACCTGTCAGGTTGTTTTCTCTGCCTACGCAAATCATATTGTTTGTTACTCACAACACTTTCCACACTGCTGGCCGAAGAGTCTTCATCTGGTATATATGTCTCATCAGCATCATGGTAATCTCCACTTCCAGAGTCCTCTGACATGGAAATTTCCCCCACTGAATCTTCATGCACGGTAGAATCTGTTGGATTTTCTTTGATCTGAACAACATTTTTTACTGCTTGTGGTTTTTCCATTATAATTACATCACGGCTGGTTGTAACTTTCTTAGTTTTAGGATTGTAGATTCGATACCCTTTCACATCATTTGGATAACCAACTAAAATTCCTCTCTCAGCCTTCTTGTCCCATTTAAGCCTTTTTTCTTTGGGTATATGTTTCATTACTACACTCCCAAAAACTCTCAGATGACTGACGTCAGGCTTTGCACCTGTCCACAACTCAAAAGGCGTCTTTCCATTAAGAGTTGACGCTACAGTCCTATTTTGTAAGTAGACTGCAGTGTTAGTCGCTTCAGCCCAAAACTTTCGATCAAGATCTGCATCAAAAAGCATACATCTAGCCTTTTCTACTATAGTATGGTTGAAACGTTCAGCCAAACCATTTTGTTCAGGCGTATAAGGATTGCTTCTCTGATGAATTATCCCTGAGTTCCTAAGATATTCATCAAAATCTTTGTTGCAGAATTCCTTGCCATTGTCGCTTCGTAGGATCTTTATTTTCTTGTTAAGTTGGTTCTCTACAAGTGCTTTGTAACTTTTAAAATGATTAAAAGCTTCACTTTTGTTCTTCATAAAGTTAATGAAGATCATGCGGCTGTAATCGTCCACAAATAAAATAAAATATCTAGAACCTCCAATCGAAGCATTATTGAATGGACCACATACATCTGTATGTATAGTATGCAGAAGTTCTTTACTTCTATTGCCATTCTGTGGAAAGGGTAATCGGCTCTGCTTACCTTCGCAGCACACTGCACACGACGACTTTGAAATATCTGTCTTTCTCTCTAGTGTGAATCCTTCCACGGCATCCTGCATTCTGTTAAGGTAACTGCTGTTGACATGGCCTAGTCTGCGATGCCAAATATCACTTGAGTCCATCACTGCAGCTGTCAAAACTTCAGGCATTCTCAGCTTATAAACACCATTCAGCAACAAAGCTGTACCTACTAATTCTCCAGTTTTGTTATAAATTTCACAACCACTATTGGAGAATTGTACTCGGTTGCCTTTGGCAATTAGTTGACTTACGGAAATCAAATTGGTGGTCAAACTAGGTACACACAATACTCCTTCAACCACTATATCATACTCACAGTTATCTGTCAAAGTCGTTATCGATACATCACCACAACATTTAACCGGTACCTTTTCCTTATTCGCGACCACAATTTCTTTGATGGGATGGTCGACAGAAACATTTTTAATCCAATGTTCATTTGCGGTTAAATGAGTGCTTGCACCAGAGTCTATATACCAATCATTCTTTGAAAAACTGCCATTTAAAAACACGGCACTGAACGCGTTGCTATGTTTGCGTTCACTAGACTTCTTATTCACTGAATCTTTGTCAACAATGGTGCACTGATTACGATAATGTCCAGTTTGTTTACATTTATAACATTTTATAATCTTCGGTTTCGACATTGACACATTTGAGTTTGACGTATGTCCTTTGTCTCTAGTTCCTGAAGTGCTGCCACTATTACAAAATTTTCGGAAACTCGCAAAAGCTCCGCTCGCGTCACCACTGTTTTCCTCCAAATCCATCAATTTGGTTTTTATGGCGTCCGCTGTTATCGCAATGCCTGAGTGCTCAATTGCCATTATCATTGGCGAATATTTTTCGGATAATCCTGCTAAAAGTAGCGATCCGATCCACTCATCATTAATGTTAAAGCCCGATCCATTTAACTTTTGACTAGTTTCTATGATTTGTGTGACATATGAAGTCATCGATGTAGAATTTTCTAGACGTATTGATATGAGAGTTCTCAATAGACTGATTCTCCTGGTAAAACCGGAATCGTCGAACAAATTCTTGAGTTTCTCCCACAACTCTTTAGAAGTCTTCGAGTCTTTGATGTGTACATAAAGCGCCGGGTCTATCGTCAAGATCAACTTGGCTTTAGTTTTCGCGTCAACTGCGGCTTCATCCGGTTTTGTAATTGTAACTTTGATGTAATCAAAAGTTCCTTCCAAAACGAGAAAATTCTCCGCGGCGAAAGCCCATTCTGAGTAGTTCTCCCGACCTTTTAACTTTGGCACACTCACGATGTAATTCGTCGACATTTTTACTATCATACAAGTCAATTTTTACTTCCACAGTTCACAGTTCAATAGCACAGCGTATTCTCAATCTGCGAAGACTAATCGGCACAAACTTGCAAGTCTTTTCGCGAGAAACAAAAAAACGTTTTTCTGGGCCCATAACCTATAATAAAACGCTTGATTCGCAGTTTGAACAGAACTAAATTTTATTTTCATAGACTTGACATACCTAGACAATATAGCCAGTTAACCACGGAGTCTAATCATACATGGAGTATCTAGTGCAATAATACTAAGATTATTTGTACATAACTAACAGAAA
Source organism: Cerastis rubricosa (assembly GCA_949152445.1). Taxonomy (NCBI): domain Eukaryota; kingdom Metazoa; phylum Arthropoda; class Insecta; order Lepidoptera; family Noctuidae; genus Cerastis; species Cerastis rubricosa. The sequence goes on from OX424531.1 coordinate 14,310,582, forward strand.
GGTGATTTCAAAATGCTTTATTGTAAATGCGAAGTTCTTGTGTAAGACTTGGTGTCGTTATAAATTCACGGTCAATGCATTTCCTATAGCAATTCTAATCCGTTGACTTTACACTTTCAAAGCGACGTTTTTGAAATATTGTGGTGAATGGGTCGTCCTTAAGAGAGTGAGCACACTAATCGACTCGACACTACGGCTTGAGACGGACAAAAAGAGCTTAATAGCCATTCAAGTATTACGTAAGCTGATTTTTTGTAGTTTTATACAAGGTGTTGTTTTGCATCCTCGTCACATTCTAGGAGGTAACTGTGCTGATGATTCTCGTCCCGAATCAATAATAAACAGGTAGGTATTTTTTTTTTTCGTAAATTGGTACCTAAATATGAACCAATCGTGTTTTGAACGCGGCACGCGCGTCTAATTCTCGCCTTACAACCCGGCTTAAAGACAAACAAACAATCTCAAACGTTTTTTCGATAATTTCTTATTCCCAAAAACCACGTAAAGGGGGTTATTCTGAAATAAAAAATAAAAAAAAATTGCATCCTCCTCCAAATTCAGGAGGCTGTCACAAAAGACCTAAGTAATCAATATAAATTACGGTATCTAGTTTATTATTAATAAACGCTGCTTTTTGTTGTTGTTTAAGTTTGTCATTATTTCAGAATTAACCCCCTTTACGTGGTTTAGGGAATAAGAAATTATCGAAAAAACATTTGAGATTGTTTCGATGTGCGAAAGCGCGGTTATAGGGCGAGGATCAGACTGGTCGCGTTTAAAACACGGCTGGTCACACTTACTGATTTCCAAAAATAAGAGAAAAAAAAACCAACCCATTTTGTAATTGATTCGGGTTGTTGATTGACTCGTCAAATTCCTTGAATTTGACTCGTCAAATTCCTTGAATTTGACGAGGATGAAAAACAACAGCTTGTATATTGTTCTACATAAACCGTGACAATGTCCTGCAAATTGTAATAAACGTAAGAAAAATTGCAAGTGATGGCTATCCTGCCGATTCCACCTTAACGAACTTTACGAGGCAGGGAGGAAACTCGGTACATGGATGGTCACCCATCCACGGATCGACCTAGACAAGCGCGGCTTAATATTGAAGATCGACCCGTTAGTTTTGAACCACGATCTTCTCCCATATCATCAAAAATGAGCCAAACAACCCCCCCTGGGTACTTACGTAATACTTGAACGGCCCGTTAACAACCATATGATAAAAGCGAAAAATACGTCATTCGACTCGTTTCTACAACGCGCCAAATGATCAGCTCAAGTCGATTCAGCGTCTACTCGTATAAGGGTGGTCATTCCCTAACAAAACAGGTATTTCTCTCTGTCTTCCTTGTAATTTGCTATTAATTATATATATGAGACGAATTTCGTGCAGTAATTAATATAGAAGTATGCATAAAGTATATTCTTGGAAATATATCTGCTTTAAAATTAATGTAAGGAAAATAGATACATAAGGCATTTTGTAACATACTTCAGGAGCCTGCCACCATCTCTGATAGCAGTTTTATTTCATTCTAACTTTAGTGTGGGAAAGAGATAGAGCTAGACACAAGATGTCTAGCTCCGTCTCTTTCACACACTAGTCAGATCACAATATACGGCTGTAAGAGTTGGTTGTACGCACGACGACCTATCAAGCTATTAAAACCTTACTAAGCGGAACTCTCATTGTACGGGAAGCTTACAGAAAGTGAGGTCAGGTTATACTGGATTTACATGTATGTCTTGATGCGTCGCCTTGTGTAGTCCCAGGTTGCTATTAGTTTTCGCAGTATATTCCAATAATTGCTATTTTATTTTTAGTTCTTTTATTAAGGTCTTTATGTCTGATTATAATTTATCTTAAAATAAGTATACATGTATATTATAATATTGCATACTTACTTATTATTTATTTCATAGTACTACGAAAAAATATGTTAAAAAATTATTTAAAATCTCGTGTATTTTGTTATTTACTTACATAGTTAATCTGAATTTGGAATTTTAGACTATAATTATTTTATTTATCTCGATTCTCATAAGAAAGATACAATGTGTTTCGTTAAGGAATATTTTTATTATTTTTTTACGTAATGTTTTTTTTTGTTAAATTTTTTAAAATGTTTGGTAACTACGAATAAAAATAAAATTATTTTTTGGAAAATTTATTATTTGAAAAAAAGTGCCATCGATACTTATATTGATTACTATCAAATTGAAAATAGTACTTACATTGTAAATTAGTATTATTACCGGTTATTTTTGTATGATTTTTTATTATAATGTCTTACAAAATGAAAATAATTTTACTGATGCTTGCATGGAAATAAACATCTAGCGTAATAAGGGACCTCTGCTGTACACTCGGAAACAACCGTGATGTTACGTTCATAGAGAGATAATGTTCACCATGAAATATATTTGTAACAGTAACGACAATACTCGACTAAAGCCGTTGCGATTCACATTTTAGTCGATTTTTGTTCAACTTTTTATTTCAGAATAGTGATAAAAAATTGCAACATAAATCGATTAATCCATAATCCAAATTCAATTTATAATATGTTGCGGATTCAACTTAAAATTGTAAAATACAGTCTTTTTTGTAAAGATATAAATAATACATACTACAACAATGTAAGGCGAATTTCATCTTTATACAGTGTGTTGTCATCATTGCTGTGGAAAATTGACACTGACAACTATTGAGCGTGGTTTAGATGTGCAAATATTGTTCAGTTTGATTGGAATCCGCACTGAGTCGAATAATACCTATAAAATTTATCTTATATTATAAAATACGATACAAATATATTTTTTTTTACCGTATAGTTATAGTTGAGGTACATTTTATAAATTTATGTAGTTACTATTTATATTTTCAAATTAACATATCAATAGAGTTAACTGGTTCATGTACTAATTAACTGCAAAACTGTAGATCTAATGGCATTTTAATAGCTTTTCCTTGAGTTGGTTACAGACTAGCGTGTATAAAAATGGCGCTCTTCTCGCAGTCTTTTCCCAGTTATTTTACTTTGCAGTAAACTGAATAAATAACGCTTATTTTGATATAATTGCCACTGGGAGTAACACTAAAACAGCTGTCAACTTTTTTGTATCCTCCTGTTATATTAAAAAATATTTGTTATGCTTTGTAACTATGTATAATGTTTTTATTTGTCGCAGGCACATGACGTGCACCCAATGTACATTATACACGTAACATAATTATACGTAATGTGCTTGCGACAAATAAAAAACTTTTTTCTCTTTTCCTTTTATAGCAAACATATTGAAACAAGATAGTAGATCACTGTGATTTTGACAGTGGTGCAAAGAGGGTAAAATTACTTTCAAACGACTGTAGTGCTGATTTGATTTGAAATTCACATTGATTAAAACATTATTCTTAGTTTTTTTAATGTTTGGTAAATTGCCAGCGCGACGATAGTAATAATAATCATTAACCATCATTCTCTTGCCGTTATCCCAATTTATTTGGGGTCCGCGCAACATGTCTTCTTCTTCCATACTTCTCTATTACTCGTCTTCATATTACGGTAATAATAAAATATCGAATAGTAAACTGCTCAAGTTTGTTTAAATTCAAATAGTTATGTCCCGAGTTAAACTTTTTTTTTTTTTGATAAAATGTAAGAACACCGATGATAGGATTCACGTTCTTATAGTACTTTATTACCTAGGTTTATTTCATACGAATCTTATGCTGATTTTTGTAATCTTTTGTAAAAAATGCATATGAATGCCTATTTTAAATGTCTGTATAATGTTAGTAGAAATATCGTTACGTATTATTTTTTGTGTAAATTGATAGTATATCTAAACTCTTATGTAAATTTCTGATTTTCTATAATTTTCTTGACCTTAAATTTTGCAGATTCTGATTACTTTGAAAACAAAAATAACTAAGTTGATTTTTTAAATATCACTGTTGAAGCTATGGACTGTGATACTAGAAGAGAGAGTAGAATATATTAAATTATATATTTTTCGGAGGTTAATAGCTTTGTACGTGTATCTATAGTTTGCCATCGCTCTGTCACTCTTTTGTACTTATTGATGGCTGTAGTCGATTCTTATTTTGAAAGAGAGAGATAGATAGTGCGGGAGTTGTGTAAAGCCCGCGTGTGTTAAAGTAGGACAGTTAGATTGAATAAAGAACACACAAGCACAGATCTGGCGAAGTGTAGACAAGCGCAGTTTTTATTGTCGAACAAATATAAACCGTTCTCTAGTTGAAATAATGTAAAAATTGATAAAATTTATTTATCCGCGGCAAAATACAGATAACAGTTACGTGGTCAGTTTATTTTCAACCTTAGTTTAAGAAATGCAGTGTTCATTTTTGTTTGGCAGTGAAACCTGCACTGCGTCTTTTGGTATACGTTTTCCCTATGGGTTACATATTAGCCATGGCACTAAAAGAGAGAACGTTACAGCGCCACCTATAAGTCTTATTATTAAAAATAATCTACTAGTTTCTGCTAAGAACTAATCCCTGTTTTGCTTAGCATTCTCTCAAGTGTAGGCCTATTTTTGAGTATTTGTGAAATTGCTAATTTCGCGAAGTTGGAGTAAGTCAGTAATGTAATTTATTAGTGTAGAAATTAATGTTAATGTAAGGTTGTTTCTAATTTAATAAAGATATATAATATTTTACTATATTTTTTCATTCTTTCGAAATTTCTGAACCTCTTTTATAGAGAAACTAGCTTCTGCTCGCGACTTCAATCGCGAGTTTTTTTTCTGCATATGAAAATGTTGGCCGATTCTCAGACTTACCCGATATGCACACAAAATTTCATACAAATCGGTTCAGCCGTTTCGGAGGAGTACATGGTAAGTAACATTGTGACATGAGAATTTTATATATAAGAAAATAATTGTGGGATTCTTTTATAAACGCTGCTAGAAGTTTAGTGATGATTAACAGGTGCTTGATGTTCAAATCCATATCCATCTTCCTGCCCTTGTCCGATTCTCCTTGGGGTCGGTGCAACACGTTTTCTTCTATTCTCCTACCTACCTGACAGAGAAGAAGAAGAAACTTGACTGAGAACGCATATAATTATATTAAATCCCTGGATGTAGATTTTCCCAACATTATGGAAATGCAAAAAGAGATTGGAGGCGCCGGGTATCGATCCCGGTACCTCTCGCATGCTAAGCGAGCGCTCTACCATCTGAGCTACGCCCCCCATGGAACTATCATTGAATTGTCCATTCACGTGAATTTCTGCTTTCATTGACTCGTTGGTCTAGTGGTATTTAGCTCCCTACTCAACATAAGAGATGTGATATTCTAATAAACGTAGCGTGAGCTTTAAGAGCGTTTACACCTTACGGCATTTCATACAAACTTTGAAGCCCTTAATTTCCGAAATGACAGAACCGATTTTAATGAAACTTCATACTCATGAACAGTATACATAGGTCTAAAAAGTTACTAAAATCGTTTTAGAAAAATAGTATATATATATAAATAATATATATTTTTTTAAAGATATTTCGGAAATGTTTTAGCAACTGTTTAGACCTATGTATCGTGCTTATGCGTATGAAGTTTCATCAAAATCAGTTCAGTCATCATGAAATGCTGTAAGGTATAAACGCTTTTAAGGTTCCGTGTGAACCAGTCCACACTTAACCCGGGCAGTGAGAGCACGTACCCTTAAAGTCATTCATCTGCTTACTGCTAATTTGGTAGTTTTATTCTAAACCATAGCTATTAGTGTAACTAGTGAACACCACATCGAGGTCCTGTGTTCGATATCAGGTCGGGCAAAGTAATAATTACTATTTCCTAGTAGCAGCCACGGGGTCAGGTTTTCTGCCCGGTTGGATGGCAATAGGCTCGCCTCCTATTACTTGGGACTCCTATTACTGACATTACGCCAGTAGTGATATGTTTGTATAGATTCAACATAACAGTAGATATGTGGAAACTGAAAAGAATAAAACTAGCTGTCTGCTTAAAATAGTTATTTGTTATACAAGAGTGCAAAAGTTGCTTTTTAACCGCGTGTTCAATTTTGATGACCGAGCAAGCGAAGGATTCTAAAATTGAATCACGAGCGCAGCGAGTGATTCAAAATTAGAATCCTGAGCGTTAGCGAGGGAATCAAAAGAGCACGAGGTGAAAAATCTTTGCAGTCGAGTGCAACACGTAACTTTTCATTCCACCTCAGCGAGGAAATTACTAAATGCAAAAAAAAAAAAAAACGTTTACAATTACAAGATAGGTACACTTTTATTTCAGTTTAGGTATTAATTACTACATTATGACAGGTAAGTATTACAGAATAATCTTTAAATTATAACAAAATAATATTACGGAATGATTAAGAAAATTTTAAAGTAACGTTGCTACAGTTATTTAAATTGAGTGTAATATTTTTGTTTGGTACTGTAATATTGGTGTTAGTCACTTGTGTACTGTTTTTCGGTAAACTATCTGTCATACTTAATAGTTGTACCAATTCATCGGATTCCCTTGGCGTGAATGTTGGAGAGAGAGGGAGATGGTTAGGTGTTTCATAACGGCTTATTTTTGATGTAGAAGGGCCAGTCCAAGGATCCGATTGAGGCTCTTTCAGTGTAATGGCTCCTACGATGCCTCCACATATTTTAGACTTATTTTGGATGGAATCCTCTATGTATCCCTCTACAACTGCATTGGACTTCCAGCGTCCGTGGCGCTTAAGGGACAAGAGATCAGCTCCGGAATCAGCCAAAAGTGTGGCTGAAGTTCGTCGGAAACAATGACCCGTGTACAACAGGGGTTCTGGAAGTTCAAGAAATGTTGCTATTTCTCTTGGGATACTGCCAATTTTATTAGTACCCATAGGCTGTCTAACACACTTTCCATTGCGATACTGTAGAAAAAATCGATTGATTGGAGTGTTAGGCGGGCGTAAGGCTTGATATTTCTCAACAATCGTTACGTATTCCTTGCGAATGACGAAGTTGCGGTCTCTTTTTGTCTTTGTATTAGGTAAATTAATAGTAAGTCATCTGATTGTTTCTCAATGTTTTTGACATTAAGTTGTGTTAGTTCATTAGTTCGACATGCTCCGTTTATTCCAATAATAAGAACAACCTGTAACGTAAAGAGTATTGTAGTAGATAAATGAATAAAATTGATATGAACGCATAATTATGCCTATCAACATCTACTAAGTATACTATTTAATTGAGATTAATATAATACTTAAGTAGATACTGAATGTGCAACTGACATAATTTTGCCGCCAAATATACGGAATCGGGTGCTTCGTTAAGAAACTTTTCAATATCAGATACTGTGAAAACCTTCGATTTTTTTGGTTGATGACCAGATGAGGCTCTTTTTAAAAATGCCACTAATTTAGGATAGGTATCGATATGTATGTCTTTTTTATCTTTATTGTTGCTTTTAGCATCGAATACGTACTCCATAGAGTGCTTGCTTTCTTGTTCTCGGATAATTCTATAAAATATGCCAGCAAAACGTTTTCTGAGAAAGTTTTGGCTCCTTTTGCTAGTCGCCTCGTGTTGAACATATCGTACTGTTTTAAATACTTCTCGCGTGATTGTTGAGGGAGAAAGCTCATTTGCGCATTATTAACAGTTTCAGTCAATTCTGTTGGCGTCAAACAAACTTCCTCGTCGCTAGAATCACTCATTTTAGTTTTTTCACTTGTTTTCAAGTCTCTTGTTTTTAATATAAGGTTTAACAATGACGTGAAAAAATGCCGCGTAAAGAACCGCGTAGGTACAAAGCAAATTGAAAAAAGAACACCAAGAAGGTTCCGAGTCTGAGTTTTTAACAAATTAGAAAAAAGTTGTATGATATATTCGGCACCATAGAGGTAGCAGTAAATAGGTTTAATGTTTTTTTTAATTCACAAACTTAGTGCACACGATGTTCTAAATTCAATTTACTTTATCCTCTAGAGAATAAAAACGGCTTTTCCATTCAGATATTGAAGATTAAAAATACTCTTTCCGAGATGGTAATTCTAATAATAAAATAAAAACAGTGTGGCAGGTAATTAACAGAGAGACCGGAAAGACTCAACAACAAGATAAGAGTGAATTGTCTTTAAAAATAGATAACAAAACAATTTCTGATAAGTTAGAAGTCGCTGAGACACTAGACAATTTCTTTACTAACATTCCGTTAGAGGTTACGAAATCTCTCTCCTCTTCAGTTGAATTAGCTGAGGGCCTTCTTAAAGAGAACTTCGCAAAAGTCATACCAAACTTTAAATTTAAACCAGTATGTATTGCCACAATCAAAAACGCATTCAAAAGTCTCAATATAAAAAATACTGAAGACTTATGGGGGATTTCCGTCAAGGTTCTTGGAAACATTATTGACTCGATTGCTCCTGTCCTAACAGGCATATTCAATCAATGTTTGGACAGCGGCAAGTTCCCTGATTTGATGAAACATAGTAAAGTGGTACCAATTTTCAAATCGGGTTCTAAGAGTGATCCCTCTAATTATAGACCGATATCTGTGCTTCCAGCATTGAGTAAAATCTATGAAAAAATCATGCTGGACCAGATGTTGTCTCACTTCAATTCTAATAGGATACTGCATAGTCAGCAGTTTGGTTTCACGAAGGGTAGGTCAACAACAGACGCGGGAGTAAAACTCATCAGTCACATTCTGGAATCCTGGGAGAACTCCCAGGACGCAATTGGCATTTTTTGTGATCTCTCAAAAGCGTTTGACTGCGTCGACCACAACACACTGATCTGTAAATTACATCACTACGGAATTCGTGGACAAGCTGCTGAACTTGTTCTTTCCTATTTATCTAACAGGCAGCAAAAAGTAAATGTAAATGGGGCGACATCCTCCGGGTCTTTAGTCAAGATGGGCGTGCCCCAAGGTTCAATTCTTGGCCCTTTCCTATTTCTTGTTTATATTAATGATCTCCCTTATATGATGGCCAAATTATCGGATATAATTCTATTTGCTGATGACACTTCGCTAATTTTTAAAATTCATAGAAAAGATACAGAAGTCATATATGTCAACGAAAGTCTAACTGTTCTCTCGAAATGGTTCGCAGCTAATAATCTTTTACTGAATACGAACAAAACTAAATGTCTAAAGTTCTCTTTACCAAATGTAACACAACGTGACCTTCATCTAAATCTTGACGGCAAAAAACTCGATGTTATCGCGGAAACTGTATTCTTAGGGATTACTATCGATTCTAAACTGCAGTGGGGCGCACACATTAGAACCCTTTCGGGGAGGTTAAGCTCAGCTGCCTATGCAGTTAGGAAAATAAGGCAGTTAACTGATGTAGACACAGCTAGGTTAGTATACTGCGCTTATTTCCACAGTATTATGTCTTATGGCATTCTGCTGTGGGGATCGGCAGCAGACGTTGATTCAATTTTTATATTGCAAAAAAGGGCAGTCCGCGCGATCTATAAGATGGGTCCTCGCGAGTCCCTCAGAGAAAAATTTAAAGAGATCGATATATTGACTCTGCCTTCACTTTATATCTTAGAATGTATTTTATATGTCCGCAAAAACCGAGGGCTTTTCAAAATTAGAAGCGACTTCCATAATATAAACACACGCAGTAAACACGAAATTGTAATACCCAAATTTAGATTAACAAAAACTAGCAAGTCTTTTCTTATAAACAGTATACGCTTTTATAATAAGTTGCCAAAGTCAGTTACGGAACTGACTGATGGAAAGTTTAAAAATTGCATCAAACGTGTCCTAATTAAAAAAGCATATTACAAAATTAAGGACTACGTTGAAGATAAAGAAGTTTGGCTCTAGTTCCTTCTGCTCATGCGGCTTCCCTGGTAGCTCATAAACGACACAAATGTGTGGTCGTCTCTAACTATTCCCAATTTTATCTTTTCCATTCTTTTTATTATTCAGATGTTTTACAGTAGTTTTCAAATAATTGCATCGTTCATTAATTGTTCAGATTAGTTACAGCACTGATGATAACATCTGTGTCAATTGTTTAATTTAGTGTTCTTATAATGTTTTATTTTTACTTTTGTATAGATTCTTTTTCATTTACCTTTTTTTTGTGAATGTGTGGACATTGTAGGCCTTGTAAATTAGTTTTTTTTTTTTGTTATTGTCTTGTTCTACCTTTTGTAGTAAGCAACGACTTATTGTCGGGCCTACGCTGTCCTCCCACAGTTATGTACTAACGCTGTAACACTCAAATATTGTAAAACCAAATGATTTTAAAAGAGTAACCATGGAGTTTCTTGCCGGTTCTTCTCCATAGGAAACGACCAACCCGATCCGTGCATCCTTTGTCGACGTTTTATAAGTGCCCATATAGGCCTATGTAAAATAAAATATTTTGATTTTGATTTTGATGGTGGGATGAAAAAAATATTAAATTATCCAATTATGAAAGAGGGTAGGTGAAAATAAAATATTAAAATTGTGATTACCGCGTTCTTAGAGGGTTTATCGACTTGGTATATGTGATATTGATAACAACCTCGAACAAGCGTAATTTTGCTGATATGCATCAGAATGGTCGATGTCATTAATACGAGTAAACTTCCGATCCGGAAAATAAAGTCGGGATGAGGAGGTTGCATGCACTGCAATTCTGATAATGAGTCGTAAATACTAGGTATTAGGTACGATTCCGTAGGTTTTCCATAATCCAATGTCAAACTATCCCCAAATATTTGGATTTCAAGAGGTGGAAAATGAGACCCAGTCTGACCATAAGCACAAAAGACATGCTACTTACCTATAATACTCTTACCAAACATAAAATTCTGTGAGCGGTGTCAAGTCAAATAATACACAGTCTGCAATTTCCTGAAATAGTTTAATCAATACCTACTACTTTCTTTACAATCCAATAGGTTTTCAGCCGTCAGGCTTAACTTTCCAATCGGCAATGACCGCCCGCGCTGTCACCTAGACTATCTGTCAAGAACTTGTTTTTATCGAAATTATATTTTTAAAATGTGGGTATCGCTAACAGACGGCCATTCTGCAATAGGAATGTCCCCATTCCTAAATTCCACTCGGCCATTCTATCTTACAGGGTATGGCCTCATACCAAACAACAAAAAAATAAAAAGAAAATCCATCCAATTTAGTAATTAACAATTCAGTTCAATCGGTCTAATCTATAGTAATGATTATACATTTGATAAAATATAGTTACTTTTATCTAGTACTTAATAATATGAATTTTAACATAGCTATAACAGCAATTTACAATTTATTTCTATTTAAGAGATATAAAGTATACAAATCTATAGTGTTTTATCAATAAAAAAAAAACATTATATAAATGAAGCGAAAAATAAAATAGTAAAATTAAATATGGTTCAAATTATTTTCATGTAGTACATTGCACTAACTAATTCAAAACTATCAAGAGTTAGGCTGTTTACACTAAGCCGTTCTTCATGTGAGGTCATCCGAAGGTCCATATAGTTCCGTAACAACAATTTATAGGTAGCGCCCGTTTAGCCATCCGAAAGCCACGGTCTGCTCACCTTCATGAGTCATCACATTTATCAGGCCACCCGAGAGCCATTAGCTTGCAATATGACAAACATTAGTCAATAATCTGCCGTTTAGCCACCCGAGAGCCACGGTCTGCCACAAAACAACCGCTGGTCCGCATCAGCGCTGTCTCATCAGACTCTCAGTACTAATAGCCAGATTATGCCGATTCTCCGTTATCGACACCAATCTAAGCTGTAAATGACATGGAAACTGGTTTAAGGGCTACCGGCCACTACCACTATAAATCTATTACAGTTTTCTTATGTATATACAAATACATACATAACATAAAAATACATACTTATAGCTTTTCTACTATTCGTCATGCGAATCCGAATCGCTATTATCACTTTCATCGCTAACTAACGGTGATAAACTGAAATTAATCCACGGTTTTAACTGATCAGCCGGGAAAATATTCCTATAGTGTCTTTGACGAAACCCCTTTATGCTAGATACTTCATACCGGTCTTTCTCCAGCACTGCTGTTACTTTAAATGGACCTTTGAACTTTGCAGCTAACTTTTTGCTTTTGCCCCGGTCTGGATTGTTATTAGGAATCATAACAAGATCACCTTCTTTGAATGTCTTAGTTGGAGCCCTCGTTTTATCAAAATGTTCTTTCATCTTTTTCTGACCCTCCATTATTTTTCTTTCGACCGATTTCCTCAGTTCGTCTCTATCAGTATTTGAAACCTGTGGATCTATCTCTAAAGCTCCTTTAAGAATACCTTCCGCCTGGCATGTAGTTCTTTGCCCAAATACCACTTCAGCTGGTGATTTTCCAGTGCTTTTATTTATTGTATTATTAAGACTCCATTGCAATTTTGCAACATTTGTATCCCAGTCTCTCTCGTCCAAACCATGGTTCATAGCCGCTAGCGAATTTAGAATTGTTCGATTGTACCGTTCAATTTGTCCATTTGCTCGAGGTGTTGCTACTGCATTTAGGACATGTTTGGCTCCAATCGACATGACAAAACCTTTGAATTCGCCAGACGTAAAACTTGTACCTTGGTCAGAGATTATAATTTTTGGGCATCCAAATGTTGCGAAAATATCCTCGAGCGCTTTAATTGTGGTTTTAGACCTAGTATTCTTTACAGGTCTAACGAATATGAACTTACTGAACCCATCAATGACTCCGAGAATGTATGCGTTTCCTCTTTTACTTTTAATAAATGGACCCAAATGATCCATGTGTATTGTGTGAAATATGGCGTTTACCTTGGGAATTGGGTTTAAGTACCCCGACTTTTTGCCCGACATTTCTTTGTTATAGGCGCAATTGATGCAAGCATTAACGTACTTCTTGACGAAGCGGTTCATTTTTGGAAACCAATAATCGGCTCCTATCTTTTCAATAGTTTTTTCGATTGAGAAATGACCCGCTTCGTCATGATTAAGCTGACAAATTCTCCACCGCGCCGAATTAGGTACCACCCATTTTAATTTGGATCCTACACGCCTATATATTTTACCATTTTGCAATACGTAGTTATTGGATACGTCTTTTATATCCTCCTCACTTGTTTCTAAAATAGTTTTAATATGTTTTATTCGCGGATCTGTCATCTGTACCGTATGAAGCCAGTCTTCAGTTGTAATATTGAAGACTTCCAACTCCTCTAGGGTATTTTCTTGCGAGATGGGGTTCCGGCTCAGAGCATCGACATGCTGCATGTTATGACCTGGCCGGTACTCAATAGTAAAGGTATATTCCTGCAGTGTCAGCCACCACCTTGCAATCTTAGGAATTAAATCACGCTTTACCAAGGTAGTGCGTAATGCATTACAGTCTGTTATGACTTTAAATTCTAGACCGATCAAATATACTCTGAATTTCTTTAAAGTTAGGACCACTGCCATCGTTTCCAGTTCATAGGAGTGCCAAAAAGCTTCCTCGCGGGTCGTTTGACGACTGAAATAAGCAACTGGTCTAAAAGGGTATTCTTCATTAAGTCTCTGTAATAAGATACCCCCGATTCCTAATTTACTGGCATCACAATGGACCTCTGTAGTATGATCTGGGTTGTACAAGGCTAGCACAGGTCGAACAACCAATTTAGATTTTATTTCTTCGAATGCACTATCTTGTTCGTCACCCCAATGCCAGGGAATTTCGGCTTTGGTCAGTTGAGTAAGTGGTCTCGCAATGGCAGCGAAATTAAATACAAAACGCCGAAAGTAACTGGCCAACCCAATAAATTGACGAACTTGATGTACATTTGTCGGTTTTGGGAATTCAGAAACCGCTACTATTTTCTTACTGCCAGGTTTAAGACCAGCTTCGGAAATCTCATAACCAAGATAGTCGATTTCCGATTGGAAAAAGAAACACTTTTGTAGATTAAGGGTAAGATTGGCATTACGTAAAAGGTGTAAGATAGCTTTCAGCTTACCATATGCCTCGTCATAAGAATTACCTGTAGATAGTAAATCATCTAAATAAGGAATAGCCAGTTCGAATCGTTGGGCTCCCAGTGCTTTGTTGATCATACTCTGAAAGACTGCCGGAGCGTTCACAAGACCAAATGGCATCCTCAAATACTCGTAGTGGCCGTCAGGAGTCACGAAAGCTGTCACGTGACGTGACTCCTCAGCCACTGGGATCTGATGATAACCGGACGCCAAATCTAAGCTTGTGAAGTATGATTTACCGCTTAGACGATCGAGCTGGTCGTCAATGACTGGCATCGGATAGCTATCTTTCACCGTCTTTTTATTCAATGCTCGATAGTCTACGCAAAGCCTGTAATCATTGTTCTTTTTCCGAACCAACACTATAGGGCTGGCATAAGCCGACTGTGATTCTCTTATAATATTATTAGCTAACATATCGCCTATCATTTCGCGTACCTTTGCGCGCTCACTAAAAGGTAGCCTATAAGGTCTATAAATCACAGGCGTATCGTCGTTAAGACGTAATGTCATTTCGGTTATATGAGTCAGTCCAAGCTCCTGCATATTAAATGCAAAACAGTCCCTAAACTTGTTCAGGAGGTCCAACAACTGATTCTTTTCAGAGTCAGTCACTTTGGGGCCAACATGTAATATGTCTAAAGTAATAGGTTTCTTTATGGTGTCGGATTTATTACAAGTATCAGACAACCGAGTGTTTACATGAATAGAATTCACATACAAAGGCTCATGCTTTGATTTAAATGGACCTTGATTGTTTAGTTTTATTGCACGTGATAATAATTTAGAACTAGTGAAAATAATTGGATTTTCCGACAAATTCATAACTATACATCGACTCTTTCCTTCATGAAATTGGTAAACGCCTTGCAATAGAATGTATTCGTTACCGGGTTTCATGCACGCACTGCCTGGGACAAATAATGGCCCTGAAAACGTATCTGTTGTATGTACCTGTATATCCTGTAACCCATTAATTGAGATGTCAGTGGAATTATAAACATCTATCCTCTCTATATCGGAATCATCACAGTAAAGGACTAGTTTAGAGCAAGTTTTATGAACGGTAACAGTGGGCAGCTCCGTTAAAGACTGCCCAATAAGAACATCCGTCTTAAGTAAATGATCCGGTACAATAAATGCTTCTATATCTGCTTGAACCGCGTCCACTACGACAGTCACAAATATCCTAGCTATTGGTACGACACTTCCAAAACCAAATCCCCTAATAATGGGAAGTGCCATCTTATCTGAGACTACGTTAAGGGTTTTAACAACCGATTCGCGGATTAAGGTACATTGACTCCCGAAGTCTATATAAGCTGAAACCGATACATCATTAACAGAAATAATTTTAAAATACTTACAATTTGACTTTTCGTTTGTTGTTATTTGTAGGACGCTTTGTGTAGCATTATGATTCGTATTTTCTTGTGTTTGATCAGTTTTTGGTCGAGAACCGATCAGCTCACAATTTTGTGTCATATGGCCTAGTCGTGAACACTTATCACATCTTCTCAATGGTTTATTGCAGTTACGCGCCGTATGCCCAGTATCACTACAATTATAACATTGGAACGACCTAGGCTTTGCCCGGCTAGTTGTAGGTATAGATTTATTTGACATATTGTTGCGATTATTGTCCGATGTTTTTATATTTTGCGAGTCTTGTTTAAAAAGTAAAGTGTCTCTCTTTGAGATTAGATTTCGTTTTGATATGCGGCGTAAATATTTTAACAAGTCCGATGTCCTCTTAAAGCTGGCTCCTTGGGCGTTTAGTCTCACGCCATTATCAAAGATACCGCTAACTATGCAATCCACGGCGTTTCTTCCTTTAATGCCGCACATTTTTATCAACCTAGCCTTCTCATGGAAATACTCTTCCATCGATTCCTCTCTCCTACTTCTTCTGCTAAGCATTTCCGACAGACGGTCGGCGTAGTTGCGATCGTCAGGAAAAGTTTTTATTATCTTTCTTTGCCATTGCTTCCAGCTCAAATCAATGGTCCTCCTACCTTGGTACCATTTCTTTGCATGGCCAGAAAGTTTTGGTATAGCATAATAGATAATTTGCCTTTCCGACCAACCATATATTCTTGCCGTCTCGTTCACCTTACGAATCCAGTCTTCTGCCGACTGCGAATGTGCGTCAGGGTCGAATTCTGATATCACATTTTGCGATCCTTCAAAACGGTTTCCTGTAATTATTCTAGAGAATCTTTTCAGAAAGTGGTTCTCTTTGTGAACATTGGATCGACTTTTGCAGTGAGAGCGCATACTCGAACGGGATCGTTTTCGTTTTGCGAACGAAGAATTATCTGAGAGATCGGGCGAATCCCGCTGTCGCTTATATCGACTGTTGTGTTCAGAATCCGTGGAGCTGGTATCATCACTGTCATTACGCGATAAGCGAGATTTACGTTTCCTATGCTGCTGGTTACGTCGAGCAGAACGAGACCTGCGCCTATTTCGCGTATGATTATAGGAACGACTGCTTTCTGAATCCGTACTACTGCTACTATGTCGCTGATATGATAACGAGGACGAGGAATCCGATTCCGTTCTGCGACGAGATCTGTTGCGGTATGTATCACGTTTACGTTGTCTTTGGTTAGGTCTTGTCTTGGAACGTCGGTTTCTTCTAGGCTCTTGAATACGCTCAGGATTGCGTGATGATCTACTACGTGTATTCGGTTCCAAAGGCGGAGTATAATTAGACCTACCACTGGAAGCCATTGTTCAGAACTATGTTTATTGGCGGAGACTGAGAACCTCTCCAACACTCTTAGTTCCTACCACTTCTGACTGTGAGCGGTGTCAAGTCAAATAATACACAGTCTGCAATTTCCTGAAATAGTTTAATCAATACCTACTACTTTCTTTACAATCCAATAGGTTTTCAGCCGTCAGGCTTAACTTTCCAATCGGCAATGACCGCCCGCGCTGTCACCTAGACTATCTGTCAAGAACTTGTTTTTATCGAAATTATATTTTTAAAATGTGGGTATCGCTAACAATTCTAACAAAAAAACCGTAGCAGTAGTATTTCGCTAAAAGACACTATTTCGTTAAAGTTGTAGGTAGGTACTACATTTAAATTTCGCTAGTACGCTTCGTTACAGAAGTGTTTTATTTCAGTCTCGTACGGATCTGGCAGGCACGTTCGCTTGTCCGTCTACGATATTGAGATAAACGAACCGGCACATTGGCTGCGAATGTACCTACAAGTCCTACAACGGTACAATCTAGATGTTAGTACGCGATTTAGTTTTATCCTGTTCCCAAAGTGTAGCTGGTTATTTTTTTATTTGTTTTGTAGACCTTTTACAGTCTGAACGGGTAGTCAAAAGCGCGCGTATGTCTGACATCCAGTCTGACCAACGGGTAAACTGGGTTGTGGAGGTAACGAAAATAATGGAATACAGTTATATCATCGATCGACATTTCTATGGAGTTGTTCGAAATTTTCGAGTCAAATACAATTGGTCGACTATTACTCGTAAACTTGTAAAGCCCACTTAAGTGTGATAGTTTTCCTTTAAACTTCGTTATATATATGTACAACTGCCGTGACATTTATATTTCTAACTACGTTTAGTATGTAGAGGGGGAGGGGACAATTGACCCTAACAAAAATTGGTACTTTAAAGCTTGATAAGTCGCGAACGGTTCACTTAATCAAAAAACAGTCTTCCCAAATCCCTAAT
The DNA here is from genome assembly GCA_949152445.1 of Cerastis rubricosa. NCBI lineage: Eukaryota > Metazoa > Arthropoda > Insecta > Lepidoptera > Noctuidae > Cerastis > Cerastis rubricosa. The sequence goes on from OX424531.1 coordinate 14,328,273, forward strand.
ATTTTTGAAAGACCTATACCAACGATATGCCACACTACGGGAAGGATGAAAAATAGTATATTTCATTACGAGTTCGGAAAGCCTGTCATTGCAAAGAGTTCCGACAAATGTCTACCCGAGCCGAGGCGCAGCCGAAGGTGAGGGTTGACAGTCGGAACAAGTTGCAATGACGGTTCCGCACGTGTACTGAACAACTATTTTTAATACAGTTGCGAAAAAATGAAGCAATTTAATAAAGAACATTTTTGGAAAATGGCGCCAACCGTAAAAGAATATAAGCACAGATTTTTTTTGTTTTCTTTACCCATTCTGGGTAGGCAAAGGGAACTATGCCCATACAGCCAAGTCTTCAGTAGAATTTTTTTCATTGATATGAAATGAAAATGAAATGAAACCTAACCTAACTCATTGAATCAAGCCATAAAATCTAATATTGAAACAAATTAGTAGCTTCTTTTTAGAAATATTTGCATGAATCATAAAAACTTCTATGATTTTTTTTTTAGTAAAAACTCCGTGGTTGGTTTTTTTTCTTTTTAATAGACTTTATTTTGACAGTTGGGAAAGAGAACGCACGAGTTCGGACAAGGTAAAGAAAAAGCTCGAGTGTGTAATAGCTCACATCCCGAACGCTATACGTCCCTGCAATACGCCACTTTTTGAGCAACTGTATTAAAAAATTATTATCATTCCCACTTTACATATAGGGGAGGTACCCTAAATAAATGTTTTTTCCAAATTTTATTTTACCACTTTTTCGGCGTCATTAACGTATATACTCATGCCAAATTACAACTTTCTAGTACCAATAGTTTTTGAGCTAAACCGCGGGCAGAGAGACAGACAGACGGACATGGCGAAACTATAAGGGTTCCTTGTTGACTACGGAACCCTAAAAATTGAAATGTCCGTTGTATTCAAAATAACAGCTTTTTACAGAATGTATTTATGGCAGGAAGGTAAGTTAAAGAAATTAAAATTTGTCTGTCTCATTTTTTTGGCCGTGTGTCTGTTTTTCTCCGATTTATTTCAGAAACTGCTGGAACAATTATGACGGTAGCCGTTGAAGCATCAACATCGGTCACACACGCTTGCTTCACGATCACATCTACAATTTGTTCCTTCCGCATCTAAAATGTATGTATGTATGCCTGCATTTTTTCACTTTTTTACCTGCCTTTATTATTATTTAGTATCTAAAAGAATATACTCGCATATATTCCTAAAGTTTTGCATATTCACTATAAACAAGATTCGTTCCAAAAAAAATCAAGAAAGAGAACGCCATTCTTTTTTCAAAATATTTCATCATCCCCGCGATAAAGGGAGCGTTTAAAAAAATAACAGCTCACACATCCATAATGTCTGAAATAAACACGTGAAAGGGCCCACTGATGAGAACAACGGTGTTTGCAATTTTACACCCATCCTTGTGATTATACACCCAACTGGTACCTATATTTTATAGGCAAGTGTTACGGGGAGAGCGGGGCGCGTTGTAACTACCTATAGATATAGGTACGTATGAAAATGTTCAAGTTAAAGTGACTTCTCAGTTATCAAGGGGAGAAGTTACGGCTGGGATGTGAATAAATGGAAATTACGAAGAGTTTTATGTAATAGTGTAAATCGTAAATTATTTGGATACAAAGATTTCGTAACTATGTTCCTTTTTTGACATCATTATTTTTATAAACGTGTAATGATACCCTAATAATTTAGCTAAGCTTTCCTGCCTTGTGTTATTTTAATTAGAACAAAAGTATTTATTCGTTTTTCTACTAGTTTCTATGTAGGTAGATATTTTGCCTAAAAGATTTATTATTCTGCAAGAAATATTGTCACTTTAAAATGAAATGAAAATATAGGTTTAGGTTGATTTGCAACCCGAATTAGTAAACCACAAAATACCTTGGGGTTTATTAAAATATTATTATTTTAGTCCGTTCCGTACTGACATAGCTTTATAGAGCCATAGAGATATGTTTTTTGTATGGTATGAGCTATCAGTCTATGAAGTAAGCGGAGCGATGAAGGGAGAAGCCGGTGATGATTTGCTAAAAAATTGTTCATGAAAATCGCTTCAGCTTATAAAACTTAGTAGTTAGTGCTACTCATATTCAGTGGGCATAAACGTCACGGTTTCCCTGCTCCAGCTTTGCTGCTTCTCGTATATAGGGTGACTGGTAATTAGTGACCGATACTTAAACACGTAACTCATGTTATCAAACAACAGATTGAGATGATGAGAACAGAATGAGACTGAGACCGGACTTAATGGAGTGATCTGAAGGTGTACATCGACGACTGCTACTGGAACTCCTCGACGGCGACGAGTAGAACTAGGTGTGCCGAGTTTGACCTCATTTTGTTAGATATGATGAGACTTTATCTCCGGACTGACCTGAAGGTATACATCGGTGACTGCTACTGGAACTCCACGAACTGATTAAAGCAATTCGTGCAAAATTATTCCATAACCATTCCAAAATATCAAAAATGCACAACGTTAGTTATAGGTATTCAAGTTTTCACTTCTGCTGGCACTCCCGGAATGCAAGCCGTTTTTTTTATACTCATTCACTTTTATCACGCCCTGACTTAGTCTGTCCATAGAATAGAATAGAATGCTTTATTTGCGAAGAATGTAGGTATTACAGATCAGGTGTTAAAAAATGAGTCCATCTTAGCTTGCGGGTTGTAGGTTATTTCTAGTCCGACATGCATAACCTAAACCATGCATAAAAATAAGCAAAATCCCGCTTTCCGCTCTTACCTTCCGGCCACATCATAGAAGGCCGCGCGGGACCGTACCCCGAGCCTCGAGGGCCGAGCCGGTCGACGCGGAAATGAAAAATAAACACGTCCGGACGTAGCATGGCGCCGGCCGCGCGAAATGAAGGGCTGTCGCGCGTCACGCGCCGTGTTGACTACGTATTAGATGTGGAGTATCGGGGTAGGCTGGGGGATGACTAATTATAGAACATTGCAGGGATGTAGTGTTTCAATGATTACTAGTTAGTAAGTAAGGAGGAGCTCGTGGCTAAATAATGACAGCCGTTCGGGTTTATCTTTCCCTATGGTGGTCCGTAGACGGGTTACCTCCCATTACATACCAAGTTTCCTCTGTCCCTCGGAAAGCACGTTAAGCCGTTGGCCCGGCTGTTATTTGTAGATCCTTGACAGTCGTTACAAGTAGTGGCCGAATGTCTGTTATCCAGTCTTACCAAGGGGTATCGTAGTACTTGGTACTAATTAGGTTGTGGAGTGTCAGTACGCTGTCTTGATTTCCGTGCGTTTTTTTTTTTTTACGGGTGACCACTGAAAACCAGCGCTGTGCTGTGGGCCCCCCATAGCACAGCATCATGCTGAGTGGGAACCTGTTTGTCGCAGTCACGACGTGCAAGCTGACGAATCTTTTACTTAAATTCTGTTTTATTTTGTTATTTTTAAAATCTTACTGTTGTATATTTTATGTTATTGTACTTACAAATGTTTCTTATGCTTTGTACCTATGTTTACTGTTTTCATTTTGTATGCACGTCATGTCCCTGCGACAAATAAATATTTTTTCTTTCTTTCTTTCTCAGTCGACCAATGTAAAATACTGATACTCAGCTGCATCCGGTTAGACATGAAGCCGACCCCAAGATAGTTTGGGAAAAGGCTAGGCAGATGATGAGTGATAAGTTGTTATATATACACTATGGAAGCTAACCACAGAGTTCATCTCCTAAGTCAATTTTAGCGATATGGGTAATGCCCAAAGATAGCTGCTACAGCTGGAATGGCGACCGCGAACCGGTAGACGATGCGTTGGAAGGCCTCTCACTAGTTGGACCGATGACCTGGTGAAGGTTGCGGGGACCCGCTGGATGCGAGTCGCACGGGCCGGTCAATGGTGTCCGTTTCGACCGCGCGGCCATGACGTTTTTTTTTAAAGAAAAACTATGCCATGAGTTAGTAAAAAATTGTCAAAGTCGATTCCCAAAACCATAAATTTGTCAAAGATAAGGTTAAAAAGTTACAAGGGTTTGAACGTGGCCGCGCCATCGAAACACGGAGAACCGCGCGGCCACGGAGATCTTTAAAACTACGCGTTGCAGAGACCTGAAATTCAGGTAAATAACAGATTGAGTTTGTAAAAAGTTTGTAAAAATATAGAAAAAAAATCCTAGGTTTATATTTTAGGAACTGTAAGACTAAATCCCCATGGCCGCGCCATCGAAACGGTGACAAACACATTATCGCCGATATCTCGCTGAAAAAGCATCGCAGACGTCTGAAGTTTTTTTTAAAACCTAGATTTGAATTTGTCAGAGTTTGTAAAAATACTACGAAAAATCCTAGGTTTATATTTCCGGAGCTGTAAGACTAAAACCGTGACAAACACGTTATCGCCGATATCTCAGTGAAAAAGCACCGCAGCGGTCTGTTTTTTTTAAACCGCGGTCGTAACGGACACGGTCAATGTGGCGACACTTGGGGGGAGGCTTATGTCCAGCAGTGGACGTCTTTCAGCTCAAATGATGATGATAATGACTGCTACAGCGGATAAATCACTCTGATTTTGATTCATTTCTGTGTTCTAATACATACATACAAACATGAACTCACGCCTTTTTGCCAGGGGGGTAGGCAGAAACCACAGAATGCCACCTGCTACGATCCTTACATACTCCTTTTGCCTCGTCCATATTCATACATCTGGTCATACACTCACTGTGTTCTAAAACAGTCGTGTCAGATTTTATTTACCTTTATTAAATATATATATCCTAGCTGTCCCGCGCAACTTCATCTGCGTCACATTTTCCCCGTTTTCGTAATATTTTTCATTGCTGCTACGCTCCTATACAGCGCCATCTATTGAATACTTACTCAATCAAGTCAACAGATACCGCCATCTGTTAGAATTGTTTGGAGCTAACAGATAATTGTGACTTAATTTGCAATAAAATAATATTGCGACTATAAATTGAGATGTAAGCTTTAAGATCTTTCAAGTTGGATCAAACTGCACACGGTTTGCAAATTTGATTAAAATGGGTTAAGTAGTTTCTGAGAGTCCATCCCCGACAAACAACGTGACACGTAATTTATATATATATAGATTTTACATGGGCACGCGCAGCCAATTTAAGTAGCTAGCAAAACTCAGTTATGCAGTTCAGTTTTCTTGATGATGTTTCTCTTGATATTCATAGACGTTGGTCAAATAACTAATTAACGCTCTAAAACTCCTAATTCAAATACTTCGATCAATAATATTGATCGAAGTTCAAATACCAAAGATCCTATCTATGCAATCAAATTAGCCCAGAGCGATATCGCAGCCTATTCATCACTGGAGAAACTAGTCAAATAGGTGCAAGATAATGCCTGGCAGGTATTCCAATCAATCGATCGTAAATTTGTGTCAAACTAAATTAATTACCGCTATTATTCGATTGATTAGCGAGGCGGCATGTTAGTGATATTGAATTAATTACTGATATTACGTCTTTATGTGAATGTAAGATGCATATTATTATTGCGTATAAACCTACAAAACATACTTACATTTCGTGTCGATCTTTAGGTTAAGCTGTGCTTGCCTAGGTTGGTCCGTGGATGGGTGACCACCCATAATATACCGCGTTTCCTCCATGCTTCAGAAAGCACGTTAAGCCCGTTGGTCACGGCCGTCATTTGTAGATCTTTGATAGTCGTTACGGGTCTTGAGTCGTTTCACACCGCGACCGCTTCGCACCGTGCGGTGAATTACCCAAGAGCTCTTCTTGAATGGGTCCTTTCGCAAACCGTGCCGTGGTGCGAATCGCCCATGAAACTTTTTGCAATGGGTCGATTCGGTCCACAGTGGGGAACAGTTCTCTTTTGCAATGGGTGAATTCCAACACAGAAGAAGGCACAAAATAACAGAAAAATATTTATAAGTTACATAATTACATCATAAGCCCACGACTTAAAACCATCTTAAACTTAAGCTAGCCTAGTACTTTTCGTACGTTATTTTAATTTCTTATTTATTTCCTTTAACCCCCGACCAAAAAAGAGGGGTGTTATAAGTGTGACGTGTGTATCTGTCTTTCTGTGTATTTGTGTATCTGTGTGTCTGTCTGTGGCATCGTAGCTCCTAAACGGATGAACCGATTTTGATGAAAGTGGTGTCGTTTGAAAGGTATTTTAATCGAGAGTGTTCTTAGCTAGCTGTTTCGAGAAAATCTGCTCAGCCGTTTGAAGATCATCACCTCTTTTCTAGTTGATGAAGGGATATAAACAACTTTCACAGGTAGTATATTTGAAATTTGAAATGTTGTCGCCTGTCACCATGGGCATTGCTGAGAAATGAAATTTTCATTCATTTTTTTTTTAATTTAATCAGTGAGAAGAGACGCAACACCAAGAAAATTGGAAGGAAAGGCCCCCCTTTCCTTCCAATTTTCTTGGTGTTGCGTCTCTTCTCACTGATTATTACATGGGACTTAAACATAAGTGGCAAAATTTGGTTGTACCTACGATTAGGTACCCCTCTGCCAAACCCTTCGGGGCTTACAGGCGTGATGTTATGTGTTTACCATTTATTGAAGTACTTACGACCTACTAAACTTACCGTTAACTAAATTGTTTTTTTCTCTCCTCACCATGCTCTTCTACCAAATAATATATTCAGCATCTAAAAATAAGCATACATTTTCTCTCATGAATTCTCTCTGAAAATGTAAAAACACAGAAGCGGAGCTCCTTATCTGATTGGAAGCTGGCGGTGTTTGTCGAAGGTGTACGCTATACTCCGCAACTCCTTTAGTTTGTGTTTCAAACAACTTTGATTGAAATTCACTTTATTCTCGCAAATTGGTAAAAGTTTCACAATTGCTTTTCTTTTTCGAGTTTAGTTTTTCAACTCGTATCAAACTTACCGTTTAAAAGTAAGTAAGCGTATAATGTTTTCTTAATTTTTCACTTTGAGCTTCGTGTGGTAACTTTGCCTACATTTCGCTTTTCTTTCAATGTATTTTCATTTATCATTGTAAGTACCTAGTTTATCTTCGTCATTACGTCCTTAGCATTAAAAGTTCTTACTATTTTAATTTAGGTTCGATGGATATTTATAAGTTAATGTAAGTGTCATGATCTCTTCAGACACAATCATCTCTCTTCACTTGCCCGTATTTCTACATCGTTCTCACATATTTGTAATTCTTAACATGAATGATGTAACCAAGATTTTGTAACATATTTTGATTTAAAAGAGTGTCTCAAGAGTTTCTTGCCTATTCTTCGCCATAGAGAGTCCGTCTATGTACCACCAATGTATGTGAAGTTTATTTTGGAATGAGCAACTACAGTACTTTTACAAGTTATTATGCCTTGTGACTGGGACTGTAGCTTCGCGTTTTTTGTTTTGTTGACTTTCAAAAGTGCCTGTACTGGTCTAATTGAAATAAACGCTTTGAGTTTTGAGTTTGAGTTCATTTTTCCATTATGTCTCTTTTTTTTAATCAGGTGCTGGCTGAATGTGGAAGCTCATTGTAGATAGGATGACCATATCTATGTCCTAATCCAACCAAAGAGGTCAACCTATTTAGAAATGTAACAAACAATGACCACGTTTGGAACAAGCTAAACTTGCGCCATTAGTTTCACAGTTACTTTGCCTATTCTGCAATAGAAACTGTCAGAGAACCTATTAAAAAAAATCAAAATCAAAAGTCATTGTTATTCAAATTAGGCTGTAATCAGCACTTTTTGAACGTCAAAATAACAAGAGACAGTCCCCCCCAAAACGCCACTTCCCAGCAACACATCTTTCTGTTAGGTTAGAAGAACCAGATTCTATACAATAGTGTTCAAGTTTATATAAAAAAGAATCCATTAGGTACATCAAATTAATGTCACACACCAATAACAAAATAAAATATTTAAAAAATATACTCAAGCATCAATAAAGCCTCCAGACATAAAGGGCGTACCCGCTTACACGTGCATACGACGAAAAAAAAAAGTAAAATAAAAAGAAAGTAAAATATCTATGCATGTCGTTATGTTATCCTCCCTAAATATTACCTCCCGTTACAGCTCTAGCACAAAAGATTACCCTTGTTTCGTCGAAAACCAGACATTTTTATTTCTAAATATAACTCAGAAATAAAAACTCGAGACCTAAATCAAATACCTACTGTAGTATAAAGAGATTCTTTATACTACAGTAGGTATTTGATTATATATATATTTATTATATATATATTTTAGGATCCTATTTGTCCGGTATCGCGAGTATTTTAATTATACGCTGACGCACGGGATGGAGCGAGTAAAAACGGCTCGCAATGAGAAAATAATAGCGGCAGAGGGATTAGCATTGCGTTCTTACGAGACTAGATAGTATGGAGAGAGCACTGGCATTTTATTTATATTTTGTTTATTGATGAGCTTCGAAATGCTTTAATGGACTATAGGGATATAAAGTTAAAAAAATACTTATAAATGATACATAAATTGGCTTTGTGTACGCTAATAACTTAGTGAATATGTGTATATTTCTTAAACAAAGATTCCAAAATGACAGCAATCAAATACAAAATATGGTATTAGTGATTCTAAGAGAATTTATACATAGTAAAAAAAAACTTAATCAACTTGAGGCTTCTCAGAGAAACCTACTATTATATATTTTCCTCTCGCTTAAGTAAGAAGAACAGATTTACCCACCCATTAATTTAACAGCCGCTTTTTCAGATCAAGACATTCCGATAACCAAACCCGCCAATAAAACCACCCTCTTCAAAAACTCCCCAGCAATATTTGTCGTCAAAAACAGCAAAACTTTTCCCCCCTAATTATTAATTGGCCCTCAATACATTACCGATTGTAACTTCCAGGCTTGGGCAAACTTGCCCGCATGTTGTCCCGACTTCGGCAAAGTTGACTTCCATATTACCCTGCCTTGCTTGAAGATCAAGGCAATCCTTTTAGAAGCATCGACCATCCAGATAACGAGATAGGGCTGCATTAAAATTAACTTTGCATTTTGCTGGAATGTTAAGCCTCCTGTCTTTGAATGGGGTCCTATTACTCCAGGGTTTAAGTACGGATCCATTGTGGTCTGTAAGCTAGATTTTCTGCGTCGTTAGATTTTTTTTGAGGTACTTGTTAGAAGACTGGATAGTTGGGGATTTATTTTGTGTAAGTAGAGGTCTTACAGTTTTGTGAGTCGTGTAATTAGAAGTCGTTGATTAAATTTGTTCTATTTTCGTTTTTACTTCGATAATTTTAATTAAGTTCTTAGTTTGTAAGTTGAGTATAAGGTTCATTTTGAACCAACCAGTAGAAAAGCGAGACACGTAACAGTCTGAAACATATTATAAACATGTCATTCTTATCTCACCTTTCCTAACATCTTTATTCTTATTCTTATCTTAAACAGCACTAAAACTTGAGAAACACCTTACCAGCTCTGTTTTGAAAATAACAGCAAAAATGAATGCAGGTGTCGACTATACATCCTTACTTGAAATAAATAAGTCCAATCTTCCTTCTTCGCTTAGTTAGAACAAGTTTTCTTTTATCCAGGAAAAGTCGCGACCAAGAAAAATAGTTGGTTTTACTCGGAAAATCTTGTGGTCCCACTAAACCGATGGAAATCCTGACAAAACGCCGTCTGCGAACTTTGGCGAAGAAATTAAAAATCTTTCGTAGAACATTTTTTGTTTGTATTGTTATTAGTCTTAAGTTCGAAAGTAGGTTTTGCAGCATAGAATTTATCTGAGCACTAGTTTAGGAGTTTGGCTTGTGAGTTTAGATGATATTTTTTATGTCATCGCCTTTGTCATCGTGGCTAGCCAATGTTTGAGGAATATAATAGCACCTACAAAATGATTGTTGGTACTTATTTCATTTTATTAGCCTCTACCTTTTTGGGCCGCTTCTTGGGGCACGGGAACATACCTACTTACTACTGGGATAGATACAAATTATTTTATGCTAACCCAGGTCATAAAGAACCAGTTTACTCGTGTGGTTAACTTGCTCGAAAACCGTTCAGTCGATGAGGCGAGAAAAGATTACAGACAAACAAACATTTCATACGGGTGCGCCAAAGTTCACCTAAATTTTCAACTCCGATAATTGGAAATCCGAAAATGTTCTTCTTAACATTTTTCATCCTAACAATCGCAATTCCTAACTACTTTGTCTCTAATGTTCGTAATTCCGAAGCATTCAACTTCATAATGTCAGTAGCAATAAACATCTATTATACTTTTATTTGTTTTCCTATATTTTCTCAACATAACCATCTTTTACACTATTATTCAAAGTCATATCTTTTTTGTTTAGATTTCTTTTTATTCATAATAATCAGTATTATATAAATTGATTTTGCGTAACTTTTACTTTTTTATTTATTGCGGTGTGTACCTGGAAAGATATCCATAGGTTAGGTTAGGTTAGAACTGTGATCAACTACGAAACTGCTCGCAACCTCGAAAACCGCTACCTCGAAATTGGTCGCAAAATTTTTCTAAGTATTTTTTTCATAGTGCCCCCAAGACGACACTCTGACCTAATCCCCACCCAAATTAAAACTATAAATATCATCTTCTACCCACATATATTTTTATTACACTTGGTAAATGTTTCTATCTGAGTATCAGTGAAAATATTATGGTAATTATGTTTAGGGATAAAAGCGTTATGATAAAAAACAGTAGGAGTTTAAATTATTTATATTAATGATATTATTAATTACAATTTTCGGAAACATGAGTGTTATGAACATCGTCGGTAGCACTACAAATAGTATGAATGAAAACTTTAGGATGAAAAATTTTAGGAAGAATGATCATTCGGATTACAAATCGTTAGGAAGAACAATTTCGGGTAAAGAACTTTAGGTGAGCCAATATGGACCCATTTCATACTTCCACATTTACCAAAAACAATAAATGTCTTCAGAAAATGGTTATCTAAATCGAAACTAATATTATAAAGAGGAAAGATTTGATTGTTTGTTTGCGTTGAATAGGCTCCGAAACTACTGGTCCGATTTGAAAAATTCTTTCAGTGGTTTGTAGCCCATTTATCGAGGAAGGCTATAGGCTATGTATATATCATCACGCTACGACCAATAGGAGTGGAGCAGCAATGAAAAATGTTGCGAAAACGGGGAAAACGTGACGCAAACGAAGTTGCGCCGGACAGCTAGTAGGAAATAAAATAAAATATTTTCAGTCAAGGAATTAAATCAGCCAAAAGTTAAGTAACATTCATAAATGTACTTTCTCTCCACGCCTACATCTAATATTCATCATCATCATCTGCCTAGCCTTTTTCCCAAACTATCTCGGGGTCGGCTTCCAGTCTAACCGGATGCAGCAGTATAGTATTTTACATAAAACGACTGCCTATCTGACCTCCACAACGAGACTTTTGGCTTTTGACTACTCGTAGCGACTGTCAAAAATCTACAAATGACAGCCGGGACCAACGGCTTAACGTGTTTTCCGAGGCACGGAGGAAACTGGGTAAGTAATTATAGTCACCCATCCACGGACCAATTTCGGCAAGCACGGCTTAACCTTAAAGATCGACCCGTGCGGCTGTTATTATTTAGCCACGAGTTCCTCATCAGTGCTTACAACTAATATGGTTTATTTCTAAATAAAAAATTACAAGGATTTCACTTACTTGAGAACATTTTTGAACTAAATAATATTAACTAATATTTATAGACATAAATAACATCACGTTTCGTAATGAATATTCCCAAAACTATTCATATACGATTTTCCCAGACCAGGTATATACGTAATGGACGAAAGATTCGTCCACCGCGGGATTGCTGCGCTAATGAGAAAATGATTTCTTAGATATTACATCTTTCGGATCAGGTGTGCGATAAGAATTTCCATTATTGCACAATTAGTTGTGTAATCAGACGTATTCGTTACATTTATGATGGTGATTCAGAAAGAAAGAAATATTATGTATAGTTGTATGTTTTGTATTATGGTTAGGTTATGTTATGTGATATGAATCTTGTTGTACGAGTATTGTATTCGTGTATAAATTTGATAATTAGTCAGGATTTTCATACAAATGAGCTACCAAAGTTTCTATGAAAAACTATGACAGGATTATCATACTTAGCGTTCCCATAAGAAAACGCTTCTGCGATCCTTTTAAATTAACCTCCTTTGTTATAGTTAGGTACTAAACATAAATAACGTCACGTATTGCAAAACTATTGTTTTACATTTTGGTACCCGCCAAGAAAAAAACAATTCACCTGTAAGCTGGAGATAATGCTCACCGTTCATTCTTTCTCTGTAGCACTCCACGAATAAGCTTGCAGTGACCAGTTGGCCTAAAATGGCCGCTTTAGCAAAATAAATAAAAATAACTACAATAAAATAAAAAAATAAAATTAAGTTTCATTTATAACAGTGGTCCCAAAGTGTTAATTTACAATATTAACAGCGTTTGTAAAATTAAAAAAATAAATTGCATCATTTTATTATCCTAAGTATTTTGCCGTTCTACCTACTATTCTGAAAGTATTACGTCCAACAATTATCGATGTTTACTAACATAATCAGGTTAGGTGTCAGGAATTAACTTATTTACTTTAGCAGACACCAACATATTTTCTTTACAATTCACCTGAAAATTCCCTACCCTTTTAAAAAGCCTTTCCGACTTTACCATCTAACCAGTCCCTTTGTATTCAGGGCGCAACAACAAATATCCTGCCCCGCTACTTGTCACGGAGAAACGATTATTTATTGTACAAATCGAGTGACGTGGGTCTAAGGATACAACATTATAAATCAAACACTTCGCGTCAGCTTGGACGTGACGTTATATTTAAACGCGTCAAATGCTGTAGCGGCCAACAAAAATATGGCGGAAGAAATTTCTGCGAAGGTTCCAGTCCCGCGGGTGTCGTGTAAGGGATTATGGAAGGTTGGGCACACCTGGGCAATGATGACGTCATTGCTTCTTTGTTCTGGATGGCAATGTTTTTCGTTATAATAAAAGTGTTCGATTTACAAATATCTCTCAAATTTTTACTGAAAATCACGTAGAATAGTAAAAATTAAGGCCGCGTTCAATGAAACGTGTAGTTGCCCGCCGACTACGAGCATTATCAGACAATAATGTTCCCACTACTGGGATACAGGTTTCTTCTCTTAAGAAGGCAGTGGGTCATACGTAATCCATCACGATATTTGTCGCATGACTTCGATTTGATTTAACTGTAAGCGTCGAGTTCAAAATGAACAAGATTTCGTCTGTCGCTGGTTGACTGTCAGTTGTTTTTTTTTCATATATTCTCACTGTCGGCGACCAAAAAGTAAATAAATTGATGGACATATTTTCTTTATTCAGTCTACCAGTTTATTCCCGATCTCTGCATTAATTAAATTACAATTCTATTACAAGTGTGACACGGTACATTTTACTGATATTGTTTTGGCCATAGTTCCTAAGTACCTAACAATAAAATATCTGATCCTAAACGTTACTCCTAAACTTTATTTCATGAACTAGACAAAACAACAATATAAATATCAATATCGCAATAACCCGAAATGGAATCGTTCCGGTATCGTCTCTAATATCGATATCGGTTAGCCATCTTTATGACGACAAAGTCCACTTTTTACGGTAGCTCGATATGTTAGCAGTTCAATAGCACGGAAGTTCAATATCTGCTGACTATTGTTGGGCTCAGTTGCTCACTGATCGCAGTTTGTTGTGGATTTCTGCTTATTGGATTTTGAGGGGTCGTTGAACGAGCAGTGTTTTGTTTTTTATGAAGATGCCTCTTTGGTAAACTGTTGGTAGGTATGTGGCTCTGCCTTTGCCATTCGTTGGATTAAGGCGTGATATAATGTTACTAGATAGATGTGGAGTTTGTTTCTCTTCTTGTAGAAAACTGCTGACTTGTTATGATAAAGAAAATGTTTCATTAAAGGATAGTCATAATAAAGTCGCAAGTCGTTTTTCTTTAAATTGTTTGAATAAACTCTTCATTCAAACAATTTATAGAAAAAACAAGATCTTTTTTAACAAAACAATGAAGGCCGTCTTCCTGCCAAACGATTTTAAAATAAAGAGTTTAACAATTGTTAAACTTACTCCCTTACTACAGCAATTTACATTCAAATTAAGTATCTACTCTCATTGAAAACTGAACAAGAAACTAAAACAAAAAGTAAAAAAAAAACAAGAAAGTGACAATCGTCCCATTCAAACACGTAATAGAAACTTTAACACCACTTTTATCCTACAATAAAAGGAAAAAAAAAACGGAATACAGACAGTCCCAATGAAAACAGCAGATCGCCTGAAATCTGGCTATTATGACGGGCAAAAATAGTTGGTAAAACTTGGGCAAAGTTGGCAACTAACACTGCTCGTTATTGCCTTAGTTGGGCAATATTTTCACGTGGACAAAGATGGTTGGTTGTTATGACAAACTATTGAATTGCCAACATATTACTTGTGTGTGGTTATTCTTCTTTGGATTAGTTTGAGGATGTTGTAATTGGTGTGATACAATATTGGGAGTTTTGTTAGTTGTTTAATGATTTATTATTAGGTATGGTTCTTTCGGTAGACCCTAAAATAGGGCAGTAAGGGCAATGCGGAAGACTTGGTTTAAAAAAAAAGTTTGCCGCGAAACACCATTGGAAAATTTATGATCGTGTTTGTAATGAATCTTAAGTTTATGCAACGTATTAAGTAGTGTTTTGATTTCATCTAAATGATTCAGAAGAGATTTTTCATTAGCCTGTTAGGTTTTAACTATTTTAGTATCGATTATTTTCTTGTTTGTAGTAAATAACTTATTTTGCGATATTTTCAGGCCCAGGTCAGGTCTAACAAGATGAGTCGCTTCATGAAGTTATCACAAAATATACCATTTTAAACAGATGTTAGACAAAGGTGTAATTTAAATCCAATAAATATCTCGGTAATTTAATATTCAAATCGCCTATATTCGACGTACGAGTAGAAACCCACACAAAAAAAAAATAAGCCAAAGAATGCCCTGCCCCAAGCAACCTAATAAAAGTAATCAAAAAGTAAAGGTCAAATCAGAACGCCATATTAATTCCTGGCCCATAATAGCCCCCGATATGTACATATATACGTAATGAAGTTCATATCTCCGCACAAAGGCTGTCAGGGACAGGGGTCGCATCGTTCGAACAGGTAGGCAAATTAATCCGATGCAATTTTATCTAGTTGCTTCGGGGCTCTGTCACAGTGGGCAATGTTGTCGGTGACTTGTGCTTATTACGAGAAATATGTGCAAATTTGTTGCTGGATACTAATTAACCTGGGCAAAACAGCATCTGAGTTATAACATGTTGGACGTTGGTACAGAATATTCTATGTAGATACGTTTTCAGATGCATTTAAATACGTTGTAAGAAATTGATGCGATAACTGTTACTGTTTAGTAGGTACCAGATGGCCCAAAAATGTTAAAACTTTTTGTTTGTGTTCTGCTTTGAGGGTCTATAATTACGTGCTGAAAAAAAAGTTAGTAACAGTTTTGCAGCATCGTCGTCCACTAAATCGAGTATAAATGTATCTTCCTATAGGAAAATGGATTGACATAAAATTTTGCTTCAGTTTAATGTATAAGTACAACATAGTGCAGTTTAAGTCGATGGAAAACGGACAGACTGCCTAAACTGCTTTGAGCCTAAACTTCGCAGGTACGAAATGTTTTTGTTTATTAAGTTCACTGGTTTCTGTATAAAATTTGGCCTTGTAATGTTTATACACAACAGGCAAATTTTATCTTTGAGGGAGCGCTATAAAACTTTATCCCACATTAGGAATGTCTCCTGTATCGTGGGTGCGTCTACAAACATTTAAACACAAAAAATACAAATATTTGTTACGATCGGAAATCGAAACCGCAACACACAGCGCAGCAGATAATCGCCAAGCCAACGCCAACCGTGCTGACGAAATAATAAAAAGTATAGTAACTATAATTTAATTGCAATTTGAACTATTATTTGTCGCGAAATATATTTCTTTTATATTTACCGCATATTTTATTATTTTTAAACCTCGTATTAGGTATTTTGAATATTAGGAGGGACCACTGTAGAACCGTAATCCTATATTTAATTGGCCGACCATAGAATAACGGGAGTCCGCGTTGTCCTTTTGTAATATGACGTGACCCCGCAAAAGGGGTTGTTCTCAAAACTAATTGAAATTCACAATATTTTGTGCTCTATTTAAAGGGGAGAGAGATAGGCAGGCAATGCAGGCTTTTGGTTTAAACACCTCTATTATACCTAGTTAATGGCACAGAGGGTTTTATGTCAACTATACGTATGAAGGGTGCTTAGATAAAGATAGGTACAAGTTCCTTGTACGGACATTCGGTAAAGATCGGTACTGATTGGTGCGGTGATAGTAGTCAAAAAAAGCTGTACAAGCACTCGAAGTTACAAGTTACATTATTCTTCTTGTAGTAACACGAATAAAGAAGTGAACTAATAAAAAGCTCGCTATCATGTTTTTTTTTTGCGATTTTCCTCATCTACTAATTATGATAGCTTTCGTTGGGCAGCAGTCATATTTTTCTGTGGTTTTTGACCACAAACCTTATCAAAGTAGTTCCAAAGTAATGGACAGTACCCACTGCATACTGCAAACACTTTGTAACAGCACTATCACTACCACACCTGCTCTCAGCTCCTGCCACAGTCCATCCACGTCGCCTAAAAGTCTCCCTTAGGAAGACCAAACTCCGCACATAAGTGAAACGTTTCCGAGGTTTCCTCACTGTTCCATATTAATACTGTGACTTGTGTCACATTGCCAAGATTCCCAAGCGTGGACACAGTTGAAAGTGAGTTGTTTTTATTGAAAACAAGGGTTTGGCCCTGTCTCATTGGCTTCCCGATCACGAACACACTTTGTTAACAAAACAGAGTTCCCTTTGACGTATCGACTAGACATTTTTTAATGCATATCTTGAACGGAATTATTGATAACTACATCCGATTCGGCCGATGGTTTTTGCCTTTGATATTTGCTTTCAAAGATGCGTGTTTTTAATGTTTTTTTTTCGTTTTTATTTCGAACGTTCGGTTTGAGCTTGTTATCGGGTTTTCCTTGTAGCGTCTAATGTTTTTGTTGGCGTACTTTGTTTGTTGTTGGTAAGATATTTGTCGACGGTTCTGATTGGAATAATAATTACGAATGTATGGGGGTAACATTTTTACTTACTTCACATATATGCATACGGCCACAGAATCTATAAGGGATTTCAAGAAGAATAAAGTTTGTTTTCTGAAAATGTTGTATGGCCTCTGAAGGGGCTTTTTTAGTCTTTTATTCCTCGTGTAATTAATGCGCTTCGTTAAAGTAATTTAACATCTTTAGACACTTCCCCAACTCCCAATCAGTGCCAATAAATTATTCCAAAATATACCTGAAAAGTTTCCTTAAATTGCTCCAAGTAAAAAGAACACCGATTTCTGAATTCAAATAAGGGATGTCATATCAGAATTAGGGGCATCGTCTATAAGAAAATTACAAGTCGACTCTCGAAAACTCGACGTCGAAATTGAATAAAAACTTAAGTCATTTTTCAGTGTAACAAGAGAGGAAGAAGAGAGAGTTTCGATATCCGAATTTCTTATTTCTTATCCTACATTCATTAGCAAGTTCAATCAAGGGTCCGAGGACTGTGAGACTGCGGTTATTTATTGCCTTGCATCAGCCCTCACAATTACCTCTGAGGAAAAACTTTTGCCATTACGGGCCCCTGAGGCTTTCATACAAAAAATAAATTGTACGCGCCAACGTGTAGTGCGTAATGGATTCCGGGTTTCGATTTCGTTCGGCCATTGTATCGGAAGGTATCGAGAGTATCGAGAGTACGGCCGCACGCTTGCGACTGTTTATATGTATATTTGTGTGTAAAATGTTTATTTGATTCGGTTGTACGACGACGTTTTCGTGCGTTTGCGTTTGTGAGGAAAGGGAAATTCGTTTAGCATTTTATATTTTTGAAATGATTATTTTAAAACTTTCTTTTTAGCATATTACACGATCCAAGATTTCTTGAATAATTAATTGAACTGTTGACTATGTATTAATTTGACTGTATATTGATATTTTGACATTTATAATAACCAAATTTGACATGTAAAATAATTTTAAATGTAATGCCACTACTTAATTATTGTATGCCTATTAGGCAGGACATATTGAAACTTTAATTTATTGTTTAGACCTGTAGCTAACATATGCCCACAATAAAATATTTTGAATTTGAATTTGAATTTCCTAGACCATTCATTAGACTTTGGTAAAAGGTAATAAACATAACGCCTGTAATCGCCGAAGGTTTAGACAGAGGTGTAGCTATTACTACACCCATATCTCGCCAGTTCTGGTTAAGTCTCATGTAATACGGGGCGAACCTATTGCCATTAATCGAGAATCCAGGCTCTGTGGCTGCGACTGAGACATGATAATGGTAAATCCTAATAACACTTTGCCCGACCTGGGAATCGAACCCAAGACCTCATGCTCAGCAGTCGTACTTGCGGCCACTAGACCAACGAGGGAGTCCGAGGCATGAATATTCAAGCCAACTCAGCCAACTCCTACGTGTTCCGCATCCTGACTGAACCCTTTTTTTTACGGATGGGAAATTATGAACTGACCCCTACTGCTCTGGGCCGAGCGGAAGGGAGTGTCAGACTTGTACTGACTAAAACCCATCCATGTTCCTTCTTAGCCCTTTGTGTTCTAGGGCCACGGTATCGCTTTAGAACAGTCCGGCAGCCCTGGCAGGCATCGGCCCTCTCGGACCTCTTCCGATTTCCTGGCAGCTCCTTGAGGCGCGCGTGGAACACGAACGCGCCGTCAACACGGCCTGTCGTCATAAGACGGACGGACGATCCTGACTGACCCGGATCCAGTCAGTGTACATAATAGTAGGACACCCACATTTCACCAGTAACGTTGAGTCCCATATAACAGACACGCACTAATTAACGACATTTTTTACATTCGTAATAATATGAATTGCTAGCTATTGCCCCCGGCCTTCGTCCGCCTGAAATTATTATAATAAGTACTTAAATATTACTTCCCTATTTCAAGAGTTTGATTTTGTTTATACAAAACCTACACGTTATAAAAATTAACCTCCTTATAAAATTGGTCCAGTCATTTCGGAGATTAGCCGGAACAACAAGACCAAATGTTAAAAAAAAAAAACGTAAGTACCGTATAACTTTCATATGCATACCTAAGCACAGTAAAAAGCTGTTTTTTTTTTTAAATTAGATGAAGAGTATTTATTAGACACGCAAAAGATAAAATTAAAATAGACACTTCAATTTTATTTATTTGTATAGATGCTGACTTATTATGACTCTACTCTTGTATTCTATAATACTCGTATTTCGTTGTCTCAGTAGGTAAATAGACGCTGTAGTTCAAATCGCTGTGAAACATGACGATAAGATGTATAGGAGCTTGGTACACAAAGCTCCAGACGTGGATATATCGAGTACAAGCAGGAACTACTCTGATTGATTATGAATTAGTAGCAATTCGCTAGCTTGATTAGAACACGGGAAAGGGAATGTGTTGTGTTAGTAGCTTTGAGGTACCTACGTGATTATACAGGATGATTATGTCGGCATTGTAAACAATTACAACTCAATTTTGTTCGTTTCGGATACCAAAGGATTTTAGAAACTGGGTTTGTGAAGGCTAAATTAATCTAACAAAATATCCGTAAATGGGATATATTGTCCTAATTGAGGTTATATTATGGTTATAATTTCGTCATTTTATAACTCACTAGCTGTCCCACGCAACTTCGTCTGCGTCACATTTTCCCCGTGTTCGTTCGTTAGCCTTCCTCAATAAATGGGCTATCTAACACTGAAATAATTTTTCAAATCGGACTAGTAGTTCCTGAGATTAGCGCGTTTAAGCAAACAAACAAACAGACAAACTCTTCAGCTTTATAATATTATTATTATTAGTATAGATTACATATTAGATATAAATCCTTTCATAGAGCTGTATTTTAAGACTTATAATAACTGGCGGGGCCAACGTGACTAATAATAGCACAAATCAGAGAAATGTATTTAAAGGAGAAACGGAAGGAGCCTAGCACTGGGAAATCAAATCAAATCAAATCATTTATTTCAAATAAGCCAGTTACAGGCACTTTTGAATGGTCGAACAACAATAAAAATTAAGCTACAGTCCCAGTCACAAGACATAATAACTGTGAAAGTACTGTAGTTGCCCATTCCAAGGCGTAGATCTCTATGGAGAAGAATGGGCAAGAAACTCCATGGACACTCTTTTAAATCAGAATCTTGTTACAAAAACCTTGGTTACATCATTCATGTTGAGATGGTACATTATGTGAGAACGATGTAGCAAGACTTCACGTTAAAAGTGT
Source organism: Cerastis rubricosa (assembly GCA_949152445.1). Taxonomy (NCBI): domain Eukaryota; kingdom Metazoa; phylum Arthropoda; class Insecta; order Lepidoptera; family Noctuidae; genus Cerastis; species Cerastis rubricosa. The sequence goes on from OX424531.1 coordinate 14,348,764, forward strand.
CCATAGCAAAAACAAAAAAAAAACATTCAGAAGATAAAATAATTAGTTCGAAATAAGCCGTGGCAGCTAAGAGACGACCAGGCACAACTGACAGCGCCCGTTCACGAACATGACGCATGGATCAGCCATCATTCAACTCAACCATTTTGAAGGGAACTAAATGACCCGACACACACGCCGCCATCAGCGTGACATTTGAGTGAGCATGACATACTCTCAACCGCCAGGGCACATTCAAGTCAATAAAAGACGTAGGTTTCCAGTAAATGATAGCTATCTAGTACATAGGACTCACACAATATGGGCTATGCGATTATGTAATACTAAATTAATTGAATGTATACAATTCAAAGATAGTTGTACAATCTTCAGCAGCTCCAATAATACTATTAAATGCTATCAATTTATGCGAACCTGTCCTTGTGGAGCAGGACCGGCATGGAGCCAAGCATTATTATCAGCGATATAATCGTCCAATTTGTAATAAGCCTGCTTACAAAGTGTGCGTTTAATGCATGTTTTAAATTTCGTCTCACTCAGTTCAAGAATACTCTGTGGAATTTTATTATAGCATCTTAAACAGTACCCCATGAAAGATGAGTCTACTTTAGCGAGTCTGAAGCCTGGCTGAACTAATTGATCTCTATTTCTAGTATTGTAATTGTGTCTGTCACCTCTTTTACTAAAAAGATGCAGATTTTTTCTTACGTACATTATGTTTTCGTAAATGTATTGGCAATGTACCGTCATGATGTTAATGTCCTTAAACAGTTCCCTTAGAGAATCGCGCCTACGGAGATTATATATGGCCCTGATGGCTCTTTTTTGCAAAATAAAAATAGACTCAATGTCTGCAGCCCGTCCCCAAAACAAAATGCCGTAAGACATTATACTATGAAAGTAACTAAAATAGACCAATCTCGCGGTATCAACATCGGTATATTGACGGATTTTTCTAACAGCATATGCTGCTGAACTTAACCGCCCCGCAAGAGATGTTAAATGAGGACCCCATTGAAGCCTTGAATCAAGCGTAACCCCCAAGAAAACCGTTTTATCGACAAATTCTAGTTTCTCTTTATTCAATATTATATCACAATCACTACATTTAACATTCGGTAATGAAAATCTTATGCATTTAGTCTTATTTTCATTTAATACTAAATTGTTTGCTGTGAACCAGTTATGTACCTGAAGTAGTGCATTATTGACGTTATCTAGATTTTGGGCCCGTCTATTTATCTTAAAAATTAAGGAAGTGTCGTCAGCAAATAACACCATATTTTGTGGTTGGCTTTTCAATAAAGAGGGTAGATCGTTAATATATACTAGAAAGAGGAAAGGACCCAATATTGACCCCTGCGGAACCCCCATTTTTACTTTTAAACCCTGTGAATTAACACCATTTATTTGAACTTGCTGTTGTCTATCACTCAAATATGATTTTACCAAACTAAGTGCAAGTTTACCAAGTCCGTAATGCTCAAGTTTCAAAAGTAAAGTGTCGTGATTTACGCAGTCAAATGCTTTGGAGAGGTCACAAAAAATTCCAATGGCGTCTTGGGACTCTTCCCACGCTGTAAATATGTGCTTTAATAAGTTTACACCGGCGTCAGTTGTACAACGTCCCTTGGTGAAACCATACTGTTGCTCGTGCAAAATTTTGTTGGTGTTAAAATGATTGAGCATTTGATTAAGCATTACCTTTTCAAACACCTTGCTAAAAACTGGCAACACGGATACAGGTCTATAATTATTAGTATCTTTACTGTCTCCGGATTTGAAAAGAGGGATGACTTTACTGTATTTCATTAAATCAGGGAAAACTCCCTGGTCCACACACAAATTAAAAATTAAAGCTAAGTAAAAAAAACTGGTTATTTAACGAGTACAGACTAGACACGTTAACGTTTTTGTTACCATCATGGATAAACCAATCGAAGCCTATCGAAGATTTTTTTATATCAAGTTTTTAAATAACTTAAATTCGCTTCTCATTTGGCACCTTGTTTTGTTTTTCTTAGGGCTTTGATTGATTTTTTCTTCGTTTGGCCTACTGAGTTTTGTCCTACATACAAAAATCCTTGTTCGTCCCAAACAATATGCTTCCTTCGTCCCAATTTGAGAGTAATAGAGCTACAATGAACTTACCTCTTTCTTTTGTTTCTTACTTGTTTTTATTTTTATTTTTGTACATAACTTTTAATATTTCCATCCACACGTAATCACATAACTCACAAACATTTATCTCCACTAATATTCTTATCTACGACTACAATAGATTCTGTACGTCTCCTCTGACACGTCGTAAATTGTAAACGCTCGAATAAGGGAAGTTTTATTAAATTTCAATGTGTAGACTTGTCTTCGGATTGTCGGCACACCTGCGAACTGAATTACGGTTTACGTGTTCAGCAATCGGTATAACCGTTAAAGCCGAAACGTTTTGGACGAAAATCGACGTAAACTGTGCTTGTGAGTAGTTAGTTTTCGGAAATATTTTGATGTTCTGGAAAATTTGTGCTGTTGAAGTAACAAAACATAGTATTACGACTATAATATTTATTGCGTATGTACATACCATTATCCGAAAGAGCCTTCATGTGAAATACTGGAATTCAGATTATGCCTATGCTTTCCTTTTGATTTTGATGTGTATTACCAGGTGCTGGTTAGAATGGGAGCTGACCCCAACATAGTTGGGAAAAGACTAACTTTCCTTCAGATTTTGATGTGTGGAATACACATCAAAATCAAAAGGAAAGAATAGGCATAAGTGCAAATCCTCATTTAATCCTATGGAGGAGGTAGCTAAGGGCCGAGCCAATTGCCATTAACCGGGCACACGAAAAGCCTCTCAACAGCTTATGAAAATAATGTGATGCTGATGACTGATGACTATCCTCCGAAACACAATTTTCTAAGAATTAAAACAAAAGACAGCAGTTTATTTAATAATAATATCTTTTTCATAGAACAAAAGCGTTTTTTATTAAAATTTCGCGTGCTCATTTTCATGACAGGACTGAGCAATTTATTTTAATTTCAGCAATTAGTTACGGGATCATTTACCACGATGTATATGACCCATATAAGAAGCGCCATCTTTCTCGCTCAATGTGAATTAAAGTTACAAAGTAAATGTTTAGTCTCAGTTTCCTGGTGTCTTAAACAGAGGCTGCATATCCTGGGCAAGGACGAATAAACAACTTATTTAGTTTATGCACTAAATCCCATTTTATTACTTTCACGTACATAATAAAATGGGATTTAGTGCAAAAACTATAACGTTTAATTTTGAGCGGCAGCGGCTATGTCAACAATATAGCGTAGCACTATGATTACGGCGTAGCATCACTGCTACGCTTGCCATGTTCGTAGCAAAGAATTTGCTACGCGTTGTCTAAAATCTTTTGCACCTGTAATCATTCATAAATAAAGTGGTTATATTTAGAAGCTATCCTATTCCAACACCAACTAATTTGGTGCTCCTCTAAAGTGGAACATGCAGACACAAAACTTACATAAACAGGTATGCTGACCCATAAAGTTTTAAGATTACACAGGCCGTCGCCGCAAGATAGTAAATTGGAATATTCACAGCGAAAGGGCCGAAAACAGGCCACCTGTGCGGAAAATGTTATTATCTCATTAGAGGAGCCCTTTCCGTTTCCTCAATTTGTTACAAACAAACGGAATTTTAATATTATCTTGGTAATAGGTTCCGCTGTTGATAATCCTGGGGCGCTTTGTCGTTCTGTTGAATAAACTGGTAGCAGAGAAACATACTTTGCCGTTTGTGTTTTGTTTATTCTAGTTAATTGGACTAGATACTCCTTTTAATAGTAATTCCGTTTGTGGTTTTGCCTGCAGGGTACGTAAAACTATTAAGTGAGGTAAAGAACTTCGCCTAATAGTAGAGGCGTGATGAGAATTCAAGTTTGGAATTGTGTTAATGTTGTCGTTTACTTTTAAATTCAGAAGCTAAAACTGTTTCAATGTTTTTTTTTTTTACATTTTTTCAAATTATGAAAGTCGTTATGGAAAAATCCTATTGCTGGTAAAAAATACTTTAGTTATCATTTAAACTGAAACTTATTAACTGTACTTGTACTTACTTTTTATTTAGCCTCTGATATGCTGAACGAATTATGTGTCGTACACATTTTGCTGTTATCATGGTTATGAAACATGAAAATTAACTCAAAATTTAACCTAATTTTCTCTTAAAAGAACAAGATACCAAATACAATGATAACGCAGTTCGCAAATGATACGAAAACGTAAGATAATTAAACCAGTACAGGCCTACGGGCTTGCGTGCTTATATAAGAACATTGCGTGCTTATGTAAGAACATTGCGGTGCCAGTCATTCTGCCGGGAACATCATATAGGAGCTCCAGATTCAGATAGCGTTATTTAGGGATAAAATGCGAAGGATCTGGGCCACGTATGTATATAATTATGTTATAGGCTGGAGCAGCTGTTTTCTTTCCGATTTGCTAGCAGTCTTTTGTCTGTTTCAGTTAGTCTTGAACATAGTTGATTTTTTAGGTTCCGTACCCAAAGGGTCAAACGGGACCCTGTTAGTGAGACTTTGCTGTCCGTCCGTCCTTTCGTCTGTCACCAGGCTGTACCTCATGAACAGTGATAGTTCACATTTCTACAGATTATGTATTTCTGTTGCCGCTATAACAACAAATACTAAAAACAGATACGGAATCCTTCGTGCGCGAGTCCGACTCGCACTTGGCCGGTTTTTTTTTTTTTAGTACTATAATTACCTTGAACAACTAGTGCCACATCAAAAAAAAAAATAAATTACCTTGAACTTGATTTGACTGGCTCGTTGGTCTAGTGGTCGGGAGCACGACTGCTAGGCATGAGGTCCTGGTTTCGATCCTCAGTCCAAGTGTTATTGGGTTTTTCCATCAGGAATTTCTCAGTAGCCGTCTGTATTCGTGATTGGTTGATAGCAATAAGCTCGCCCTCTATTACGTGGGCCTAAAACGTACCTGCTGAAATGTCATCAACATCTCTGCCAAATCCTATGGAGATTACAGGCTTGATGTTATGTCCTTTAACATAACTTGAAGTGATTCCTTTAATGTCATTATCATTCTCTTGCTCTTATCCCAATTCATTTGGATTTGTTCAGTGTAGTCCGCGAAATTATTTTTTCGTTCTTTGTGCTGAAACCGATTCTTTTAATAATCGTAATCGTGTGAAATCCAGATAACATTAATAGCATACATACAATAAAAAATAAAAAATAAAAAATTATTCAGCCAGCACTTTGTATTCTTCGAAATATTGGAGCAATCCTCCTAACAGCGTACACATGCCCTGTATGCCCCACATTGGTCCTTATTTACATTTCATTTGAGAAAGCCCATCGGTGAGGCTACCCTCTGCCCAGATGCCGGAGAGACTCAGCCCTCAGAGGCCCTCTCCCTGGACCACGCTGAACCACCAGAAAGCCTTCCCGGCTCTCAGTAAAGCAAAGTCCAGCCCCATCCCCGGGCTATTAGATGCCCCTGTCCCCACTCCCGCGGCCCAAGCGAGCGCACCGGCACCCGCTCGTCCCACGCCACCCGGCCCCGCGGCCGTGGACCCCTCTCACAACGTAATTTTAGAATCGCTAGCAGAGTTAGTCACCCCCGAAGCAGACCGCATGGCGGCTGATCTCAGGGCGGCTAACACTGGTGGCGATAAACTTAAAATTATCCTCAAGTCCCTACTCAAGTTAGGCGACCTCCTCCGCAACCTTAACCTCGACTAACTCCAATGGATAATACGAGATTAACGTGCACCAAACCCTGATCCCTAAAATTAGGGTACTTTAATGCCAATGGCATTAGAGGCCAGCGTGATGAGATCGCCACCTTCCTCCGCGACCATCAAATTGATATCCTCCTCGTACAGGAGACCTTCCTCAAGCCCAGTCACCGCGATCTGAGAATTGCCAACTATCGCATAGTTCGCAACGATCGGTCACGTTGCCACAAGGGCGGGACTCTAATCTATTACAGAAAAGAACTGCATTGCATCCCCTTAGATCCCCCTCCCATGGAGTCTCTACTCGAGACCTCAGTGTGTCGACTAGGCATGACCGGCCATCAACCGATCACTATCGCCTCTCGAACATCCCTACCGGCGGCACGTCCGAGGAGCACACTCTGTTCACCAAAGACCTTGCCGTCCTCTTCAGCGTGAGCGACTCCGTTATCATAGCGGGCGACCTCAACGCCAAACACCCCGCCTGGAACAGCACGACGACCTCTGCCAGAGGACGTCACTTGTATAACCTGGGTGAGTCCCTCAACTTCGATCCCATCGCTCCTATGGAGCACACCCACTATCCCCACGACCCCGACCAACGTTCGGACGTTCTCGACATAGCGCTACTCAAGAATGTCAACCTTAAGTTGCATTCCATCGAGACTTTACATGAGCTTAACTCAGATCATCGACCAGTGCTCATGCACTTAGTCCCTCGCTCGGGTCCCTCTGATCCCAGCCAGCCCCCGCCGACCCAAGTGATAACCGACTGGAGGAAAGTCAGCGAAAAGCTGAAATCCACCACGTCGCCTCACCTGGAGGCCATCCCCGACCACATAGTCTCAGTCGCAGACACGACGGCCGCCATCAACTCGTTTACAGAACACGTGCAATCCGTACTGAAGGACTGCTCACGGGAAGTCCCAGCAATGAGCGATCAACGCTGGATACTTCCCGCTGACGTACGTGAACTGATAAACGAAAAGAACGCGGCCATCCGTGCCTACAGCAGCTTTCCCTGCGAGGCAAACAAAGCCCACATGCGTAATTTACAGCGTGCTGTAAAGGATCGCACCAGTGAGTTTCGTAATAATCAATGGGACAAAACGCTAAGCGAACTCGAGCCTACCCACCTAGCCTTCTGGCAGCTGCAACGCAAGATGCGCTCCACCGAAGAGGCTTCGATGCCTCCCCTCACCCGACCCGATAAGAGCGTCGCGTCGCATTCGACGACTCGGAGAAGGCCGAATGCCTAGCCGACAGCCTGGAGCCCCAGTGCTCCCCCAGCTTGCAACCAGTAGACAAGCGACATCTCGATGAGGTGAACGGATTCGTCGAATGTAGAACCGCCCTGCCCCCCGAAGAAGACCCTGATGATCCTCTGCCTCCGGTCACAGCTGACGAAGTGCAAGACATCATTAGCAAACTTCAACCGCGGAAAGCACCCGGCTCCGACGGAATCACCAATAGGGTGTTCAAACTCCTCCCCGCTCAGCTCATCGTGATAATGGCGGCCATCTTCAATGGCGCCCTGAGCAACAACGCGTTTCCCCAAATATGGAAAGAGGCCACTGTCATCGGTTTCGCCAAGCCAGGCAAACCCAAGTCTGAGCCTTCGAGCTACAGACCTATCAGTCTCCTGAATGCACTCGGTAAAATCTACGAGAGATTTATGTATAAGCGACTCAAAGACTTCGCCGAGGCTAAGAGTCTCATCCCTAACGAACAGTTCGGCTTCAGGACCGGACACTCTTGCATTCAACAGGCCCACCGCATCGTAGAACACTTGAGCGCTGGCTTCCAGCGTGGAGCGATGACGGGTGTGTTGTTTTTCGACATAGCAAAGGCATTCGACAAAGTATGGCACAACGGCTTATTATATAAGCTGTACAAACTGGGAGTGCCGGACCGTCTCGTGCTCATCTTACGAGACTTTTTGTCGGATCGCACCTTCCGCTATCGCATCGGGAAGGCACTGTCTTCCCCTCACCCCATTAGAGCCGGAGTCCCTCAGGGCTCCCCGCTCTCTCCCCTTATCTTTACTCTGTTCACCAGTGACATCCCCAAGAGCAAGAAGGCACAGTTAGCCCTGTTTGCGGACGACACGGCCATCTATTACACTGGCCGTAGTCACGACGCTATTTACAGCACCCTCCAAACCTCAGCCAACGTCTTAGGCGCTTGGTTCCGGAAATGGAGAATCGAGGTGAACCCCGACAAGAGCCAGGCAGTTCTTTTCTCTAAACCGCGTAAAAATAAGCCACCCGCGCTCAGCCCGATCACTATGTACGGTAAGCCTATCCCTTGGGAGAAGCAAGCCAAGTACTTAGGAGTCTTACTTGACAACCACCTGTCTTTCGCGGCGCACATCAAAGCAGCTCGTGACCGAGCTGCCTTTGCTATGGGTAGGCTTCATTTCATGATCTCGGCAAAAAGCAAATTGTCACTCAAGTGCAAGTTGCGCCTTTATACCGCGGTGATCCGCCCCATTATGACGTACGCTTGCGTCGTGTACGCTCACACCAAGCCTAAATACATCCATAGGATGCAAACCTTGCAGAACCGGTTCTTACGTAGAGTCACGGGAGCCCCTTTTTATGTCCGTAACGACCGTCTACACGTAGACCTTAGAATGCCCACCGTTCTTCAGTTTATGAAACGTCTTTCGAAGCGTTTCTTCGATAACGCCAGTAAACACCGTAATCCCCTGATCGCAGCGGCCACCCGTTATGAACCCTCGCGCATTAGTACAGTACGCCGTCCTCGGCATACCCTCGTCACTCCCGATGATGCTATCACCCTCCTCCAGGAGAGCAGCAAAGAGACTAGCACTCTTAAAAAGTTCAGACACAAACCGCCGTCTTTCCGACCTCGCCGTCGAGGTCCGTCGCGACGTCCCGGTCCATGCCCTCCCCGACCCTCGCTCGAGCCAGCCCGCGATGCTGTGCCAGTAGTTCTAAATCAGCCCCTAAATAATGATATCATTCAGATCCAGCCTGTCCCCATGCAGTCCTCCCCCAGCGACGCCCTGAGCCGAGCCTCGTACCCCACAGAGGGTGCCCTCAGCGTATAGTCGCTTAGTTTGTAAGTTTTTATGCCCTGGCTGGAGGCCTTACTCTTAAGGCACCCACAGGATAGTCCGGTTAAGCAGACGACAACCTCCTAGGTTGAACTGCGAGATGCCAAACATAAAAAAAAAAAAACTCGAAGTACGAGACGACGCGAGTATCTTTATATAAAACTTAGATATACAAATTAATAAGACACACAAATCAAACAAGACATGAAAGAGTTAACGTTTTCTGATTTTGCAGTTGATCAGAATTTAGTCAAATGAGTGATACAAAGGGTATTCCTTACTGTGCTGTTACTTTGACTTTGTTTACCTCTCGTGAGTCACGATAAGGTGTTATAGCATTTTCTGGCTCAGATACCTACCAGGTAGTGGGTATGAGTATATTTAAGTAACGTCGGACTCAGATACTTTTAAAGCTTCCTAAGTGTCTTTCTGAACAGGGCTAAATTATTATGCAATCATTTGAATTTAAAACATTTCAATATCCACATTTCAGTAATAATTTAATAACTTAAGCATGTTTCTTGTACTGAATGGATCAGAATGCTGGGCTGTGAAGATGATTGGTGAAAAACTATTGCATGTAGCGATGATGAGAATGTTAATATGGATGTGTGGAGTGACAAGAATTGATAAAGTAAGGAATGAGTATATAAGAGGAAATTTGAAAGTGGCGCCTGTTATAGACAAATTGAAAGGAAGTCGTTTGTCTTGGTATGGAAATTAAACGCTTGTGACTAAAGAGTGATGGATGTGAATGTTGATGGATAGAGAGGAAGAGGTAGGCAAAAGAAAAGATGGATTGTGCGAGGAATGATATGAAAGAGAAAGGAGTAAATGATGCCGTGGCGTCTGACAGGGGAGATTAGAAGAAGAAAAGTGTTGCACCAACCCCAAGTAGAATGGGACTAGGGCATGAAGATGAAGAATTAGGTATGTTTCTTGAGAGTACTTTTTGTTTGAATTAAGAGCTCAAGTCAACATCATCATCAACAGCCTACAATGTTCTCACTGCTGGGACACAGGCCTCCTCTCAATGAGAGGGAGTGGAATTTAATCCACCACGCGGGCCCAGTGCGGGTTGGTAGATGTCACATGTCTCCGAATTTTTAGTTCTAGAACATGTCGGTTTCCTCACGATGTTTTCCTTCACCGTTTTGAGAGCAGCGGTGATGAAATAAATTATACAAAGTAATGTGCCTGCCTGGGTTCGAACCTACGACTTATAGCTCGTAAATCTGGGCTTGGGCACTGGGCCGCCGCTGCTCTGCTAAGAGCTCAAGTGTTGGATGATAATTTAATTTAATTTAAATGACATAGGTAGATACACCAGCTTATCATATTACACCACACCGCTCCTATTAATTGAATGATTAATTGTATCACCGAAATTAGTACCGTATCTATCAATAAGCCATTTCAATATGACGTGGTCAAAGTGCAGGCTGAACCAAACCAGTTGGCACAATGCGTGCAATGAAGTGAATTCAGGCTAATATCTGGGATATTGATCGCGTGCTGCTATTGGAGGGAGTCCGGTCCCAATTCCAGCTTAGATTATTATTGTAGATTCACGGTTAGTAAGTTATGCAACTGTTAACGACGTGAGAAACTTAGATTTACTTACAGATGATCTATGACGTCTTAAAGTTGCGTACTCAAAGTAAGTTAGTGATGAAGATATTATTCGTGTAAAACTTTATACAGGATGTAACGGAAAGGGTATCTACATACTTAAGGGCGTGTTACAGACCATCAAACTGAACATGTTTCTCCATCGGACAATCATCGTAATACCCAAAAAAAATATCAGCTGCCCCATACATTTGGGTTGATAGGTATTGAAATTTTGTATGGGGCAGCAGATAATTATTTCGCTATAACGACGTTTGAACTTGAAAAACAGGTTCAGTTTGATGGTCTGTAGCACACCCTTAAGTATGTATATAACCTTTCCGTTACACCCTGTATAGTCTTTCGTTTCAGTATTAAACTTACACAATATTACTTTGCGATTTTTATATACAAAAGTATTTTATGGTAAGTCATCATCATAATTATGTTTGTATTATAAAATCAATATTGTGGAGGCTATGTTAACAGTTAAAATCCTTCATCATCTGCCTAGCCTTTTCCCTTCTATTTAGGGGTCGGCTTCCAGTATAAATCTCAGTTTTAACAAGGATTAACTGCCAATCTGAAATCCACAACCCAGGTAGTACTGGGTAATACGGCAGTTAACATCCTTACGGTACTAACATTAAAATTAGGCAAAATAGGCTTCTTATATAATAAGTGCTATCATCATCACCAGCCTATAATGTTCCCACTGCTGGGACACAGTCCTCCTCTCTATGAGAGGGAGTGGGCTGTAATCCACCATGCGAGCCCAGTGCGGGTAGGTAGATGTCACATGTCTTCGAATTTTTTATTCTAGGACATGCCGGTTTCCTCACGATGTTTCCTTCACCGTTTTTGAGGGCTACTGTGATGAAATAAATTACACATAGTAATGCGCCTGCCTGGGTTCGAACCCGCGGCTTACTTCTCGTAAGTCGGGACTGCCACCACTGGGCCACCGCTGCTCTCCCAAAAATAAGTGCTATACGTAAACATATCCAAGCCAAGAAGCAGTTTTGTTAACTCAAAAGCCCAACATCCTAACACTACCTTTAACACAACACATTTTGATACCCGCCATTACAAGCCGTTTTTTTTCACCCGTTCTCGATGTTCAGTGTAAATTGCATTGTTATCTAGGACTCCACCGTCCACTCCAGCCTTATCTAGATGCAAGTAAATCTCAATGGTAGCTAGGAGATTGTGAAATATTGCCTCGGAAATTGCTTCGGATTTGAATAGAATGAGGCAGGTTCCCTTTGAAAGGATAGTTTAATCGTGAGGGATTGGTGCCTTTCGTTTGGTATTGTGGTCGAGGAACTATTTTGGGATTTTTTTTTGTTTTATAATTTTGTTGTGGAGGTTCCCTATTTGCAAAGGAATTTAATTGTGCTCGTAATCGGCGAGTTTTAACTCCAAAAATATTTTTAGTCCTCCTGTTTTTATTGGGATAATAGTTGTCCCGCGCAACTTCGTCTGCGTCACATTTTCCCCGTTTTCGCAACTTTTTGTATTGCTGCTCCGCTCCAATTGGTCGTAGTGTGATATATAAGATGATATAGCCTATAGACTTCCTCAATATATGGCCTATCTAATACTGAAATAATTTTTCAAATCAGACCATTAGTTCCTGAGATAAGCGCGTTCAAGCAAACAAACAAACAAACAAACTCTTCAGCTTTAGTAGTCTTAGTATCATCATCATCATCTGCCTAGCCTTTTCCCAAACTATCTTGGTCGGCTTCCAGTCTAACCGGATGCAGCTGAGTACCAGTACTTTACATGAAGCGACTGCCTATCTGACCTCCACAACCCAGTAACTGGGTAATACGGTACCCCTTGGTAAGACTGGATGTCAGACTTTTAGCTTCTGACTACTCGTAACGACTGTCAAAGATCTACAAATGACAGCCGGGATCAACGGCTTAACGTGCGTTCCGAGGCACGGAGGAAACTCGATATGTAATATGTCGATATGTATAATTAGTAGTCTTAGTATATAAAGATTAAACTTTTAAATTACAATTATTATCACCACATGCAAATATACAAAGCGCCTTTTAACATAAATTCACTGGCAATACGTACTGTATCTGCAGTACTGGCACAAAATAATATGAGACCCCTTCATAAGCACAAAAGAAAAATAACTTGAATTTCGAAAATAGAATCGTCCCCATGTTTTTTCTTACACAACTATTGCCACAGAATAAATCAATCAGGCACATAAAACGAACGACTCTTGACATATTCCGCGAGAAAAAAAGAAGAAAATAATACCAGAAAGTCTTCCTCAATTTCTCGTAACATTGTCAGTTGACTTGATTTTCTGGTAACGCGAGTGGGACTTTTCCCGCTTACGTGGAAACGTAAATGTTGCCGGCGTCATGTTTCGCATGCCAAGCATATGCCAAGCGGACAAATTGAGTACGTAGCGTGTTGGGACAATGAACAGGTATGGGACAGAAGAGACAAATATAATGTTAAAGTTGCGTTATGGAATCGATAGGGGTCAATTTTACCATCTGTGCAGTGCGAGTTCTATTACACGAATATCGCAATTATAGTTTTATTTTTCTTTCTGTAACACTAACTGTAACAGAAAAGAAATAAAAACATGTTAAAAAAGAAGCACAATAATATGTGCCTATAGTGAAGACTTGTGGCGTATCTACACATATTTTTAATGCATGTGGCGAATTACTTTCAATGTATGGACTTTTCAAAAATGTGATTAATTTTACTTTGTGACGAATGTACAACAACCCATTTAGAATAGTCTCTATTCAACAGAGTTTTCTGAAAACATGAGTAGGTATTAAGCATTTGCCTGTTACGTAACGGTTCAGATTCGAACTTTATATCAGTGAGAAAGGAGAACCAAGCATAACAGTGCGCAACCTATACGGGTGCAATTTGTAGCAAACACTTTTTTCTATACAAAATCGAACCTTGGGTTGTTATATTAGTGCCGTATGTTCCGATGAGGGAGCGTCTTTAAATACAGCCACCGAGCAATAGTAACAGTATCCTCTTGTAGAGCCAATAGGTTGATAACACAATTTACCAACTATATCACAGGCTCACCAGTACGAACAACTCACAGTCTAGGCTACGCTTTTACTTCCAACTTCCCGCCATTCGTGGTGACTGACAGTTGACATTAGTGACAGCGACCTGAATACTTGTGGCTATGAGACAGTGTTTACTTTTTTTTTAAATAGATACACAACAGTGACATTGTAGTTTCTTCATCCTAAACTACTGGTAGTTATCTACATCATGTTCCAGTGAGAATCTCGCTCGTGAGAGATTGAACTACACGAGTTTGCGATGTGACTATTTTCCAGCTGAGAATTTTATGTATCGGTCCGCGTGGACATCTGCGGCCGGCTCGGCACGTTCGCGATTGGACGCATTTACTTGTATACATTCGTGTATTGATGGTACTTCATGTTACATATTCATTGGATCCAGAAAACAAGTTGAAGCTTAGTAAGTACTGAGCGTCATATCGAGCTATTGCCTTAGTTCCATCTCTTCCCCTTCCCATCTTTTCCTCTATATCGATTCGCCAAACAAAATTAACGCTAGACCAGGTTGGTCAAGTACACTTAAAACAAAAAGTGAAACGTTTTGTTACTGATAAGTGGAGAGTTAGACAATTTTTAGTGTATATCACTTGACAGCGAGTGGAGTGTTCAAAGTCGCTTGATCCCAAAGCCAATCATACTCTAAAACGCAAAAAATAGACTGCAAGCGAGCCATTAATTTGCTCGAAATCATTTCAATAGGAGCATCGTTACTCGTCAGTCTGATGTTCATTTGTTTATGTGATTAAAAAACTTGTTATAATCTGGCAAATAATTTAAAAAGGGACACGATACTTTATTACTCTTACGACCACTTTCTCAACTGGTGGTAAATGTTGATACGGTCACCGATTTTAAACTGCAATCCTTTTTTGTCCCTTAATAAAACACAAAAACTTATCTCCGTTCAGAGGAGAAACAAGCAATGATCACTATCCACACTGAATTTAGGGGATATATTATTTATTAGGTTGCATCTCGTCATTGACTTTATTTTCCAGTTACGCCACTAACTGAAAGACTAGACAAAGAGTGCGAAAAGTAAAAAAAAAAAAAATATTAGATTCACAAACACTTATGTCAATCAAGTTAAGCCGTTGCATAATTATCCCCATTTTTTATATTTGTTTTGTATATGTACACAATAATTAGGTATCCCTCTTTTTTATTTCTTATGTTTTGATTTAAGTACTTTTTGTTAAATTTTGTGTAATGTTGTGTGTAGTTGTGGCATGTGCCAAATAAACTTATTTCTTTCTTTCTTTCAGAACAACGAATAGCTTTGAAATGAAAGCCTTATCTTGTCCTAGGCGCTGCAATAAAGCTATTAATACATTATTACTACCAACATCTACCCCCCCCCCCCAAACACTTCACTTTACCTGTTCGCTACCTAATTACATTTTTCAGTTTCGCAACCGATACTCCCTTACATTAAACCAGTAACACAGGAGGATAGCACCGTGAAACCCAAGTAGGACCCATGTCCGTAGCACGTTTGACGTTTATGAGGGTAAACTAACATTGTGGTAGGTAATTCGATCTGTCTATAAAACAGACCCTCTAAAGGACCACGCAAAAAATCGTCCCATACCACCAACAGATTTCAAACGTATCTCAATAAATTCAACTTGGCAGCATGATCATTTTTTATTATGACGACATCACCGTAAGTCATGGGGATATCGCGCAAAAAAATAATTCTTGTACACACTTTTTGGTACAGTTATGTAGAAAAAATGTACAGGAACACTATTTAACTATGAAAAACTATTGATAGGTTCACTATCAATAGTTTATTCTGCCGTGAGTAGCGCAGAAAAAAAAACGGTCTTATCTTCCTCCCTTGCTCTGCTAACTACCTGCGCGCGCGCACCTCAGATCAGAGGACGCGTACAATCTAGACACGTTAGGCCACGCGTTTACTATAGTTACATATTAATAAACCGTAGTGAAACTGGTAGATATGCCATTGAACAGTGGTACTGCACATGTTTAACAGGGACACCTACAATTGGAAGTTGTGCGCATTTAGTCTCAATTATTTGGTATATGGGGAACGGTCGTCACACTGAATTTAATCTGCCGGCAGATCAAAACTGGATAACAGTTCTGTTGGCATAAATATATATGTACATAAACAATTACAAAAAAACCGGCCAAGTGCGAGTCGGACTCGCGCACGAAGGGTTCCGTACCACTTTATAAAAACGAGCAAAAAAATCACTTGTTTGTATGGGAGCCGCCCTTAAATATTTATTTTATTCTGTTTTAAGTATTTGTTGTTATAGCATCAACAGCGATACATAATCTGTAGAGATTTTAACTGGCTAACTATCACGGTTCATGAGATACAGCCTGATGACAGACGGACGGACGGACAGCAAAGTCTCAGTAATAGGGTCCTGTTTGACCCTTTGGGTACGGAACCCTAAAAATGTGATTAATATTAACCCAAAATGTTGTTATTTTATAAATATATAAATACTTATGCATGTTCTTCAAACCTAAAATGTTTAGTTAGAACAATTATTGTTTATTGTAAAATGTCTAAAATAAGGCTATTAAAAAAAAAACACCCTTTTTTTTTTGATGACCCCATACATTTACGGACTAAAAATTTTTATTTGTGTTTTTATGGGACTTTATAATAATATTGAAACAAGTCCCATGTCTGTTGGTGGGATGGGACAGCGCCCATACAATCTTTTGCATGGTCCTTTATTAGCTGATGTGCTGTTTATATGTTCCAAACGTTTAATTTGGGTTTTACTGAGATACGATTGATTACGATTGGTCGGTTCTTTGGGATTGATTGTCAATTAATGGGTTTTGGTAAAGTATTGACGCTTTTATAACAGCCGCTAGGATCTTTAGGTTAAGCCGTGCTTGCTTAGATTGGTCCGTGGATGGGTGACCACGTATTACATACTGATTATCCTCGGAAAGCACGATAAGCGTTGGTCCCTGCTGTCATATGTATGTATGAAAATAAAAATATTTGAAACAATTGTGAGTCGTGCTCTTCTGTGTTTCTATGACGAGAAGAAACAGTGACGAGTCGGGCATAACTCGTAACAACACGTATCAAGCTAGTGCACAATCGGCTAGCACTGGTTTTTGTTCTCTGGCACTTAGCACTGGTGTTCGTCCATTATAAATCAGATTGTCATCATTAGAGACTCAGGTCTCTAGTGATATCGATCCTGCGACCCAAACAGTAACTGGCTCTATAAATGAGAATGTTAAGGTATCATATAATTAACAGTTTTCGCATAGGTAGGAGTACACTGCCGCGGGCGGCGGTTTAGCCTGAAATAGCACGATTCTTGTTTAAAATACACGTACATACTACGTAAAATATCAAAAACAATAGTGTCACCGTGGCAAAAGTCATTCTGCAGTCGAAAGCGTACGTACAATATGACGGGCGTATATTTTTATCCGACACCGAAAAAAAAACTTTTCAATTCAATTCACATTCGATTCCGACACGCGGCAGCTATTTTGATTTTTTATTTGTTTTAATAGAATATTTTTTTATGCACCACCCACATAAATTGTGTTTTCGATTTTAGATACCTATGAATGATTGAAATTGGACACCAAGGATATAAGCTCACAAAAAAATAAAGTTATCAATGAACTTTAGATGTCAACTGGTTGCGAACAAGGAATAAAAATTCTTAATTCGCAACTGGTTGCGAATCGCAGTTGCGAAAACGGCCGGAGGGGTTTCATCAATGAAAAAAAAAATTACTACGCTCCGAATCACAGCATCGGTTGATGAGTGACACTTAGAAGAGGCATATTGTAAGGAACTGTACAAGTGTAGCTACCCGGCCGAAGGTAATAGGAGAACATCATTTGGTTCTTTTTCGCATCAATGCGGTCTTACATTTTAGATGGCATAGTTTATTTACGTATTGGGCACGCAATGGAGTTATTTTAGTAGAAGATATTTTTTCAAATAATTGCGTGTTTCTTTTCACAAACAACGCAGTTTCCAATATGTATAATGCTGGAAGGGTAAGTATTTTTAAAGACTTAAAATAGGGTCTACAGCTATCCGTTGTTTTTAAATTACACATTGCTCTGACACATCTTTTTTTCATTCTAAATACAAGCAAACGGTCAGTCGACTGCCCCCAAAAAATTATGCCATATCGCAGCACAGAAGCTACAAGACCATGGTATGCTACCAGTAACGTATCTTTATTTACCTTTTTTGATTAACTGAGAGAGTGCATAAGCAGATTTACTCAGGCGTTTACAAAGTTCCTCTATCATGGGTTTCCAAGTAAGCTTACTGTCGATGGTAATACCTAAAAACTTTGCATTATTGACTTCTTCTATTTTGTGGTTATTATAAGTTACATCAATGTTTGGATGTGGTTGCCGTTGATGAAAGTGCATCACCTTAGTTTTATTTAAATTAATTACGAGATTATTATTATTACACGTTATTATCATTACACTTAACTAGAACAACATATCATAATATCACGCCTGTAATCCCCGAAGGTTTAGGCAGAGGTGAAACTAACATAGTAACACCCACGTTTCGCCAGTTAAGTCCTATGTAAAAGGGGGCGAGCCTTTTGTCAATCACTGGGCACAAATCCAGACTCCGTCCGTCCTGAAAAAAATCTGATAGAAAAAACCAAATAACACTTTGGCCGACCTGGGAATTGAACCCAGGACATCGTGCTCAAATTACTAGTACTAGACCAATGAGGCAGTCACAGTTATTATATAGTATAGTATAGTATAGTATAGTATAGTATAGTATAGTGTAGTATAGTATGTAGTATAGTATAGTGTAGTATAGTATAGTTTATGGTAGGTAATAATTATGAGATTCTTCTAGCCTGAAACACAGGTTCAACCTAGTCCAGGCAAATAAGCAACTGTGCTCTATTTTAATTGTTAAGAAATTTCAATTTAGATGTGTCCCTTTGTATAAATAAACGATTATTATTATTAAACCACAACAATACAAATGGTGAAATGTCTAGTGGTAGCTACAACCCATTCGGAAACGGAAACGTAATAAAAGCAAAAGTTGTCAGCCTCCAGCGCTGAGTGAGTATTCATGTACTCGATGTACTCCCAAGTACTACACGCTTTAAAACTATCTATTTTAATGCGTGTTGTGTTTCATTGTACATCCTGCATGTATATTGCCTTAAGCGTGACAGGTACATTTAGTTACGAAAGTGTTTTGCAGGTTGTAAATGGGACAATATTGTTGACAAAACTGTAGTTCAAAAACTGCTCACCAAATCAATGTATTACAGAAATTGTCTGGAATTTTAATGAAAGAATGAATTTAGTTAATTTTTTTTTTATATGGAGCAAGTCTGACCAGTTTTTTCCTCGAAGGGATAGGCAGACGTGTACGGTCACGAGCACCAATAAATCAACACTTTTTTAAAATTTAAATTATACTATTTTTGCGAGAAATTACGATTGTAACTTTAATATGGATCTATTTCATAATAATATGAGTTTCAAAATCCTAGGTTCGCAATAAGATGACATTTTTATCAGAACAGAAGGATATAATCTTTTTTAAATATAAATATATTGGTGCAAATTTTACTACTGGTTTAAATTTTATACATATTGGCGCTCGTGACTGTAATTAAATTATATTCAATCCCACATTTCGTCCATTATGTGAAGTTCCATGCCCCCTAGCAGCCTATGAACTGGGACCACAAATCTAGACTCAGTATATGTACAAGCATATTTTTTGATACACTAGTGTATAACGTTGATAGCTTGTCGCCCGCAGGTTTTTCCGTAACTGCATTTGACAGCGCATATGAAAATTGATAAGCCACGCTACTATAAAGCTTTTCATCGCATGTCATGGTTCAAAAATAGCACTTTGTTACTGTATCCAGAAGTCAGTTTCGTTTGAACTGAAGTTGACCAAGTGAAATTGATACCAACTGCGATTGGTACATTTAATTATTGTGTGAGGTCTTTTTTTTCATCTCCAGGGAAAAAATATACTTCAGTTTAATTAATAAATATTTAATTATAATTATTTACATGTTTTTTACTTGACGCTATCTATCATGTACTAAAACAAGAACTGATCCGATGGCTTTAAAAATAACAGGTTCTACAATATAATGCGACTAGCTCACAGATATAAAAAAAACATGCCATAATCCTGTTTTTTTGCCGTAAAAAATGTTTACAACGACCACCAAAGCCTTTCAGTGGATCTCAGCGAAGTGCGGGGGCTACACAAAGAGTTTTGACAGACACAAGATCGACTCCGTACGACGCACAAATAGACATGCTTCATGGCGAGTGCAGGCGTACTTACCACTGACGGACGTTCGTTTAAGATACACTACTACTACATTCGTACAAGGAACTTTTGGCGCTCAAATGGGTGAATAGTTTAAGATACAATGACACAAGGAACTTTTGGCGGTCAAATGGGTGAATGGTGCTGTTGGTGAACATTAGTGAAAAGTTTTGAAAAAAAAAAACAAGTTAGCTGTGTAAGTTCTGATTTTACGTACCTGGGTTTGCTCATTGTATGGACTTTATGTGTCTGTTGGTTTTGTAACTATATTCTTCCAAAATGCACCACAGTTTGCAGCTAATTTTGACATTATTCCATCATTTGTCGTTACACATCCATTGTTACGTATTTTCCAGGAAAATTGGTAATAATGCAATAGAATGAAAAATAATGAGTACTGAGTAGGATATTGGATTAATTAATTAATCTGCTCATTATTGACGATACAGAATGTTCTTTGCGATTTATTAAAATATCAAAGGATAGTTATAATGTAAAATTAATAATGATTTCGTGGAATACCCTAGTTCCGTTCATGTGAAGTTTTGTGTAATTTATAACTGATTTCGATTGATGTGATTTTATTGTGCTTATATTTGTTTTCACACCACCTGCTCGAAAATGTCAAATTATATGTCAAGCAACCTTAACCTAAAGTGAGTCATTAGTGGCCGGGGGCACAGCCGGTCAATAATGTTGTACTGGATTTCATTATGACCCGCCGGTCAATAATGTGATTTGAATTTGGAATCTCACATGCTCAGCTAAATTGGCAGTATAGTACTAACAAACATCCTTTTTTTTTTTTTTTTTTTTAGGTTGGGAAATCTTTTCTAGCACCAAAGGGTGTTTGTTAGTTGTGCGAAAACTAACAAACACCCTTTGGTGCCAGAAAGAGGAAAGCTATTCTCGATAACCTTACTACACGTGGATGATATTCTCGATTTCCTACAAAATCATAACGACTGCTTCTTCATATCGTTGCCATGTTTTCGAAGACATAATATTGTAAGAATAATTAGATAACTACGAACCATTTTTTAAAAGGAATGGATTAACATTAAAACTGGCATTAATAATAACAAATACCGTACCGCGCCGTAATACCGTAATAGTAATTGGCTGTAACATTAGTTAATTTATTTGTTTTTCGTACTATGGCTATTATTTTCTCACAGTAGGTGTAAAAAGTAGAGTATCCTCCTCTGGGCTAAAGGTGTCTTTACCTTGGGCTAGCTTGAATCCCTCGCTGCATTCAGGATTCTTGTATTAACTCCCTCGCTTTGCTCGTGAGTTAAATGCGGAATCCTTCATTGCGCTCGAGATTCAATATGACGCCCGTGACATAAGACACAACTTTAGCCCCTCGGTGCATAATCTACTATTATTTCATAGTCTTTGTGTCTAATTATTTTCTGCAATAGTAAACTATTGGGCATTAAATTCCAAAATGAAAAATCATCATCATCGTCTTGCCCTTATCCCAATTTATTCGGGGTTCGCGCAGCATATCTTCTTTTTACATATTTCTTTATTACTTGTCATCTCTTGAGACACCTCCTTTCTTGTCTTCATACAGTCCATTCATTGTTTCTTTGGTCTTTCTCTACTCTTATACCCATCCATATTCATACACAAAACTTTCCAAAATCAGAAAATTAGAATAATATAACCGGTCAAGTGCGTGTCGGGCCACGCGCAGTGTAGGGTTCCGTAGTTTTTATAACAGCCAAGTGCGGGTCGTATTCGCTGACATAGTTTCGTACCATGCTCTAATTAAAAGCCAAACTTGACTACCTACCTAATTTGACTTCCTGTACAAACGACAACAACAACTGTTTTTTTTTATAAAACTTATTTAGGAATGAAACAGCGCGATTCAACTGACGCTTAGCGCCATCGATCGACATTTCTATAGAGTTGTTCGAATTTTTCGAGTCAAATATAATTGGTCGACTATTACTCGTAAACTTGTAAAGCCCACCTTAGTGTGATAGTTTCCCTTCAAACTTAGTTATATATAGGTACTACTGCCGTGATATTTGTATTTCTAACTACAAAAGTTTAGTCCGTAGAGGGGGGGGGGGGGACACTTGACGAAAATTGTTACTTTAAAGCTTGCTATTTCACGAACGGTTTACTTAATCAAAAAACGGTCTTCCCAAACCCCTAATATTTTTTGAAAGACCTATCCAACGATACTATAAGGGTTCCTTGTTGACTACGGAACCCTAAAAAGTCCGTTATGTCCTACTGTAAGATGGCGTGATGAGCTGGAATCTTACCAAAAGGATCGGGCCCAAATAGCTCAAGACAGAGAAAACTGGGTGGAGGGTAGGGAGGCCTTTGCCCTGCAGTGGGACACTTCAGGCTCATCATTATAATAATAATGTCCTACTGTAGGGCAAACGCTTCTCAACTATTTTTCCTCTTTTTCCAGTTTAAAGCTGCTAAGAACTTCTTCCTATACCAAACTCAGGCAATACTTACATATTTAATTACTACCCAGAAAACTTTAAGATAGTAAATACTATTTCCCTTAATCGCGTAAGTATCGGATTGCCTACCCCCTTGATAAACGGATAAAAATAATTACGTCATGGAACTTTTTATCTGAAGAGCGCATAGACAATCGTTAACTGTATGATTATGCGTCAGATTTGCATTTCCCTCGTTATTTTAACGTTTCATATGCCTTTGAGATACCCACCCTCGTCCTGTGTTTTGTAATCATCAAACCAATAGTAGGGATGCCATATGAAAAATCTGGGACATTTTAAGGACAAAAAAAACGAAAGGAACGACGTCGTTACATAACGTTTCGGGAATAAAGACGCGTAATGTTAAGTTACATAAAAAACAAAGACCTTTTTAAAAGCTGTCATCTTCATTTTAATACATAAATAAATAAAGGTCAATAAATTCAAGATCTGATGCTTGATTTATGATGTCACTTTTTACTACGGGTTCAAAGCCAAGCCCTTAAACTTAATTTAAACTTAGGTACTATGCACCAGAACTAACTTTCCCACATTGAACACCCAAAAAAAAAACAACCTTTATTATTTTCTAGAATAACGATGGCTATGGAAACTATATTAACTATCGGAAACTAGATAAACCATTACCACCGTAACATCAATGTGACATAACATAGATTTTCTGTTCCTATTTGGGTTTCTGAAATTTCATCAAAACAAAACACAATCTGAATACTGCAAACACTGCAATTATCCCGAACGTCCAATTATTTCATAGAATTACAACGTCAGTACACCAACTCTAACGGGATCATGTCCGGAGAATT
The DNA here is from genome assembly GCA_949152445.1 of Cerastis rubricosa. Taxonomy (NCBI): domain Eukaryota; kingdom Metazoa; phylum Arthropoda; class Insecta; order Lepidoptera; family Noctuidae; genus Cerastis; species Cerastis rubricosa. The sequence continues at coordinate 14,371,972 of OX424531.1, forward strand.
GCGTACACATGGCTATCCTAGTCAAAGCGCATGACAGACAGGGGAATCCCTGTAACTAAATTATTCGTGGTCACGTATTCTGCGAGGTTTCAGATTTGTACTGAAATTTTAATTATACATCGGACCAACGTTGCCAGATGAACTTATGCGGAAATAATTAGTTTTGGTTGATTTTAACTTTTAATTAAGTGGGTTGGCTTTGTTGTGTTTTGGTTGCTAGCTGTATCTTTTTTTGTGACTCAATGCTACACAGATTATGTGGAAAATTAAGCATAGTAATTTTAGATCGTTCTTTCTTATCATGTGGTTAGTGCTTCATATGTTGCCAGGTTTTTATGCGGCCTATGATTTGGATTTACATGCCGTCGAGAAATATCTCTAAGGCATACTGGTTTCCTCAAAATGTTTTTCTACACCGAAGCAAGTAATAATTATACACTACGAACGCGTGTTTTGGGTTCGAACTTGAGAATGATGACTTGGCAGTCCGATGGTCACACCCCTTAGCTATCACTTGCTTAGATTGTGTATTGATGAACCTACTAACACTTAAAAGCAACCAAATGCGGAATATACTAACGATTTAGACTTCTAATTTACGACTGCAGGTTGCTACAATTGGTTACCCTGTTTTATGATAACCATTCCAATACAAATTATTACGCCATTCCCAACTCCCAATAAACACAATACATTATATTAACCGATATACCATTCAATAAATTGTAAAACTTTTTCTAATAAACGATATTTAGGGCTAACACAACTTGGTACCAAGTTGTTCGAGCAGTTGGCACGACGGGCTTGTGGTCGACACAACTCAATAACTTTGCTAACCAGGTGACGTTCCAAGCGTCTCGTGGTAAGGGGGAAGGAAGGAGGAAGGGGGGGTGTGTTGACTTTAGAAAGTTAGTCCCCATTACGTCTGTGGACGTATCTGTTCTATGTCTTTGTTTGGTGGTTCAGAAATTGAGTTTGTATTCATAGTTAGGAGTAGAAAGTAATGGTGAACAAAGACATACCTACCTAGTGCTCAAGAAATCGTTCATCGAACTCCACATGCAAACTCAATAGGAGTCTATATCAGGCGCTAAATGAATGAAAGCAACTATTCATCACGGAAGCCCGAATGCACATTCATATACTCTAATGACGCTCTAGGTGCCTGTAACAAAAGTCCTACAAAACCACTTTGAATAAAACGAAAAACTTTTCCCAACACACATTTTTTTAAATACGCATGAAATTCAAAAAAATAAATGTCTCGAGGAAAAGTCATTTTGACAAATGAACGAGTTCCGCAACTTTTAAGGAAAATGTTGGGCCATTTTTTCTGTTACAATGTTGTCAATCAGTCACAGGCCCCATAGGCCAAATGGTTTTCCTTTGCCGGTTTCTCAGCGTTGATTTGATTGAAATTTCCTTTCACACACCTGAGACGGGGTACAAGCTATAGGTATTAAACAAATCCGATGGATGTGGTAATATCCATGATTATTCGTAATTGGAAAATTTTACATAGAATTTTCCATTTAAAAAATTTTTAAAATGCTTTTGAGTGCTGACGTAGAAAATTGTGCTGTAAAATGCATAGCGTTTTATGAACTGTTTTATATTTTAAAGCTGGGTGTTTTAAATAATGCGGATGCAAATATTTAAATATTTTTACGCTTTGTTTGATACCGGGCTCTGTCGACCTACAAACGCCTCTGGGCGAAACTTCTAAAGCACTTGTGTGCCGGACCGTTAACCGCTTTTTAGTTTTTTGTTCGAACTGCTGCACTTTTACACCAATACCGATTGTATAACGATTTATAAGAAGATGATTGTACTTTAACTACTCCGAGTATAAGTAGTTTTGTGATAGGTAAATATTTTGTTATTATTGTAGGTCAATAACCTGATGGGTGACATTATTATTATAACAGTTTCACGAGATACAGACAGACAGAAGAAGAAAAATATAACTTTTAATATTTTTCTCTGTTGTCAGCCTGCGACGTTCGACGGCTGGGCAAAAACCTCCACTCTCCCCATGACTTCTAGTTCAAGTCTTTAAATACAAGGCTAATGTGCCATCTTTTAGGAGATCTAAGACGTATACCTCTACAATCGAAGTATACACCAGTGGGAAGTAACCATGAGGCAACTGGCACCTCCTGTAGATATACGCGCACACATCTTGCCTAGACCTAGTTAGCAGTCACGATACAGGCATGTGAATAATAATTATCGTTCCAAGTCAACTAGAATGCGACCATTACTGCTCCCCTTAAGGTTGCACAAGTCGACGGCTCGAACTCGTTGGCGGGCGTGGCTAATATGCATCTTATTTAGTAAGTTTTTAATTTATTTAGTTTAATTTATTTAGTATTCATTTATCTAGTTCTTATTTACATATTTATTTACTTGTTTAGTGAAATATACGACGATTTATAGCGAAGATGAGCGCGCCAAATTTCATAAATTGAGTTTTGGCCGTATAGATATTATGGGAAAACTACTGGATGTATCTACTCAAAATAAATTATTTGAACTGTTGAATAAATTATCTATTCTTGTACGGTTTCACTTTTTCCATTTTCATACTACATAAGTTATTTATTTACGCCCAAAGTTGAGTTAAAATTAGTGTTGAAATACTGAACTTTCGACGCCCATAACTTTCAAACCAATGTTTTTTTTCCAATTCTGCTTCCATACAGGGCTAGATAATGACAAGACCAGTTGATAAAATTTTTAGTTTTGAACCTACACCGTCAAACAGACGAGTAATCACCATACTACGTTTGTATGGAAGAATGACCGACATGTGTACCCTTAAGTAAAGGAAATAGGTGTAAGTAACACTTCCAGGTAATTGGATAAATTGCTGTAATCACTTTGATTACTATCGTTAGTGCGGCATATTTTACAGTGTGCTGATGGATAATAGTGAGGTTTGAATTAGGTGTACTAAGACAAGAAAGAAGAAAGAAAGAAAAATGTCGCAGGGTCCTGACGTGCATACAAAATGTCAAAAAAAGAATAACGAATATACAACGCATAACAAATATTTGTAAATACAACAGGACGGAACAAACAAGTTGACAGTTTTCACGTGCAAGAAATAAAACATGACATCAAGCATATATTGTCTGCAGGGATAGGTTAGGTTATAATATACTCTTCCAGTGGCCTATCCACTAAGGCAACAGTAGGATCACGTTGGTGTTTTTTAGTGGGTGCAAGCCCCACATATCCAAACCGTCTTCCCAGACGGCGCGGTATGCCTTTTAACTATTCAAAATAAAGGTTATAATATACTCACATTTCGCGAGTTATGTTTAAACCCCATGTAAGGGAAGAGTCTATTTTAATTTTCCATTTACGTGTATCAAGTATCATCATCTGCATATCCTTTATATCTATCCCAACTATGTTGGGGTCGGCTTCCAGTCTAACCGGATGCAGCTGAATATCACTATTTTACATGGAGCGACTGCCTATCTGACCTCCACAGCCCAGTTAGTACTGGGTAATACGATTCCCCTTGGTAAGACTGGTTATCAGACTTTCGGGCCACTGCACTGACTGCATAATTATAATAAGTATATAATGATAAATCATGTTTTCACTCCATACTTGTGTTGCTTGAGCGTGGACCTGCCGTTAAATAAGTATACGATTTTTAAAGCGATGACGAGTAATTTTCCCAAGAAAAACACATCACCAAAAACTCATTGATAACAAGCCAAATTAAAACAAACAGAAGCTGATTAAAACTGGGTTTAACGACCAAAAATTTTACCTCCAGCCCTGAAAGTTAAGCATGGGTTAAAATTGTTCGTTTAAATTCGTTTATTTCGTCCCCACTTTGGGTAACAAACGTTACGATTGCCCCCAAGAGTATGGGGTTCGCGTTAAACCGGGTTTAGAATGGTTGCTGCCGAAATTAGGGCAAGTGTGTGATATTGTGATTTTCTTCCGGAATTGAAGGTGGGAAAATTTTAATTTGGAAAATTGGTTTTGGGATTTGGATGTAATGTTATTGCTAGCTATATTGGGATGTTTATTAAATAAGTGCATGAAATTTCGGTACAAAACGTTATACTTAACAATAAAACATATTATCCTTACTCAAGACTTTACTTTTCTGATTCAAAATAATGGCTAGCTCTTACCATGTCCAGGGGCTAATTATTGCCATACAACGTGGCAACGCCGCCAGTCTCTTGGGCACATTACCAGCCGACAGCGTTGACAGTTTTTAATTGTTATAATGTATGTTTGTAGTCAGATAACAAAGATAAATAAAACAGAAAAAAGCAATAAATAACCAAAATCCGCTTTACCATAATATTTGTACCAATTAGTCCGGGGAATTTACGCCGAATAATAGGCTAACTTTGCATTAATTAGAAACAGCGATTTTTTTCATTGAATGTGTAGGGTATGGACAGGAGAGTATATTAAGCTGTATCCCGCGAAAAGTTCACCTCCGCGTATATGTTTTTTTTAAGAAAACGTCTAATATGTATTTAACTTGGTGGAAAAAAATATAAACAGGTATGTTTATTTGGAGAATTTGTAGACCAGATTGAGTACTACAAGTAGGTCAGAAAATTAAACATTTTTCGTCCACGGAACATACGTTTTTTTTTTTTAATCTTATAATTTGACTTCGTACTTAAGGCAAAAATATTAACAGGCCAAAAATAGTGCTAAAATGATTTATATCACCATGTCTAACTATTTTTATGAAAATTAAACAAATTCTTCTCTGGATTTCACAGAAAATCAAGAAAATCAAAAAATCTTAAATACTACTTACGGCAAAAATGTAACAGGATTTAAATTCATTTAATAATGAAAAATATATAAATCCAAACCTTAATCCCCCAAAATTAAACAGATTAGAGCGTTAATTAATATTGTCAAAGTAAAAATAAAATTACGATGCACGGTGTCAGCGCTAAGCAGCGTGCGGCGTACGGCGTGTGCTAGTGTGCGTAAACAAGATAAGCGCTACGTTCATTGTGAGCGTATGACTGTGTTGTTGTTTGAGTCGGTGTTTTATTGAGTTACGCGATTGTACACCTTATTTCTATTTCGGAAAGATCAAATTCCTATGAAAGTGCTGCGCCAAATACAAGAATAAAGCTTGCAGACGTATTTTACGTAAACATTAATTGTTTTTTTTCACGATTTGCTTTAAAGTGTTTAATTTTCGTGTAAATAGGTTAGAAATAGCCTTTAGCCGAAAGTTAAACTAAATTAAACCCTGTTACCATTTTGCCTCAACCGCTATTGTAAAAAAACTGGTAATAATAACTTCCGGTAGTACAATTTGTTTAATTTTGTTTAATGGCGGTGTAATATATTAATTTAAGTTATTTTATGTAAAAAACCGCTGTTTATATTTTTGCCTTAAGTACAATCCAAAAATTTCGTAAATGGTTTTTTACCGTAATTTCCGTGGACGAACATGTTTAATTCTGAAAAAATATATGACTGTCACCAATTCTTTACCTTAAGTAATTAAATTTGTCCTGTTAACTTTTTTCCCCATGTTTTTATTCGCAAAAACGCATTTTCGTCTTTTTCACCTTGATCCGGTCTTGGAAAATTTATATTTTTTTTTTTATTATTTGGAGAACTAAGGTCAAGTACACGATTCAAGAAAAAAAACGCTGTTTATATTTAATGCAAGGTTCAAATCTAAAAGCCCCGGACTAAATCCGTAAAAAAGCTTTCATTTATTGAATCAAAGCCTCAAAAGTCCCGTAGCTTATCTTCAAGTCTCTTTATTCAAACAAAAAACAACACATACGTCATTACAACACCACTATTCTAAATTATTCTAGTATTCATGCTTGAGTCTTGCAATCTACAAACCTCTTGCAAGTATTCTGATCTCATTCACAATTCCCGGGACGCCAGTCGTCGCTCACTTCGTAAACTTTTATAGTTTCCCGTTTAAACTTTCATGAATTTAATCAATGCAGGACATTTTGTAATAATTTTTATGAACTAACTTTTCGTAGAATGATATGAATATTTACGTAGACACTGTCTCTGCTCTTGGGGAAAAGGTTTATGGAGGTTTTAGAGCTTTTGAAGTTTATTAATGAACCTTATTATATTATGAAGATGAGGCTGTAAAGTCTTTGGTGTTTTGTTTTTTGTTAAAGGGAGTCAGTAATTAATATTGGACTTAATAAATTAATTAATAATGGACTGTCTCGTTACACTAGTGGTCGTAAGGTCTACTGCTGAGCATGATGTTCTGTCGATGGCAATAGGCTAAGGCAGTAATATAACTAGCGAATCGTACTTTAGGTACGCACCTGCCTAACCCTTCGGGGTAATACAAGCTTGATATTATGTTATGTAATCATTTTCTTTATTCCTTTCGAATTTGACAAGATGTTACATTTTTACGCAACATTTAAATCCATTTATCGTCTACAATTTCAACAGATAAACTGTCACTACACAAACTACGCCGTCGTAGCAAATAAGCTACGCTGTCGTAGCAAGTAGCGGCGATTTGCTACGGCTTCGTAGCTGACAACCGGGTTGCTACGTCTCCATTTTGAGTTTGTCTCCGCTTGGTAAATTCTTGAAGTTTGTGCATCAGTGTTGGTAGGAATGGTATACTTATGATTGATTTCCTAAGAATAAGTATATAAATACATTCACGCTGTTTAACATGGAGGTAACATAACATAAAATTACGTCTGTAATCACTGACTAATAGTACAGCCACTATTGGCCAGTTATGTTCCATGTAATAGGGGCGAGCCTATTGCCATTAACCGGGCACAATGCCTGATGCAGCCACGGAGGCTGCTACTGAAAAAATCGTAATGTAAAAACCGAATAACACTTTGCCCGAGCAAGGAATCGAACTCATGCTCAATCGAGTCAGTCAAGCAGTTTACGGAGGTATATTTAAGTTTTTAAAGTTCAAATATTGTGCCTGCATACACTCCACACTTACTCGATAAGAACTGTCGAGAATAAAATCGAGTGCCAAGAATTCATCACTGCGATCGTAATCCGATAAAGTCCACTCGATCCGTACGTTATTTAGATATAATACTCAAATACGAGTAACCTACTTCACTGACTTCCATTTTACATTTTTGTATCGAATTAAGTTAAATTTAAAAAGTAACACTAACTATTGGAAATTTACTTTAGCCTTGTAACTGATTTTAGATTAGGTTACATGGGACTTAAATATAACTGACAGAATGTGAATGTGAATCTCTGCCTTATTTTTAATTTTTATGTTATACTTTTTATATTTTTTTTCTATATTTTGCTATTTATTTTTCTCTGTCTTGTGCGAGTCTAATAAATACTTTTCTTTCTTTCCGTCAACACTAAGGATAACAGGCGCCTTGTTAGCGGTCGTTCACATGATAATAATATTTTACGGTTAAAAGTTGGGATCACACATCAATAATCATACGGTCAAAAACAAATGCAGTATGGGACTTCCATCCCAAAATCATACAATGCCTTTGGGTTATGTTCTGAAACTGATCTTTTTATAAAACAATAGCTAACAATATCAACAAAGAGTCAAAAAACATACAAAAAAATTAAAAAACGGCAACCCGTTTTACTTTGTAAACCATAAACCGTAATCAAGGCACAACGTCAGCACAAATACTCGTTATTTAAATTGTGTTTGTGTTATTTCGCCTCAGTCTCTTCGGGCTATTGGGGGATTCTCACCTCTTTGGGTTCCGTACAACTGTATTGTTTACACCCTGTATATAGGGCGCCATTTTATTTTTTCTTTTAAAGTTAATGAAATGCGTGGGGTCTAAATAGGGTAGGTGTAATTGACAACACCAAAGTACTTAACTTTGGTGTTGTCAATTAAAATAGGGCTCATCCTGGTGGTATTTAAAGTTAAATTAAAAGGGAGTTTAATTTAGGTAGGTATTAATTCTTTGCATGTAGGTGCGAGTAAGTAATACAATTTCTTTGGATTTTGTAACAATATTTTGCAATTGTAAAACTAATGGGGCTAGCATATCTAGTTCCAAGCAATGTATTTTCTTTTTTTGGTTGCCTCTCATGTGTGCCACTGCTGGGCAAAGGCCTCCCCTTTCTCCTTCCAAACATCTCTATCTTGTGCGATATCTGGCCATGATTGCCCTTCAAATAAGATCAGATCGTCACACCACTTTCACCGCGGTCTACCCCTACGTCGATTTCTTTCGTCAGGCGTCCAGTGAGTGACGATCTTTGCCCACCTCTTCGGGTGCATTCGTGCTACGTATTAGCTGAAAATCTGTTAACGATATACTACGTTTGAAAAAAGGTTGCCCTCATTGGTTTCACAAGAGGTTTGACAGCAGTAGTATCATTTAACTTCGAATCTTCTTCAGCCATAGTAAAATGCACGTTCATATTCACCAGAAGAATTGAAACCGACTTTCGAAGTCGAACTTCGGTACTTTCGCCCAAAAACTTTAAAACGACTATTAAACTTTACGACGGGCGTTATCACGGGCTAAACTTTCGAATAAATTCGGTCGTCTGTAACCTGACGTTAGGTACTGTCGACCAAAAAGTTTGGTATACAGGGAAAAATGTTTAACTTTTACTTTCTACACTACCAATAGTTATTATATAAAATTGTGTGTTGCAACTTTTTAAACATTTCTAGAGATCACAAAAAAAAACTTGACTAGTTATCACTCTCATATTTAAAATACCTGTATACCCATCTATTTGTTCAACTGTACGACAGTTTTCAGGACCATTTCTCCATCTATCAGAGTGACACGCAATCAAACAATACAATAAAACTTCTCTTCCGAAAAATACTTGAAAATAATTTGCTCGTTTAAATTCAGAAGGGGAGGTTGCCAGTTCGCACAAAGGTTTGCAAGGTAGGTAATAACAGAGGTGCTTGGTACATTGTATGATGCCAGAAAACGGTAATGAGACAGGAGTGCAGTGGGTTTTGAAAGAATGGTGTTTGTTTACGAGAGCTCTGTCGTACAATCCTTAGGAAGTTCTAGCACTTTCTGTGTAAAAAAGACGAGTATTTACGCTTTTTTGGAAGTAGTTAGAAAAATAAAACATAAAAAGTAAAAAATATAAATCCAATCAAAAATGATGTTATGGCAAAGATACTGAATGATTAAAATAATACAAACTACTTTTCAGGGTTTTTATTATTACTCATTTATTTCAGACGAAGTCCCACACATTATATAAAAAAAACACATGACATTAAAATAATTAACAACAAATAAAATTACACATCCACATTCGAATAACATAAACAATGTCCAGCAATACAATTAAATGAAATGAAATATAAATTAAAATAATGTACATTAATACAAAATGAAAATCGAAGTTTTGAAATTCGGTAAAAAATATAAACCAACCGTTATAAAACTCGATTTAGAATTCACCATCGCCATTCAAATGGTTAAAATTTTAGTCTCATCCGTACTAATATTATAAATGCGAAAGTTGAAAGAAAGTTTGATGTTTGTTACCTTTTCACGACTAAACGGCTGATTGGATCTTAATGAATTTTGACAAGAAGATAGATTTCAACCAGGGAAAGGACATAGGCTATATATCATCACGCTACGACCAATAGGAGCGGAGCAGCAATGAAAAATGTTGCGAAAACGGGGAAAATGTGACGCAGACGAAGTTGCGTGGGACAGCTAGTATCTCATAATTATTTCTTACTGATCCATAACCATACCACCTGACAATAATCTTGACGTACCGAGTGATATAAGCACATCAACCACAAGGCTGACTGTTGACCGCAATTCGATGTCATTAGGTCCGACCTACATGAATGCAGCAGCCCATCCACTCGATATTATCCCATAATCGCTTCTTACCAGCTTGAAGTGGTCGGGTGCCCTATTTATGGTAGAGACTGCATGGCGCTTGTTATTGCTGCCAAGAATTGAAAAGAAAGGAAGAAGAAAAGTCTTCGGTAATCACTTGAATGCTAGAAATATAGATTAACATTGTTTTGCGCATCCTCTCTGTAAAATCATAGCCAGTTAAAATATTCGCCAAACGTATCCTGAAAAATAATTCAACGTTTTTGAAGCTACTGATTTCTAGCTTTTTAAAATCACAAATTCTTTTAGGTAGTTCACCAAATCAAAATTGAACGTCATCATGTATAATTTTGTTTGAAACAAAAAACAGTCTAATGTTTGTTTGAATAAAATCTGAATATCCCAGCGGGAGATCAAGGGAATAGAGTTTTTAGTCTTGATCGTAATACTGGCTGAATCTGTGCACAGATGTGGGCTATCATTACAGCCATAACGGTTATAGAACTCATCATCGCAGACATTATAGTAATCGTTTTGGAGGTGCGTTCCTCTGTGTGCCGCGAGGTTTTGGCCATAAATGTATATTTGTATGGGAAGAATAAAATTTTATGAGAGAATACTATTGACTGAAGCGTTATGATATGATAAGCTTCATATGTTGACGGTGTAGTGATTTTTATTCAGGTGTGAAATTACAGAAAAATATACACAATTTACAGAATAAAAGTATAGACTATTGTTCTGTAAATTAGGTATAGAAAACATATAGAAAACTGTTAATAGGTATAGAAAACACTTAACCATTATTTCAATTTCTAAATATTGACAACTCATATTCTACATCTTATTTTTGTCTCATTTTTGTTTAAATGCGAGTTGATAGAAAACCCTTTATATTTTATATACCACGCTCAAAAAAATCCTCATAACTTAAATATGTATACCTATAAATAAAAGCAAAGGAAGGTACGTAAAACGAACTTATTCACTGCTAAAACTTATCAAGATACCTACCTTTATAGTACCTCTTACTTTGAAACACAACACAAATTAGTACACTCGAAGTATTAGCACTACCTCTTAGTTAACATGGTTATATAGTCTCAGAGCAAGGCGGAACAAATCCCCAGTGATGCGTATCAACACTGGTATACTATCGCGATGAAGGCGATAATCGCTACTGTATGTAGATTAGCTGGAATTGTACTGAATGTACATAGGTGTTTATGTATTCGTATGTATGTTTTGTTTATCTTCTGTTTTTAAATAATTCTTATCATTATTCTCCTGCTCTTATCACAATTTATTTAGGGGTCGGCGCAGCATATCTGCGTTTTAACCTGGTTTAACTGAATTATGACCGTGCGTTCTAGTGAAAGGATAATTAATTTAAATAATTATAATATTTTAATTATAACGATCGTAGCTGGTAGCGTTTTGTAGTTTCTGCTTAGCCCTTTGGAAAAAAATATGTGGGTTTATATCATCATCATCATTTCAGCCGAAAGACGTCCACTGCTGAACATATGCCTCCCCGAAGTTTCGCCACAATGACATAACATGGGGGGTTTTGCCATAATCGCCACGCAGGCGGGTTGGCGATCGCAGTACGGTTGTCACAAAAACACAGAGAACGCTGCTGCCCATTCTCTGGCAAGTCCCCTAGTTGCCTCATATGACACCCACGGGAAGATATGGAATGGTGTTATTGTTTACGTCCGACACCAAACAGGAGCGGTTTATATGATTTTGTAATATTCAGTTTTTTAGGATTCCTTTAATAATTGGCGACCACTTTTCAATCGCTACTGAATTTGTGAGAATTGAGTTTCTTTTCTTATTTATCGATATGACGTTTAACGGGTGTAAAAATGGTTAACCAAGCCGACAGCATACGTTCTTCCTCGGCATGGTTGATGATGACACTGTTGGCTCAGTGGCTGAGCGAACGGCTATTATGGTGCGTGTCGCGGTTTGATCCCTGCACGGAACAAAATAATATTTGTATGACCTACAGGTAGTTGTTCCGGGTCTGGCTGTTTGCGTATGTGAGTTTAAATGTTCGTAAACGCACCCACGACACAGGAGAAATTCCTAGTGTGGGCCAACGTCTTTTAAAAAGATAAAACATAATAATTGTAATCACTTTTTGTACTAGTCCACAACGTAATGGCTACCGGGATATTAGAGGTACAAAGTTCTAACTAAAAGTCGACCTAAAAATATTTTTCTTCAAAGGTTACTATGTTAACGCGTAGTTTGTTGAACGGTTGGCTATGTGATATGATTACACCCTGTATTTTGTGGCCACAAAACGGGCTCGGCTGCAATCTGAAACTTAGCTGCCAATCAATAACTTCCATCTTGAACAAATCTGAAACAATAGCTCTTATTAACTACGAACTACAGGCGGTAAACAACCGCGTACAGTTTATTATAAATTTATTAAAGTAACTTCGCCATTACTGCATTTGCGGCAGACTTCCCAGACTTTGTGTTGAAGTCTTAAGTTTTATAAGACTGCTTCCTGACTTGCGATGTTCGTGAAATAAAGTAAGACTGGAAGCTAAAGTCGCCGCTTGGTGAAAAAGAATATTGTTTGTTGATGCTAGTTTTTCTTGTGTTCTGGTTTTTTGAGTCTTGAAAAGTTATTGATGGTTGACAGAAGGTAGAAGAAACACTTAGTCCTTGATGAATTAATGTGAATTTTAAAATCGTACTGACGGTAAATGAAAGATGACTCGAACCAAAGACTCACAACTCCTGATGCTCCTGTTTCCTTTTTAGGTGCTGTGTCATTAGTGGTGCCTACAGTTATACTTACTTTCTTAATAAACTTCCAGAAGACTTACAAACTTTATACAACACGAGTTCGAAAAGCTACAAGTATAAATCGAAGCGTTTCTTTGCACAACAGCTAACATTGCGTAGGGAAGCAGTTTGATTCGTAATATTAATAAAGTGTTTATTATGTCTGCTAAAGTAACCAATGAACGGCTCGCACACACAGATAAACCCTGAGAGGTTTGCGTTGTGTGTATTTAATCAACCTGTAATATATGTCGGCGCCTTTGTAAAAAGGCTTCATTATGGTTCACGTTGCAAACTAAACTGTGACCACAGACGAGAGAGAAGCGGTCTACAGTGCTCTCTGGCGGAACGTCAAGTCGTTGCGGGTAGCCATATTGACTTGGGTAGTTGTCAAGGCAAGTGGCGCGTAACAGGACGTTGACGGATCGCCGACGTCTGTTTGCTGAATCTAATTAAATCTGGTGCCACATATCATAAGTAATTCCGATGCAGCGGGTAAGAGCCTTTATCATAAGTGGGATAAAGAATCGCGCCCTCCACGAAAGTAAAGCCGAGTGAGGAACATAACCAATGAATTTTTCAAGCAACAAAGAAAGCGTTCAAACCTGCGAGCACAAATCATCAAGAGGGTACCCTCACAACATAATCGGGTGAGACCGTTTCTTTTCTTTTCGATAAGTGGGTTATCTGACTCATTGCTTAAACAAGGCTTGTTTAATTGGTTTATGGGTGACATCATAATCAGTAAACCTTAGTTAGGTTATCATCAGGCATCAGGTTATGATTTAAAATGCACGGTGGAGATTTCCAGTACCATTAAAATAGACGATAAAATAGGTTGTCGGCCAATAAGTTCAGGAATTATTAGATGCTGGCGTTATTCGTAAAAGTTCTTCGGCGTTTGGAGTAAGCGCTTGTCTCGTCCACAATTTTCAGTCGAAAAGAAAGTGTGTTCAGTCGAAATGTCACTGTTCCCCGATTCATGGTGCCTAGTGTTTATTGTGTTGGATTGTAATTTCAAGTAATTTGTGAGTTCGACAAAAGCAGTGTACCGCGTGTAGTGTGTGTTTTCATAGCACGAAACCCATGTTCTGCCCACATGATGACCGAGTCTAACAAAATAAATCATGACAACTACGACATCACGAGGGCTTAATGGAATTAGCTGAAGGCATTATGAAGGACGAGGAAGCCGTGAAGGCGGTAGATATGCAGTCAGAAGGCATTATTGATGCTGATTTTGAGACTATGTCGGCTTGCAGTGTTGACACCTTGACTGCAGATTCCGCTACTCTGACTGCTTGCGGCCCCTTCTGGGTCAGTGGGTCGTTTTAGGGGCTGAAACAGCTAGTGCTGATTCGGAAGATGAGGGACCTATGACCTTTGACGTAGAAGTAGACGTCCACCGAGCATAATGTTCAGAACCTAAGGTACGTTCAGATTGTGTGATGTGATTACGTGTGGGTGTTGTTGTCCGGTCTTGCACTTGGGGCAAGTCGAAGGGACGCATTTGTCCGGGCTACGCATCATGAGTGAGACGATGGCTAGTCGAAGGGACGGTGTTGTCCGGTCTTGCACTTGGGGCAAGTCGAATGGACGCATTTGTCCGGGCTACGCATCATGAGTGAGCCGATGGCTAGTCGAAGGGACGGTGTTGTCCGGTCTTGCACTTGGGGCAAGTCGAAGGGACGCATTTGTCCGGGCTACGCATCATGAATGAGCCGATGGCTAGTCGAAGGGACGGTGTTGTCCGGTCTTGCACTTGGGGCAAGTCGAAGGGACGCATTTGTCCGGGCTACGCATCGTATGAGGAAACAGAGCGGTGCAAGTTGCGAGAGTGAGTTCGAAATAGGTTGTGACCTAAAGTAAGAGGCACTGGCTCATGTCAGGGTGGACGAGCGGATGTCTTGGAGATTAGACATTGTTTGTTCCAGGAATGCAGTGACGCCCGGGGACGGTCGTATGTCAGTCTGGCCGTGTCGGCGCCTTTGTAAAAAGGCTTCATTATGGTTCACGTTGCAAACTAAACTGTGACCACAGACGAGAGAGAAGCGGTCTACAGTGCTCTCTGGCGGAACGTCAAGTCGTTGCGGGTAGCCATATTGACTTGGGTAGTTGTCAAGGCAAGTGGCGCGTAACAGGACGTTGACGGATCGCCGACGTCTGTTTGCTGAATCTAATTAAATCTGGTGCCACATATCATAAGTAATTCCGATGCAGCGGGTAAGAGCCTTTATATATATAAGCATTTTGGAAATAAATAAATAATAATAATAATAATATCGCCTGGTTTATGACATTAATTTATCTGAGAAATTAATGCTTATTTTGAATTTCATGCTTTCAGATTCGCAGATTGCCTTTTAGATCCGGCTGTGTGTCTATCAGAGATCCAATAATTAATATTTCTATTAACTAGCCAAGGCTTATGCTGATGAGATTCCTCAATATCAAAAATAGAAAACTTCCGTACAATCTTTCATTTTCTAGTTATTTATTCATTTAGATTTTAGACATTTAAATCCTTCCTAAGTGGTCACCCTAGTTATAAAAAAGCCTCTTGTTAAAAAATCTCATATTTCGCCCCGCAATAATTTAGGCTGTGCGTGATCTTTCAGTTTTAATATTTTCTTTAAGAGCGTTTACACCTTAGGCATTTCATACAAACTTTCAAGTCCTTATTTTCCGAAATGACTGAACCGATTTTGATGAAACTCAATACACATAGGTCTAAAAAGTTATTTCTATAGATAATTTATAATCGGTCTTAGTTAGCTGTAACACTATTTTTCGAAAATGTTTTTAGTAACTTTTTATGTATCCTGCTTAAAATTTTTCTTTCGGAGTATAAGGACTTGAAAGTTTGTATGAAATATCGTAGGCGTTAACGCTCTTAAGTACATATTATTTCCTAAAATCAGAAAATGGTTTGTCTTTAGATAGCAACCTGTTTCAAGTAGAAGTCCTAAATATAAAAGGTTCAGACGTGAATGTCCTCATACATAAAATAACACCTATGCGAAGATACCAAAGATACGATTTCTAAGAATCTTTCGGATGTCTAGACATATTACACAGAAACTTAGAAAGTCGTTATCAAGCAAATGCCTTTATTAGTCACTTAACTCTTCAAACTTAATTGTATAGAGGTTTAAATACCAGCTAATTTTAACATAAGCGTCCATTGATGTCTACACTTCAATATCGTTATTTAAAATTGGCTATTACATGAAACGATTTTAAGGTCGATAGTCCCTTAATTAGTGTGTCTGGCAAGCTGATTGGTGATTGCAGTAAAATTTTATCAATCCGTTTATGAATGTTCTTGGTACTTTGTCTGAAAGTTTCGATATAAAAATTATAAAATTATTACCTATATTAAAATTACTTTAATTTTAGTTACTTTTATAAATGTTTTTTTACAGTATTGTCTTAGTTATGTAGGGAACTGGTCGACGAAAATTAACTCCTCAAAAAAATGTGCTGGTGGAAAAAAGTTAAGTATAAGATAAAACTTTCGCCCATAGTTATTTTGTGAAAAATGCTAATAAGGCTTTTGTTCTAATTAAACTGACAACAAACAAAGTTCTTTATAAAAAAAATCTAGGTGCCCGCTGTCAACTTGCCAATTGCTAATATTTTTAACATTGCATAAGAAATCCTCAAATAGTTTGTACCGATGAGCGAGGGTAGGACAGGTATTTATTACAAACATATTATAATAATAATATATATTTACTCAAAACAAAGCGTTGTAGTATACGTTAAAAATACAGCTTTAAAAAATAAGGTAAAATAAAATAATAATTTTATTTGTTCTTTTGTTTGTTTGTTCATCTTTTTAAATATTTGTATGGCCTACAGATAGTTGTTCTGGGGTTCTGTTTGCGTATGTGAGTTTAAATGTTTGTAAACGCACCCACGATACTGGAGAAATTCCTAGTGTAGGGCAATGTTTTTATAAACAAAAAATAAGTACCTACGATTGCTACAAACATGTGGGTGATCACTGCCCTCCTAGCTAGGTTATGTGACCAATGTTTCAGACTAGCACTGATATCTGTTTTGACAAGTTTTCTACATGTTTTTAGACAAATAGTTTTAGGTGTACGCGATTCACGAATGGTCTGTATGGTGTTGGACGTAAAGAATATCACCATCCTATATCTTCCCGTAGGTGTCGTAAGAGGCGACTAAGGGACTTGCCAGAGAATGGGCAGCAGCGTTTTCTGTGCTTTTGTAACAACCGTACTGTGATCGCCAACCCATCTGCCAAGCATGGCGATTATGGCAAAACCCCTCAAAATGTCAATGTGACTTGGGGGAGGCGTATGTCCAGCAGTGGACGTCTTTTCGGCTGAAATGATGATGAATGGCGATTCATGAAACTAGTACTACACACTTGTTTTAAACATTAGGTACTGCAAACGCGGGGTTCTGTATATCACGTAACAACTCGTATAGGTACTCAATCCGAGTAACATGTATGTATGTATTAAATTCAATTATACTTAATGCGCTGCCATAACAGTCTTCGCATTTGCTGGCTCCATGTTTGCATTCAATTTACGTGAGATGAGCCTAATATTGGCGGGAAATTTGCTTTTAATCTACATGTTGCCAGACTAAATATTATAACGTTGTGATTCTGATTTCCGTGGGTTTTTGTAATGAATTGGTTGTTGTTCGAAAGTAAATAAAGAATACACATAGTATAGTAGAAACGAGTTTTCTCTACGGAAGAATCGACATAATGACAGATACACAATGACAATGTGTCAGTTTGTTGATTCTTCCGTCGACATAACCCGTTTCTACGGCGGTCATGCTACGCGTGCTGGACATAATTACAGACAATTAGAAGAGTAAAATGAAGGTAACGTAACATATAATTAATAACGTTTTTGATGTCGATTTCTTTTGATGGTTTTATCTCAAGTATCCACTGGGAAACCCAATAATGATAGTCTGTGTTAGTAAAAAAATAAATAAATTTAGAGCACACTGCATTTCTTCATAACTTCTCTATGAAAAATGCATATGCGAAACAAGCCCTCATTTTTCAATTTCAATGCTCCTCGTTATTTTAAAAGACAAAATCCGACAAGCAACCGTAACATTATTTCTAAAATAAGATCCCCAGGTATACGAGCATTGCAGTCTCTAGAGGCCTGAGTACAATTAGACGAAGTATCTACTACTAGAAATGGAATAGAAAAGCCGATTACAATGTACGGAATCGATGACACAAAATAGATAATACAGAAGGGCAGTTCTTCGTCGTCATCGTTATCTTCTTTTTTGTTTGGTGCCTATCCTGATGTCATAGTTTTTATGCCGTCCATGGGCCACTGACTTGGCTTTACATGCCTTCAAAATATCTCTCGGGCATGCTCGTTCGGTTTCCTCACGATTTTTTTCTTCACCGAAGCAAGTGTCTGAGAATTCAGATGTGCTTGTCTTGGGTTCAAACTCGAGACCTATGCCTTGGCAGTCCGACAGTCACACCATTAGGCTCGCATTGCAGTTCCATAATAAGGAAAATAATAGGCACATGCTTACATAAGACTCGTTGGCACGGAGACCCCGAAACAAATGAGTAAGTACTGGCTTTGTTTTTATATGAAGTGTGTGATGGTATGGCCAGAAGGTGATGGTTTTTTGATAGTGAAGTATGGAACAAAACGACAATCGAAACCGATCCTAAATAAATTGGGATAAAGGAGAATGAAGTTGATGAGAGCGCCTGAATTTGTTATGCGTGAACCGTGTCTAGGTGTCTGAGTTTTCATTCCATAAGAACTTTACCTTCTGTATTTATTTTTTGTCAATGTTTTGTTTCCAAGTCTCCCTATACCGTCGAACTTGTCATAAGGTGCTCAGAAATTAATAATGAATAGAACTATTTGTTTCAATTGCTTGTAAGAAGTATAATCTGATAGGTTTCCAACGATTGCTGGTTGGGGGTCGAAAGAGGATTATTTTTGCTCTTTAAAATAAGTGTGCAGGGACTCAATTTATTTTGGCTGTATTGTGGTATTGTGATTTTTATATTTTTAAAATAAAAACCAATTAAGGTGTTTTAGAATAATGCACATCGACCTTTTTAATACATCATAGTAACTGCTTTTATTGAAACTAGATGTTAGGCAAGGTTTTGGTTAATTAATAGCCATACTCCTTGTTACATTTGTTTATTATACTTATAAAACATATTAAAACAACACTGACAATAAGACTTGCAATGGGATATTTAGCATATACCCAACCGCAATAACTTCAGTTTATTCGTGATCATGGCGTTTGCAACAGCGCCGAAATATTAGGAACTCAAAACAAATAATAAACATGGTAAATATCCCGTTGCAAGTGTTATTGACAGTGTTAGTGACCATGTCAGTTTAAAAACTTATATTAAAACAAGTTAATCAAAAAAGTCCCATACTCAAAGCTTCGCACAAAAGTCACGGCCATTCTATTACATAATAAAAAGAAGAAAAAAGCACACGATAGAAATGTGACAATAATAGCTCCGTAGGCATGAGTCCATAATTCATGCACTTTGTCCAAAATGAGTTTCCATTAAAATTCCAGTCCAGTTTCACTGCAGTTATTGTTGAAAAAATAAATAAAAAGTTGGAGCTGTTTTTGCAATGGACTCAAGCTCTTTACAAAATGGACTTGTCCCAGTTAAAGCTTTCAAGTCTCATTTTAAAAACGGTTCTCGGCACTGTTTTATTGTAAGGTTTTTCTTTTATTATGTATGCGTACTGAGATAATGAAAGTGAATTGTTTTTATCGTGAATTATATTGTTGACGACAGTAACAAATGCCCTCTCACTGTTGGATGTATAAATAGCCTCATTGATACTAGGAGTACTGAGGAGTCTTTGCGAACTGTTTTTTTTTCTTAAGGGCGCGTTTGCAATTCGGCCCAAATTTTGCTGATTTTCAGTACATTTTGTTGCTAGACTAAACCAAATCAAATATAGTTAATAACAAATACAGATATATTGGTTCTTCATCTTGAAATTCATGAAACATTTTTTTTTAAAGTTATTGTTTTTTTATATTGTAATAACGATCCGTTGACATGTTTACGAAATCGGCTTGAGTTTAGGAACAATTTTTGTTCTACTATCAACATATTTTAAGATTTCTAAAAAACGGTAAGTAGGCAGACATAGTCAACTCTAAATCTAAGAAAAAAAAATATACCTAAATGTCACAAACTCGTCGAGGAGTTCCAGTAGCAGGCACAGAAGTACACCTTCAGGTCGCTCCATCAATTCCGGAGGTAAGGTCTCATCATAACTAACAAAACGAACCCAAACTCGGCACACCTAGCTCAACTCGTCGAGAAGTTCCAGTAACAGTCGCCGAAGTACACCTTCAGGTCACTCCATGAAGTCCGGAGGTAAGTACGTATTACATAGAAGTAAGAGAAATAAAAAACTTTTAAAGTTTCAAAATTAGTTCACTTGACACGTGTCAATGTAGTTGTTCGATTCGACGCCTGTCAATTTTGCAAACGCGTCCTTAACGTATGCAACGCAATCTAAATGAAGTCGGCAGAGATCTTGTCTTCGAGTTTGGGTCCTTCAGTAGTAGGTCTGGTGGTCTACCGTGACGTCTTAAAGCAGTATTGTTTTATTCTTATTACAGAGTGGGAAAGAGATAGAGCTATACGGGTTGTCTAGCTCCCTCTCCTTCCCACTCTGGAATAAGAATACAACAATACTGCTTACAAACCCCCCAGGACACTGTAGCCTTATATGTAGTGGGATAGCACCATTCTCAAATGTTTTCATACAGAGTCAAAGGGAAGAAGGTGGAAGGAGGAGGAATAATTTTCATATTTTTGTGTACATCAGTATAAGGAGAAATATTTATTTAAAACCCATGTACAAGACTGGCTAAATAATAACAGCCGCACGGGTCGATCTTTAAAGTTAAGCCGTGCTTGCCGAGGTTGGTCCGTGGATGGGTGACCATAATTATATATCGAGTTTCCTCGGTGTCTCGGAAAGCACCTTAAGCCGTTGGTTCCGGCTGTCATTTGTAGATCTTTGACAGTCGTTACGTAGGCAGAAGCCAAAAGTCTGACACTGGATGGCAGACATTTGGTCTTACCAAGCTTGTGGAGGTCAGATAGGCAGTCGCTTCATGTAAAATACTAGTACTCAGCTGCATCCGGTTAGACTGGAAGCCGACCCCAAGATACTTTGGGAAAAAGCTAGGCAGATGATATACAAGACTGGCACATAGGCGGACTTAAAACCACAAGGCATTATCTACAAGTCAACCTATATTCCTGTATAATCATTTATTTACCAGCATTGAAACAAAATTCCACAAATTGAATAACGTGAAGACGTTATTCAAAAAAATATTATTATTGTCTTCAGGACAATAATTCCCATTCAAGGCAATAAAACACTGTAAAAAAATAACTTACCATTTTCCTTATCCAAAAATATTCAAACCACATCCGAAACAGACGCTGAAAGTGGATGCGCCGCCATATTTCATGGTCTCTCATCTCTAGTGCATATTGAATCTGAAATAAACCGCGGCGGAGGGGACGCACCACAATGGCGCGAATGACAGCCTCAGAAGGCTTTCATCTACCTTAGAGCACGTTTACACAGAGCCGCAATAAAAAAAAGAAATTTCGGATTCGTTATTTTTACCAATTACATAACATCACGACTGTAATTCCCGAAGAGTTAAGCAGAGTTGTACCCATTAATACTTACACCCACATTTCGCCAGTTATGTCTAAGTCCCATGTAATAGGGGGCGAGCATATTGCTATTAACCGGGCACAAATCCAGACTCTGTGGCTGCTACCGAAAAATTCCTGATGGAAATATCCAATAACACTTTGCCCGACCTGGAAAAAATTTGGTTCGATTATAGGGTTCCGTACCTGGACTGGAAAAAACGGAACCATTATAAGATCACTTTGTCCGTCCGTCTGTCCGTCTGTCTGTCAAGACCCTTTTTCTCAGGAACGCGTGGAAGTATCAAGCTGGAATTTATATCAAATACTCAAGTCTACTGTCCCTTAGAGCTGTGAAAAAATCAAACTTCTAAGCCATCGCTATCAAAAGATACAGCCGTTTATGGCGCCAATTTTCGACATTCGCAAGGGAATCAAAACCTACAGGGCACTTCCCGTGAACTCAGAATCTTGAAATTTGGTACGAAGCAACGTCTTATAGCACAGATAAAGGAAAAATTGCGAAAACTGTAAAATTTTAGGTACATCATATAATAAAAATATTTTTAATAATTTTTGTACGGAACCCTCGGTGCGCGAGTCCGACTCGCACTAGGCCGGTTTTTATGTTTACATTTTCCTTTTTTCTTGGTTACACGTCTATAAGAAATCGCTACGTCAAGACGGATAGTGTAAACGCAGTCTAACGCACCTCTACGTACGTTTGCGTACCTTTTTATTATTTACATCGCATTTTCAACGAGTGTTTGCTTTGAGTCTTACTTTGATTTGGAAAGTGGCGTGGGTGATGTGATCTGAATACAGGGGAGGTTCGTGCACTTGTGGGATAGTTGTGGACTTAGTTCCTGTACACATTGTCGGCTTTGATGGAAGGTAGGGTTGATTTTTAGACGTAGGTATTATTCTTAGTATAGAAGACCTTGATTGCCATAGACTTTGCGTTACTAACAGAAGAATGTTGAATGTTGTTTTGAATGTTATAAAAAACATGAATACATTATTTATTTATCTATTTCGGTTACCCAACAATTGTTTACACAAAAACATTTACAATTATACAACCTGAGGCTGTGAATCATTATTTTGTTTAACATACATATTGACACTGACCGGAAAAGTAAGAAAATATAAATTTTGCGATTATTCTGGCACTTCCATTAAGAAACCGTCAAACTCCTCAGTATAGATAGGTACAATAGGTACTTGGAGCAATTCCTTCGATAACCAAAATTATTAACAACTTCTCAACTTCAAATTCTCAATTTGGAATCGTCTTTTACATTCTTCGTGAAAAATACCACCAAAATTCTAGCATTGGATTGATAATAATTTGGCTACTAAATCCCTGGAACAAATAGTGCAAAAGACCTCAACCGTCCCGTAAAGGATCAAGTTATCCCCAAGCACCGAAAACGAACAATCGGTCGAACATTCACTGAACACATATCAAATTAAATCTTGTTATAACGGGCGCGTGAAATCACGCTGGTATTTGTAACAGGTTCTGTTCCAAATTAACAGTTCCATGTAAGAGAATTTACGCTCCGCTTAAAGTATGGACCACTCTAGTGAGCGCAATGATTGTCAAAGAATAATTTGTCACTTTAATGAGGTTCAGATTATGCCTAATATTGGAATTGAATGGCACACTAAACAATCAAACATAATTTCTCACACCTATAATCCCAGAATGTTTAGACGTATCTAATAGTACGATCACATTCGATAGGTAGATATGTTTATGTCTCACGTAATAGGGGGCGAGCCTATTGCCATTAGACGGACACAAATCAATCGAGAGCAGCGTTGGCCCAGTGGTGGCAGCCTCTACTTACGAGCAGTAAGCCGTGGGTTCGAACCCGAGGGCATTACTTTGAGTTATTTATTTCATCACCGCTGTCCTAAAAAACGGTGAAGGAAAACATCGTGAGGAAACCGGCATGTTCTAGAACTAAAAAATCGAAGACATGGGACAGCTAACAACCCGCACTGGGCCTGCGTGGTGGATTACAGCCCACTCCCTCTCATAGAGAGGAGGCCCGTGTCCCAGCAGTGGGAACATTATAGGCTGATGATGATGATGATTGACACAAATCCAGACGCCGGCTGCTGCTGAGAAAGACCTGGTGAAAATAACACAACAACACCTTGCCCGACATAGCTTTTGCCTTTTGCAGGAATTGAACCCTAGAAGGTTCAATTCTTGCAAAAGGCAAAAGCTCCTGCTGAAATCTATCTCAGCAGGCTTTTGCGACCGCTAAACCAACGAAACAGCTCACTTATTCCAATCGGTTTACTTGTACAAAAATAAAATGTTGCAGGTATGGCTTGGAAACAGTTTAGGAAAAAAAATGTTAGTTTTAAATTAAAGTCCAAAATGTCATCCAATCAGGAACCCGGGTAACATGAAAAGCTACTACGTTTTTCCGCCATTCATTTGTCTCTGAAAAAAACAGAGTTACAAAACAACTGGCGACACAGAGTAACGTTTTTGTTCGAGTGATGTACGACTGAAATTAGTTTACAAAACTTTGTTGAAATGAAAAACTCATTCGGTTTTGGTAAATTAAAACCATTATAATTTGTATTTATGAATAGAGCAGTTTGAAAATAAAACACGAACCATGAACCATCACACAAAACTAAAGTAGAAAAAAACCGGATAACTGCGAGTCGGACTCGCCCACCGAAGAAATTTGTAGGTACACAATTTTTTTTTTTTACATTAACTTAGAAGTTTGTTTTTTTCAGAACTTCAAGCCAATGTAGACTTGAGTATATGGTTTTAATGTAAACTTACGCGATCCCGAGATATAGGGCCTTAACAGACAGACGGACAACAAAGTGATCTTATAATGGTTCCGTTTTATTTCCTTTTGGGGTACCGAACCCAAAAAAAAGTAGTAAAAAAAGTAACATTCATAACTAGACATCGGATTAAATGCATTTGTATGTTTGCAAATCTCATATATCATCCCAGTTTGCAGATGAAGTCACGGGCTACACCTAGTTCAATATAAACTTTATCTACTCCATTTTAACTTTATTACATTCGAACTGTGTAAGCCACAATACTACCAACAAGAATCAAGCCTACCCTAGCTACCATAGACCTGTCGCATCTGTATCCAACTGGTCTACGTGTGAAAATCAACTCACTCCAGCTCTCAACGCTGTTCATTTGTCACGAGGAACACAAAAAGCTTGTGGTTACCGCCACAGAGCACTGTCGCCTACATAATGAGTTTAATTTCGTCAACTCTAAGCGTTATTCATTTTAATGTTTTCCAACAATTTATTAATTTTGTATAAGTATTTTTGAATTTGGAGTTTTGTTGCATTTCTTGTTAGAAAAGTTTGGTTTGCCTAGAACATGATTATTTAATTTAATCTCCGTGATTTTTTTATTAGTTTTGAAGTTATACCTATTCTCTATGTACGCTCATACAATGATAATCATGTACATTTTTTCACGAAAGTCGAATTATTCATTGAACAGAACCAAAGAAAACATATTATGTTTAAGGTACGTTTCCAGTAGATGGCAAAACAAAGGGCGAACCCCTTTAATTTAAAAGCTGAGCAGATTTTCCCGAAACATAGCTAAGAACACTCTCGATTAAAGTATCTTTCAAACGAAATCAATTTTATCAAAATCGGTTCATCCGTTTAGGAGCTACGATACCACAGACAGACACACAGATACAGACGTCAAACTTAAAGCACTCCTCTCTTTTGGTCGGGGGTTAAAAACATAACTTGCGAAATTTTGGGCAGCGAGTTCTGCTTTATCTTCTAGGAAACAGCATGTGTTATGAGTTTATTATTATATTTTCCCAAGTCATAAAATAATAGAATATATACATATATATATATACTATAGCTACTAAGTACTAACTACCCTATTGAAAGCAAAATCTGCATAAACAGGACACTTGCCTTAGAACGTCGAGTAACCAAGGCAAGCAAACTTAGTTCCTAAAATCGAGTTCTAGTTTCGTACTACTTATAAACGGCTTAACCCATAAGTTAGAAGGAGATTAAAGATCTTGAACCTGTCTCAAGAACAGTGATATTTTAGTGTTGAACTAAGGAAGTTGCCAAGTTACAAAGCCAATCTGATGATCTTTATCTTAGTACTAGGAACGGTATTAGTTTCTAACAGAATCTGCTTAGTGCTAAGAAAACAAAGACAAAGGTAATGTATATTTCCCATTTGATTGGTCTTTGGAACGTTCATGCCAAAATTAGACATACATACCTAAAATCACGGCTGTAATCCCCGCAGGATTGGGCAGAAGTGCACGTAATACTACACCCACATTTCGGCAGTTATGTTCTGTTTAAGTCCCATGTAATAGGGGACAGCCTATTCATCATTCATCATCATTTCAGCCCAAAAGATGTCCACTGCTGGACATAGGTCTCAAGTGTCGCCACATTGACATTTTGGGGGGTTTTGCCATAATCGCCACGCTTGGCAGGCGGGTTGGCGATCGCAGTACGGTTGTTACAAAAGCACAGAGAACGCTGCTGCCCATTCTCTGGCAAATCCCTTAGTCGCCTCTTACGACAGCCACGGGAAGATATGGGATGGTGCTATTCTTTACGAGAAATTCCTGATGGAAAACCCAATGACGATTTGCCCCGGGAATCGAACCCTCACGCTCAGCAGTCATCCTCGAGACCACTAGACCAACGAGGGAGTTGAAGGGAGTTGTTGGAGTGTTGAGTTGGTGGTTCAAATATCAGACACATATAACATAATATCATGTCTGTTTAGCCAAGAGGTTAGGCAGAGGTGAACCTAGTACGGTCAGCAACGAAAGTCGCTATACATCATTATCTTGCCCTTATCACAATTTATTTTGGGTCGGCGCAGCATATCTTCTTCTTTCATAATTCTTCATTACTGTCTTGTCATCTCATGAGATACCTCCTTTCGTGCCATATCATCCTTCACACAGTCCATCCATCGTTTCTTTGGTCTTCCTCTACCCTTATACCCATCCACATTCATACTCAAAACTTTCCTCACGACATTTTCCTCATTCCTCCGCATCACATGTCCATACCACGACAACCGATTACCACGCATCATTTCAGTCACCGGCGCTACTTTCAGACTTCCTCTAATGTACTCATTCCTTATTCTATCCATTCGCGGAACACCACACATCTCCCTTAGCATTCTCTTCTCAGCCACATGCAAATGCCTTTCATTCATCTCTTTTGTGGCCCAACATTCTATTCTATTCATTTACCTATCATTTATTTTTTATTTCTTTTTTCTATATTTTTTTTTTGTTTTTTTTTTTTCATTTATTATTTTCTATAGTTTATGTTTATTGTTTGCAGATGACCTCAAATTGCTGCTTGAGGTTAAGGGTGAGTCGGACTGTGAGAGATTGCAGGAAGACATAGAAAGAGTGGTAGAGTGGAGTCATGAAAATAAACTCTATTTCAACACAGCGAAATGCTCAGTGATGACATTTACGCGCGCGAGGAACACCTTAGCCTACGAATACATAGTAGAGGAAGCGCCGATGCAGCGAGTGTCTCAGGTACGAGATCTAGGAGTACTGCTTACCCCGGATCTAACTTTCCGGGATCATATAGTTAAGATATGCAAGAAAGCGTACAGAAACCTGGGTTTCGTGCTGAGACAGTCGCAGGGATTCACAAACATTACCACGCTCAGGGTGCTGTATCATGCTTTGGTAAGGAGTCACTTGGAACACAGTGCGGTGATTTGGGCTCCTCATGAAGCGAAATACAATGTCATGCTGGAGCGAGTTCAGAATAAATTTACAAGACATTTGTATTTTAAACTTTATGGGGTGTACCCATTTTACCCGCTGATGTATCCTACACTGTTTGTACTGGGTATGGTGGGGTACAACGAACTCAGAGTGCGCCGTGCATTTACACTTGCGGCGTATGCGCTAAAGCTCCTGCGTGGAGAAGCTTATAACCCGGGTGTGCTGTGTCACCTTAAGCTGTCCGTGCCAGACCGGTACGTGTGGAGGCGGCGGCGGCCACCACTGCTGGCCGTGCCTGTGGCCAGAACCAACCTGCTGTCAAAAACACCCCTCACCCGCACAATTTGTGTACTAAACAAAGTGCATGAGAGACTTGACATATTTTCGTGCAATCTGAGTGAATTCGCAAAAGTTTTGTTGAACTTTGTTAGTTATATTTAAATATTAATATTCTGTGTTATGTCTGTTTTTTATATTTTTAGATAGATTTTTAAGTATTAGCTGTAAGTTTATTTTTCAATTTATTTTGTGTGTGTTTGCAAACCACTATTGTATTGGGGTTATCCTGTAAAGATAGTGTGTGTAAGATAAATAAATAAATAATTCTGATCCATACAAGACAGCAGGTCTAACCATTGTTTTATAAATCTTCCCTTTAAGTTTAAGGGAATGCGGGAAAGTCGCTATACATATCCAAAATTATAACACGCCTTAGTTTTAGAACGATTCTATTAACAGACTGGAGCAAAAGACATAACAACATTTTAATCAACGGTTACACAAATTCGCAAAACAATATTACATCAGATCAGACTGATCAGCACAAAACTTGGTGTAATATTGATAAGTGTTAACCGACTTCTGATGCCGACTGTACCTTCACTCTCAGATTGCCAGTTTATTTAAGCCATGAAACCTTCGTACAGGCTAATAGAATTCGCCACTATCTAATTTAAACATTCCATTTACCTATCTCTACTTACTACGGTAAGTACATAAATTCCGGAAATTACACTTCGTCGAATATGTGCTCTTATTCCCGAATTAGTTACCAAGCTAATAAATAAGTCCCATACTTATCATAATTACCAATATTATCCGATTTCCTCTATAGCGAATTAAATGAGGACGGGAATCATTGAGCCCACGGGATTCTCCCCTTCGAATTATCTGTTTCCGATTAGAAATAGGAATAAATTTTATTGCAGGCACATCTAAGACAAAAGGGCAGAGTCGGGAAACTTTTGAAGATTAATTCTCTCGATAAAATTTCACGCTTGAAATCTTATAACTAGGTAGCGAGGAGGGCAGCCCGTGGGCCGATATCGGTTGGTGTCTGTAGAGTTTGGAGGAAATAGACAAAAATTGAGTATTTTTGAGAAGTTGGAGAAACACGATTTTGGCATTCCGTTACAGTAAGAATGATATTACTGAGCCGATGTTAGTTTGAGATCTGCTTGAATGAAAGAAGAAATAAAACAATACAAAGCTTTTATTCGAAATCCTAAAACTAACTAAAATAGAAGTAAAATAAATCTTATGTTTTCTAAAAGTTGGTAGAATTTCAATTAACCTAAATAACAAAACACATGCTACAAAATAAAATAACTACAATGTAATACCTTTCTTCTTTTAAAAACATTCTTACCTATCCCGACATGACTTTCTCCAGTTGTCCACTCTATACTTTAATTCGGCTGGAAGGACCGTCTCAGCGCCGTCCCCAAGGACTCGCGGGCTCCTGCCTTTTTATGGCCTCTTCCCAGTCCAACACTGCTTTAATGTACGCTAAGGAACATTTTATCTTTTTTAGTTTGTCTCTGAAGGAAAAGGGGTTCATTTAGTCTGTGACACACTTCTGATGGTCGGATAAGATAAACCCATTTCAGTTTTATCAAGTATTTTCCGCTTCGCCGGATTAGGGGTCAGAGGA
Source organism: Cerastis rubricosa (assembly GCA_949152445.1). Classification (NCBI taxonomy): domain Eukaryota; kingdom Metazoa; phylum Arthropoda; class Insecta; order Lepidoptera; family Noctuidae; genus Cerastis; species Cerastis rubricosa. Next base: position 14,401,057 of record OX424531.1, read on the forward strand.
CCACAAGTTATTAACTATACGTGGGACACTCAGAAAGTTTTGCGAAACTAAAAAAAATTGTTCTATACGTACATATATTTTTATTAAATCTTTTCAAAGTACTTTCCACCAGCCTCTATACAAAGATTCATGCGCCTAAACCAGTTTTCAAAACACTTTTTCCAGTCCGCCGCAGACACCTCGTTTACAGCCTGCTCGAACCCAGCCAGCGCATCTTCCGGCGACGAAAATTGTATCCCTTTGAGCTGATTTTTTATTTTTGGGAATAAAAAGAAGTCACACGGTGCTAGATCAGGGCTGTAAGGAGGGTGACCCAGGAGTTTGACTGGCGTGCTGTCCAGGAAGTCCCTCGTTTTGAGTGCGGTGTGCGCAGGTGCATTGTCGTGGTGGAGCAGTAGCCCGCGGAGCCCTGTGTTTGGTCGCTTGTTGCTTATAACAGAGAAAACTTCTGGCAAACATTTGGAAGTATACCATTCGGCATTAATGCTTCTTTGATCCCGTAAGGGAATTGATACCAAGTGGCCAGTCAAATTAAAAAAGCTAGCGATCAAAATCTTACCCCCGCTTCTAGATCGCTTCACTTTGGTAGGCGTTGGCTCATTTTGAAACACCCAAACAGTCGACTGGCGCTTGGTTTCTGGGTCGTATTGATAAATCCAGGACTCATCACCTGTAACGATGTCGTAAACACGCCGAGACGAGCCTGCTTCAAATTTGTTAAGCATATCACGGCACCATTCCACCCGGGCCTGCTTCTGAGCATCGGTGAGGTTGTGCGGCACCCAGCGTGATACTATCCTCCTCACGCGAAGATGGCTGTGTAGAATCTCGTGAACGCTTCCCGATCCAATCTTCAATATGTGTTGAATCTCCTGATATGTAATTCGCCTATTGTCTTGGATTAAATTTTTCACTGCTAGCACGTTTTCTTCGGTAACAGCCGTCAAAGGGCGACCGCTTCTTTCGTCATCCCCCAAAGTTGGTCGACCGCGCTTGAATTCGTTATACCAACGATACACGGTTGCCTTGGAAGGGCCTTCATCCATGAATGCCATTTGAAGTCTATCGTACGATTCATCCGGTTTCAGGCGACACTTGAAATCGTATAAAATCATAGCTCTAAAATGTTCCCGGCGCAGATCCATATTTCAGTGAGACACAATACTTTGAATTAACTCGCAAAAAATGTGGAGGGAAATTTTGAAATTGGAACTTACTTATTTTTACTTATAAATAATCATATTTTCGAAAAACATAATAACTGGCCAGTCTCCCATATATAAAAACTTTTTTTCGCAATACTTTCTGAGGGGCCTGGTATATCTACTTTAGATTCGGTATTGAAGGATTTCGTCTGGAGTTTTTGAGATAGCTATTTATGGGGATGAATTTAAATGTTTCTTCTACCTGTATTTAGCTGGAAAAAGGTGACGTATTTTAATGAATGTTTAAATGGCATAGTATCAATGGTTTTATCTAAACTAATAGTATAAAGGGCTATATTATTTCACAATTTTCGCGGATGCAGTCGCGGGCGAAGTGCTAGTGAGGTATTAAAAGAGAGTACATTTATAATGCAAATGTTCTATCATTTCCAGGATCGTCCATTTTGTCATGTTCCCTTTTACCTTAACCAACAGTAAAACAAAATTAAACGAATATATTTTACCCTCTCCGACGTAACGACTCAACAAACAAAATAAAAACAGCTATCCAACAACTGGGCTCGCTATGATTGTCCTTTATAGCTTGAAGGGATGACCAGAACCCTAGGGGTCTGGCGCCTGCCCAGCATGATATGACATTATGTTGTATTGATACCAGTTATTCGTAATAAAGTACCGTATTGTAGGAAAATCTGTGCCATTTCCATGGAAATTATATCTCGCTTGTACTTTTGGGCACAAAAGTGGAATGGAAACAGATTTTTGTGTAATATTATAAAGTGTACAAATCTTTGTTGAGAAATGTGGGTAAACTATAGTTTTTTCTTGCCCGAGAGACATTCTTGGACGATAAAATATACATGGTTTTATTAATAGAGTTGAGTGAAAAACAGATTTTGAACCTACAATTAAATAATACATTAATAACGCGTTTCATCATCATCATCAGCCTACAATCTTCCCACTGCTGGGACACAGGCCTCCTCTCTATGAGCGGGAGTGGACTGTACTCCACCAAGCGGGCCCAGTGCGGGTTGGTAGATGTCACATGTCTTCGAATTTTTAGTTCTAGAACATGCCGGTTTCCTCACGATGTTTTTCTTCACCTTTTTTGAGGGCAGCGGTGATGACAAAATAAATCACCGCTGCTCTCTGTATAACGTGTATAATAAACTGTTTTTATTAAAAGAAAATAAGTCCTACTACTTTCAAATTGTCGACTTGCGTGACCGAATGTACTTACATAATTATATTTTTACGAAAACACAACAATTACGGTTATCATCGACTCAAGTACTCCCAATTGTCTATTTATTTACCAATTCATCAATCAATTAGATATTCATAAAACAGTTATATACCAACCTAAGTGCCAGCCAACCCGCAAACTAATTTAGAATTCTCAGTAGGTACCTAGAGAATAACAAAAACAATCCTAAACAAATATAACAAATGGTATACCCGGGGCGATTGCTAACTTACTTTGAAATTATAATTTCACTATTGACATAATTATATTAGTTAACTGGTTGCGGTGAAGTTTGTGACGGGGCCAGGGTTACCATTTCGGAATTGGAAACATCCAGATGGAAAAACGTTGTCTTGTTTTTTAATTGCTCTCTTTTGTCTTAAGCCAGTTACTTTTTTGTTTCTAAAAAAATCGCTTTCTTCGAGAAGTCCGAACAAACGACCTGGCCTACCATGACGTCTTAAAGCAGTATTGTTTTACTCTTATTCCAGTGTGGGAAAGAGATGGAGCTATACAGGATGTTTAGCGCCATCTCTCTCCCACACTGGAAAAGGAGTAAAACAATAATGTGTTAAGACGTCATGGTAGGCCAGCAGACCCAAACAACTACGGTAGAGAGGGTTTAAACAGTCGGGTTTGTCCAGAGAAGCTTGGACGAATGACAACCCTAGATTGAACGAACCTTAGCAGTTTTAGAGTATTCTGCTTCGTAAGGTGGTTTGATCTATATTCTGGAATTGTTTAGGTCGGGCCTATATGAGTTTTCGGCTAAAATGGTTTCAAAAGTATTTCCGTGATTGTCAATTGCTTAACAAATCATTGATATTTTGGCAACGATAATAATAACGATGTTCTGTATGGTGTCGGACGTAAAGAATAGCACCATCCCATGTCTTCCCGTGGGTGTCGTAAGAGGCGACTAAGGGACTTGCCAGAGAATGGGCAGCAGCGTTCTCTGTGCTTTTGTAACAACTGTACTGCGATCGCCAACCCGCCTGCCAAGCGTGGCGATTACGGCAAAACCCCTCCTTCTTGGGGGAGGCCTATGTCCAGCAGTGGACGTCTTTCGGCTGAAATGAAATGAATAATGAACCAAAAAAAAACAATTATTTAAAATATTGTTACGCTCTTAAATGAATGTGCTGCAAATCGGTACTGTATAACCCACTTTAGATTTTAACTTAGGGAGGATTTTATACAGCCATCTTTCATAGCAGACCTACATAATTATGTAAATGTTAGGTAAGCCTTAATTATTCAATGTATAATCAGCTTCTCAATGCAGCTGAAGATGTACCGGTTTCTAACTACTCAAATCATTTACGGAGACAGCATAAAATTATACTTCTTTTAAAAAAAATCTTTCAACAAACTTAGTTAAACGGATCAACAAAAATAAAATCCGTCTGGCATCTAGTCTGCAATTGTTTCTTTGTTTCCTTCTTTTTTCTGTATTTCTGTTTGAAACAAAGAGCAGACTGCAAAGACCAGTAATGAGAAAATGACAATTGGATTTGCTTTGTCAGCCAGCCAGGAACTTGGAACTATGCAAAAGGGATGAAGACGTAAAAGGAGGAATACGAATGGTTATTCGTAATTATTGCTTTCAATTAGTTCGTTCAAATGTACTTGCGGTTATGGTAGCCTGGTACTGTAGAACGAAATTGGTTTTTACTGTGGTTCTGTATCGCATTGGAAGACTATTATTGTAAAGTTGAATGATTTGATCAAATGAAAGATTTTGAGGATGTTTTTTTCATGAGGTTCAAAATATAGGCTAAAAGTGAAAGACTAAAATATGGCAGGACCAAAGTTTTTACAAAAGTTAAGTCCAGGACATATCCGCCGCTCAAAGCGGTATACGAATTTTTACACAACATTTGGTTATACTTAAAAACATGCACTCTTATACTCGTACATAAAACCTAGCTCACTTTCACTCTAATAAATCTAATAACGAAACAACACAACATTAAAATAATACCCATTATTATTAAAATACAAAAATCTAGTATTTATTTACTGCCCTTACCAACAAAAAATATTTTTGATGAAAGATGAGAATGTTGAGATGGATGTAGAAATGAGCATATAAGAGGAAGTGACAATGATGAGGAAGACATGTGATGAGGAGGGATGGAATACATGTGACTAAAAGAATCAAGAACATAAATGTATGGAGCCGATGTAGGGCTTAAGGGAGGAAGATCAAAGAAAACATGGATGGATTGTGTGAAAAATTATATGAAGGAAAAAGGAGTAAATGATATGACGTGATGAATGACAGAAGAGAATGGAGGAAAAAGACGAGTTGCGCCGACCCCAAACAATATGGGACAAGGGCAAGAAAATCTCCAAAAAATATTTTATTTCTAGATTTAAACTGTTTTTTTAAGGAATGCAGTGGTGACTCCAAGTGTTTATGATGTACTGGGTATAATCTTCTTTGGGTGAAATGATAACGAAGACGACGTCTGGAGAATAATGCGTTATATTCATAAATCCATTTCCATTTTTAGCAAACCCGACAGTAAAAATGTCCAAGACGCCGACGCAGGAGAGAGCGAGCCCAAGTGACAGAAAAAACGATGTTGCCATGCGCGAAATGGTGTTACCATATTCGGAATGGTGTTGCCGACGTCGAAGACGTTGTAATGCCTGGAACGCACTTGTTTGGCGTTAACACCTATTGTTTTAGAATATTATCTTAATAAATAAATACCATAGTTAATTCAAATAAAAAAAGATAATTGAAATTATTTTTGTAATAGACTAGGTAATGCGGCTAGTTATTCGAGCAAGTGTCGGGTATTCCAGTTTGATCTAAGCTAACGCAAACTTTATAGGAATCCTGTTGGAAGTCGCTGAAGGTATGCGAAACACTTTCTTAGCAATTTTTAAGCAACGGTACATGAATTAGAACATACATTTCTACGTTATTTCAGAATACCTATTATGTAAAATTAAACAAACGGTAACGCGATCCCCTACTATTGTTTTTGGCTGCAATTGAATAATTTAATTATTTTCGACAGGTTGATCTCGTTTGTGAAACGAATCGCAATTAATGGTAATTAACATATTGAATACATTTACTTTTTTGGGAAAAAGGCCATCTGAATACACAAGATTGGATATTTTTTTATGATTTTAATTAGGAATGATGGTGGGGTGAATATTTGGGTTTGGTCCTTTTTTCCGTGTTTTTTATGCCTTTTTCGTTATTGAACGTTGAGGGCAAATTTTAGCATTCACGAAAAGAACATACGTAGAAAACATGCATTGTTGTAGTCGGCAATTGTTATAATCATCATCATTGTCATCATTTCAGCCGCAAGACGTCTACTGCTGGACATAGGCCTCCCCAAGTGTCGCCATATTCGTCGCCACCGGTCCCGTGCGACTCGCATCCAACGGACTTCGCAACCTTCACCAGGTCGGTCTACCTAGTGGGAGGCCTTCCGACGCATCGTCTTCCGGTCTTCCGGTTTGCGGTCGCCATTCCAGAACTTTTCGGCCCCATCGGCCATCCGTTCTATGAGCAATGTGCCCTGCCCAAAGCCACTTAAGTTTACCAATTCTTCGGACTACGTCGGTTACCTTGATTCTCTTGCGGATGTTCTCATTTCTGATTTGATCAGGCAAGGAAACTCCGAGCATAGCCCTCTCCATTGCCCTTTGGGTGCCTTGTTATGACATATCAATACCTAATTTGTATCTTTAAGGTATTTTTATCGAGCTCGTGGCTAAATAATAACTTCCGCTCGGGTCGATCTTCAGGTTAAGCAGCACTTACCTAGTTTGTCTGTGGATGGGTGCCCACTCATTACGTACCGAGTCTTCTCTGCAAGATAAACCATGGTCCCTGTTGCCTTTTGAAGATCTTTGACAGTCGTTACAGGTAGTCCGTGGCCGTAAGTGTGACAAGCAGTCTTACCAAGGAGTAACGTAATACACAGTACTAAGTGGGTTGCGGAGGTCAGATAGGCATTCGCTACATGTGAAACTGGTATTCAGCTGCAACTGGTTAGACTGGAAGCCGACTCTAACATAGTTAGGAAAAGGCTAAATAAATGTTTTTATCTACTTATTTTGCAACCTCTCAAAGCTGGACAAAAGGCCCAAAAACGCCCCACTCTTTGCCACTTCCTAGTGCGTTCGCTTAACACGTTGAGTGCAATACCAGGTCTAAACATCTTGTATATCACCTTGCTTACAGTGCGGCTAAGAAAAGTATAGACTTCCTTGTCGTGACCGTGTCGTGTCGTTGACCAAATTGAAGTTATGCCTTCCGGGCATAACTTCAATTTGGTTCGGTGTAGGAAGGAGATGAATATATATCTTAGATGTATTAATAAATAGAACCCAATGGTGTACAGGGTCTGTAAGCCTTGTGCCGCCACAATAGAAGTTTAGATTACCAGGTGTATAGACCTTGTACAACAGTAATAGAAAGTATAGAAAAATCACTGCCGCAGTGAACGTGTTATAGAAGATTTGGCGGCATATATTCAAAAGAAAACCTCTTTATGGACCCTCGGATGGGTACTATGTTTCAAAGATTAGTGGTGGCCAACATTATATTAAATAATACCAGTTTAAAGTAACGACACAAGAACCACAAAACCTAATTACTTAAAACATTACTGCACTCTAATTTGTGCTCACAAAAATTAATCCTAATAAAGCCTTTTATCAAAACACTGTCATGGGGTGGGTCCTATTGTCATCAGGTCGCCATTTTCCCGAATAGCCGATAATGGAAGCAATTAAAATGTATGGAGGCTTAACTGCAGTGCCCTGTGCCGAAATTAATTTATAATAATAATATAATAATAATAATAATCCATTTATTTCAGGCAGCTAAGGCCCATATATAAATACACAAAATAATCTTATACAATAATAAACTAATACATACAAAAACCTTATTAACTATAACTAAACACGTAATGTTGACGGCGTCGTGTTCCGCTGCGTGGTGTCGCGTAACCGTCCTCGGAAACGTCGAAATACGACACCTTTCGGCCAAAAGTCCTCTCTCAGACAGGTCTGTAGATGGTGGGTTGGAACTCGTACCACGAACGACTTAAAGTTAATGTTGTGGCGCGATTCCAACCTTTCTACCCGCAGAGTCCAGTTGGTCTTCACTTTCACGTACTGCACGACATCCTCAACAGTCGTGGAGTGATGCAGACGCGAAATGTACAGCTGCGTCGTAGGCACAGCAGGACGCAACAGCATGTTAGGTCCACTCGGCGCGGTACCGCACTGGTTTCGCGAACAGGGCTTTTTGTTCTTCCTTTCATTCTTTTATAGTCGGCCAAAATAACCCCGGGGTCGCTAGCTACCCCTGTACATTGTAAACGGCGCGTTTAGGTTTTCATGCACGCGCTGAAGACCATTCAATTATGTTCTTTTTAGTGAACGTATGTGTGTGAGTGAATGAATGAGTGGTCAGTCGTGTGTGAGTGAATGTGTGCTTTGAAGGTTTTCGTGTTTTTGTACTGATGATTGTTTTCATTTGTTTTGTTAACTGGTTTTTGTTATCGTTAGCGGCGGTGTTACGCTAAACATTCATACAAACGGGATATTGCGTTTATTTTATACAGGTTTTAAATTATCTTGCAATAAGTCATCATCATCATCATTTCAGCCGAAAGACGTCGACTGCTGGACATAGGCCTCTCCCAAGAAGGGGGGGTTTTGCCATAATTGCCACGCTTGGCAGACGGGTTGGCGATCGCAGTACGGTTGTTATAAAAGCACAGAGAACGCTTCTGCCCATTCTCTGGAAAGTCCCTTAGTCGCCTCTTACGACAACCACGGGAAGATATGGGGTGGTGCTATTCTTAACGTCCGACACCATACAGGAATGCGTATATATATAAGTAAGTACTTAAAATAAAAATAATTACAATAAGTGTGCCTCTCAGTAAGTTTGTCTGTATACTTTCCTTTCTGCCAAAAAAACATATATTGTTAATGCCAATTGCCGTACAAACAGTGATGGATAAAATCTTCATTCCATTGTTTCCCTAGAGCGTTTCCAGCGTTTGATTGGTTAAAAAAGGAAGCAGTGCGTTCATTAGCGTCGGGGTGACCAGTCTTCACTATTTTTTGTTGTACTATTTGTTTGGGTTTCAGGTTTTGTTCAGAAAACTGAAGGAAATAGACTGTTTTAGCAAGTTTATTTGAAATTTTGTGCAACATCGGGTATTTTGACAATATTATTAATCACATACTCAAAGGCTACCCGAAAAATAGAATGTTAATCAGATATCGTATCAAGCACGTAATTAAAATTGTTAAATTCATATAAAACAACCTGTATCATTTATATATCAATTCAAGCTAGTCGCCTTTGTCAAAAGAAAATTAGTATGACAGGGTGACGATTTCAGGCGCGACAACAGCACTAAATATGGATTCATAACCAATAATTAAATTCCTAGCCCCTACGAATTCAAATAAACACTTAAACACCAGTTCTGCGGGTGGCGCGTCCTACACCAACAATTGTTAAGAAAACATAACCACGTAGGGTGAACGTACCCATTCTCGGCACTTGCCACCATCGGGCATCAGTAATTAAAGCAATTGTGAAATACGTTCGGGGTTGTATGGTAATTTCCCTCGGCCGGTATCAATTTATTGTCACCATATAACAGCAATTTGTCCCTTCACCTCCCTGTCCTCACCCAATTAGTGGGTGCGTCAACGTTAAATGTCTCAATCGAACGTTAGGACCATCTAGACCATTTTATTGGACCATTGATAGCAGCCATTAAATATAATTAGCCATACAGGTTTATTATTTCATCTACCCTTTCATTTTCATCCCTACTTTTTCTCTAGTTCTACTTTAAGAAGCATATGGGTAAGTATTGAGATATCTTTCCGAGTTGATTTTCCTTCATATTAGAGTAAAAAAGGATGCTACCATGAAAGGCAACCGTGAATAGGCAATCTCTTTCAGCAACTGGATAATATACGACGAGTTTAATCAAACTCGTAAATGCTTTACCACTTTTTACAACAATTTACAGTAAATGTAACCTTCAGTTAAGGCTAACTTAACCTAATATAACCAATGTGTTGATTTCGCGAATACGCAACCGTCGCGTTCATAATTATTATGTCGCATATGTGTTCGAAAAACTTGACTACGCCGTCAACGCGATTGGATTCGGGGAACAAACAGAACACGACCGTTAGTCGCTTGTGCGTACCTCGTTTAACTTTCAAATGTACCTTGTTGTTTTATGAAGTGCAAGAGACATTCAGCCTTAGGTTATAACGCAATAGTGAAATCGGCTATATCACACAGAGAGTCTGGACAACACAAAACTCAAACACAAAGCGTTTATTTCAATTAGACCAATACAGGCACTTTTGAAAGTCAAAAAAATACTAATAAACATTAGATTATTATTATTGTACTGTTTTACCTAGAATTAAACAGAACGCAACAAACATATTTGGAAAGAGACAGAAATAATCCATCAATATTGCCTCACAATTTATTTCAAAATAGACAGCGCGCGCTTTATCTGATTAAATGTGGAACTAATCCCATCCCACTTAGCGACCATAATGAATTATATCTGGCTGCAAAGCTGTTGAATGCGATGCGCGTTGATTAAAGGCTCGAATGAGGCCATGACTAGTGCCTCGATTGATGAATAGTCGCTTTCCAGCATTATCATGCATATTGCTGGTATCTAGATGGGAGTATTCACAGGATTATTGCCGATTTTGTAATTAATTTTCATTAATTATGTATGTGTTGTAATGTGCTTTGAAAATCGGCTGCTGATTTATTCCGTGTTGGTTGAATTGTAATGTTTAGGGTGGAGAAATTATATGAGAGTATGATAATTTATGGAGTATAGTGATTATAGGTGATTTTGTATACTTTTAAAAGAAGAAAGAAAAGAAAAAGTATTTATTAGTCTCGCACAGCAGAGAGCAGCGGTGGCCCAGTGGTGGCAGCCCCGACTTCCAAGCAGTCAGCCGTGGGTTCGAACACAGGCAGGCGCATTTCTTTGTGTAATTTATTTCATCACCGCTGCCCTCAAAAACGGTGAAGGAAAATATCGTGAGGAAACCGGCATGTTTTAGTAATAAAAAATCGAAGACATGTGACATCTACCAACCCGCACTGGGCCCTCGTGGTGGATTACAGCCCTCTCCCTCTCATAGAGAGAAGGCCTGTGTTCCAGCAGTGGGAACATTATAGGCTGATGATGAGTCTCTCACAAGACAAAAACAAAGTCAAACAAAAAATATATATATATATATAAAAAAGAAGAACATAAGAAAAATTTAAAAATTAACTGATCCTGTACGAAGCCAAAAGGTCTCCCTATCTCAGTATGGTGCTGTAACTTTTGTAAAAAAGTCACAGCGCTGGTATTGGTGGTTTTGAGCCAATCTTTTGTTTTGGCTAAGAATTAAGTTTTATTTTATATAAGGTTGTCCGTCTTTTTTAACCGACTTCCAAAAAGATTTTGAGTTTTTTTTTTTTTTTTTTTGTATTTTCTCCGATTTCTCCGCCATATGTGGACCAATTTTCAAAACTATTTTTGACACCATGTCAGAATCTGATCATAGGATCCCAGGGAAATCGAGGGCAACTCTCGAATTTAATAGGTACATTCAATTCATACACTTTACAATGTCGAAGACGCCAACATACATACTTTGAAGCTTCCAATGCCTTCCTACACAGTCTTAAATAAAAATAGCTACGTAATTGGCGTCTGAGGAAACTCTACAAGAATTCCATTGCAATTAAATGAAAGTCTAACAAGATATTGCACTTTTCAAAGAAATCTTTACAGACAGGGCCACAAAAAGTCGAAGATAAATATTATCATAGCGGGCCAATTAAGGGGAAGGATGTATTGAGCTACAGGCAGAGGGTCGTGTTCTACAGTAATTCTATTAAACGATTAAATAATTCAGACAAGTTCAAAGGCGATGCGCTTTCACAAGCAAAATGGAGAAAATCACATCGTAAATAGAGGGGGGTGAAAAAATGCGGACGCATCCGTTTAATGTGGTGGAGCAGAGATCACTTCTGTCGATAAGATTTATTTTAAATGGGAAATTGTGATCGCTTGGTTTTCGATAGTCAAGGCATTATTTATTTAATTTTATTTTTTTATGTATTTTTATTTTGTTATTCTATTCTGAGTGTTTTTAGCTCGTTTGTTGACCATGAGATCCTGGGTTCGACTCCCAGGTTGGGCAAAGCGTTTTTCTCAGCAGCAGATACTGAGTCTGGATTTAGGCGGTCCGGTCCGCTTATTGGCTGTCTTTCTTCTTCTTTTCTTCATCCTTTGGCCACCTAATGCTGAGTGTAGGTCTCTTTCAAATCTCTCCACTTTTGTCGGTTATGTGTCATGGCTATCCAGTTTCTTCCGGTCACTTTAATGAGATCGTCTGTCCACCTAGTCAGTTGTCTTCCCACATTCCTTTGTCCCGTCCGTGGTCTCCACTCCAGCATTTTCTTCCCCCATCTTCCATCCAGTCTACTTTATATGGCCCGCCCACTTCCACTTTCTTTTTGCTATCACTTGGCTATATTGGCTCTAAAAGGCGGCAAAAGGTTCGACCTATAATATATTACACCGAATTATAACTGACAAAAATTTGAGAGTACTGTAGTTATATCTCTGCCTAACTCTTCAGGGATAATGTACAGTCGTGATGTTATGTTATTAAACCTAAAATATGAGGAAAACTAGATAATTTAAAACGTCCGTGTTGTGGAGTACCTATTGGAACAATTAAGTTCCTTATTTTATAATTACAAATAAAAAGGTCAGGCTCTTATTAGCTTGTTAATTAATCATGATCTGACGTAGCAACGAACAACTTAATTAATTTCTGAATAAAGAAACATCCTAACATTAGCATAAAAAATGCCCTTTGACCTTCCTATTGGCCTACAATGGAAAGGTCAGGCGCGTTTTATCTCGAAACATTACGTAATTCCATTGGGATAGCTTCTGGTTCTAAGCCGCCAAGAAAATATTAAGGTGGTTCAATAATAATTTTGCACTCTGCGGAGTTTTGTAAATAAATATTTAAATTCCGGGTAGCCTATTAGGTAGGTACTTATTTCTTTGGACTGAGTATGAAGGAGGTTCTATAACAGAAATTCGTCCGGTTTTAGGAACGAAATCAACATAAACATGATTCTCGTTTCAGAATGAAGGTTAGTTACTAGAATACAGTAGAAACAACATGGTACCTGCCTCATAAGACAAATGATGCAGATCAATTTTGTAAACTGATCATCGTTCGTGATATAACCATTTATTATAAGTTTTTAAACTGACATGGTCATAAAACTATCAATAACACTTGTAACGGGATATTTACCATGTTTTATTTTATGTTTTGAGTTTCAGATATTTCGGCGCTATTGCAAACGCCATGATCACGGGTAAACTGAAGTTATTGCGGCACCCACCCGCAATAACTTTATGAGCAGGCAAATCGGTCTACCCACTTTCTTGTTCGTTTTTTGCGTTCCGTACGACTAACTCTGTCACTCACACCTCGATTCTGTTCCCGACACACGAAACTCACTGTGTCCACTCGCGAACTTTTTACGGCACTTTTTATGTTTTTACACAGTTGAACTATTGGATTCCAGGCCCTTGACAGTTTGAAACCCATCCCCCCGGTTGAAAATCTAACAAATAATTAACATGGTAAATATCACATTGCCAACTCCTAAAACACATTTACACAAACCATCGACATTTTTCATAATTCCATGGACAACCACCGCCCACCACTATTATAAATCCCGACGCAGTGGCTTTGAAAAGGGGGATCTGCAATAAGGTGCACGGCGCAAATTAGAGCAATTTAACTTTAGAACGTGTCTCCTACGTCATACATTATGGCTGCTTTGGATGATACGTTTAATTGAAATCATAGAGAGGGAAAATTAAATGGGAATTTCCTAACTATACGGGTAGTTACCCTTCTAGGAATTCTACTTTAGTTTTAAGAGGGATTTGAAAGGTACCTAAATATTACGGACGTAGTTTCGGTTACGATGTGTTTTTATTGGACGAAGTTTTAAAGAGTTCAATTTAATTAATTATGCATACTGGAAAATGGAGGAAGGATATTTTACAGTCTGACCTGGTACCTGATAGTTACTAATACAGTGTTTACTTCTGGAAAATATAAAGTTATTGATACAAAGAAGCTCTGTATGGTGTCGGACGTAAAGAATAGCACCATCCCATATCTTCCCGTGGGTGTCGTAAGAGGTGACTAAGGGACTTGCCAGAGAATGGGCAGCAGCTTTCTCTGTGCTTTTGTAACGACCGTACTCAACTGCGATCGCAAACCCGCCTGCCAAGCGTGGCGATTATAGCAAAACCCCCCAAAATGTCAATGTGACACTTGGGGGAGGCCTATGTCCAGCAGTGGACGTCTTTAAGGCTGAAATGATGATGATGAATGATGATACAAAGAAGCGTCAGAAGGAATAAGTATATTTTTAAAAATTTGTAGTACATTTATTTCTGAGCTTTAATAAAGCATATACAAAGTAATTGGTTGCTGAAGAAACATCAAAAACACCAGGACAACAACGAGATTCAAATAAAAAATAATTGGGACCGAAAATATCTAAATCACCATACCTATTAATAGCGCCGACAACATTCACAAAAGAAAATCTTCTACCGATACAAACTCTAATATAAATCACCTCCAATCTATTAAGCCATATCAGGAAGCTTAATCAGCCAGAAGCCAGGGGTGCTAATTATCATTCAATCTGGGTCACGACTGAATAGAGCCCGTATCTTTGGCTGATTATATCGAACCTAGCTTCTTTGAACCTTTGGCCCCTGTAAGGTCTTAAGGTAGGTAGTCAATTGTAGGGTAGTAAGGAGATTATATTTTATCAAAAGGGTTAATGACGTCGGATTTTGAGGAGGATCCGTTTTGCAGGGGAGTAGCGCAGTTGTTTAATTGTAATGATGTGTCATTATTTCTATTAGGTAACATAACATCACGCCTGTTATCTGCGAATGGTTAGGCAGAGGTGCACCTAATAGTAAATCCACATTTCGCCAATTGCATTTATGTCCCATATGCTCATGTGTGAGGGAGCGAGCCTATTGCCACCAACTAGGCACACAATTCTAGACTCCGTGGCTGCTACTGAGAAAAAGTGAGCATGATGAAAAAAAAAGAAACGTGTGCGTCTCGAGACGCTCGACAAAAGTGATAACTTAAACTAAGCTAAGTTGAACTATTTGATACTAGCTGTCCAGCGCAACTTCGTTTCGTCACATTTTCCCCGTTTTCGCAACATTTTTCATTGCTGCTCCACTCCTTTTAGTCGTAGCGTGATGATATATAGCCTATGATATATAGCCTACGATATATAGGCTATGTACCACTGAAAGAATTCTTCAAATCAGACCAGTAGTTATGGAGCCTATTCAACGCAAACAAACAAACAAACAATCAAATCTCTTTATAATATTAGTTTAGATTGAAAGAGCCTGCCTACTGCTGCTACTATTATTACTATGCTTTAGAGAAAGGGAAGCCAGACAGAGTGGCGCCGTAACGCGTTACGTTACGAAGCGGTTTACCCTCCCATAAGAAGTTATCACTTCAAAACCCAATAGCACTTTACTTGACCCGGGAATCGAACCCAGGACCTACAATTCAGCGGTCGTGCTTGCGAACAGTAGACCAACGAGGAAGTCTATTAGATAGATATTCAAAATCACATCGGTATCCAACGATTGGAGTAGTTTCTGGACCATTGGGGCATTTTTTTTGCTATGGGTTTTCTCTTGACTCTAGTCTAGGTCAGAGATGACAGAGACAAAGTCGACGATGGTAGGAGCTAACCCAGAAGAAGCCTGTAAGAGATTAGGATTGTATGCGTTCAGAAACACAGACGCAGACCTTTGCTGTGCGCATTGTGAAAGACGTTTGAAAACGCTTAGTGCGAATTGGTAGAATAGCAATAAGGTAGAGATGGTAACTTGCAGTGCGTCTAGATGTCCGATGGTAGGGAGGAATTTATACGCCCATTAATAAAAATAGAAATATAATACACCACTTTGTATAACCGTT
Organism: Cerastis rubricosa; assembly: GCA_949152445.1. Classification (NCBI taxonomy): domain Eukaryota; kingdom Metazoa; phylum Arthropoda; class Insecta; order Lepidoptera; family Noctuidae; genus Cerastis; species Cerastis rubricosa. The sequence goes on from OX424531.1 coordinate 14,416,612, forward strand.
GAAGTTTTTTTAAAGAAAATACTAAATAGCAGGCATAAATCTCATTACGTAATTTTTCACCGCCTCCGCCTTAGGTAAATTTTCACTCTCCAAACGTTTAGGCATAATTAAAAATTGTTGTTCTAAACCGCGTTTAATTTTTAAATCATCCGCAAATCTTTAATATTCTTCTGAAAATTATTTGCATCGTTCCCTTTTAGAGTCGGTTCAACGAAACGCCCGAAGCTGGATGCTGTGGTAATTAGGTGAAATTTTTCTTTGAGATCGTAGCACAAACATCCCATTCAGGACAGATAAAAGATTTTTATCTTCCGTTTTCCGATCGTGGATGTAAATAACGAACTCATTTCTCCTTGGTTTTATTTAAGAAAGAGGGGAATCTTGTTATAATTTTCTTGTAATAATTTGGACAAACGACCGAATGTTGTGTTGTTTTGTAATATGATATTTGGGTATTCATTTGGTTCATGTCTCTTTCTTTGTTCGTTTTTACTTTGGTTGTGATTTCGTTTTATTTTTAACAATCTTAACGGTAGGTATGGGTTTTCTTTCGTATACGATATTTTTGTAAAGGTTTTTCGTACATTTTTCTTTTTTTCCTTTACTTAGAAAATTTTCGAAGCCTCTCAGTAAAAAAAGCTTGTAGGTTCCATAACTAAACTAATACGATTACGGAAGCTTTTGATTTTCAATTAAATAATTCTATGATTACTTTTAATAGTGGAAGCAATATTCTAAGTAAACTTTAACAATAGGTACACAAAAAAGACCCTTACAATTTAAAGGTGACAAAAAGTGTTCTATCTGTACTTGACCATATTGTACCTAGTTCTCTTTTATTAAGTACTAGCACTTAGCTCGCGACTTTGTCCGCAAAAATTGTGATATAGTATAGCCTATGTTACTCGTTATAGATGTGGCTTTCTAATGATGAAAGAGTTTTTAAAAACGGTCCAGTATTTTTTGAGTTAAATCGTAACAAACAAACAATGAAATCTTTCCTTTTATAATATTAGTGTAAACTTAGCTAAAATAAACCGATTTAAACCGTACCGACTCCTTCGCAACAGAGTTCAATCCGAAGGTTCAAATGTTAATGTTATCATTGGAAACTTGAACGGGACCAAGCGGAAAGTTTAATTTAGGTACACAATGGCAATTTTAAAGTTTCACGTTACGCAATCCAAATTCAAAGTGGATTTTTGAATTAATTCGATTTTTGTCCAACTTCACAGACAGCTTTGGTTTTTAAAGATTTAACTTTGAACTGTTACTTTGGCGTGTTTTATCTTTATTGGAGACTGGTCGGTAATTAATTCGTTTGAATGTTTCTTCTTAGGAAAGTGGTCATTGATAAGTCTCGTACTGTGTTCTCATTTAATTGTTCAAGTTTTTCGTTTTTCGACTAAATATATACAGGGTGTAACGGAAAGGGTATATACATACTTAAGGGTGTGCTACAGACCATCAAACTGAACATGTTTCTCCATCGGACCAACATCGTCATAGCGAAAAAAATATCAGCTGCCCCATACATTTGGTCGAATAGGTATTGAAATTTTCTATGAGGCAGCAGATATTTTTTTCGTTATTACGATGTTTGTTTTTGGAGAAACATGTTCGGTTGATGGTCTGTAGCACACCCTTAAGTATGTATATACCCTTTCCGTTACACCCTGTATATGAGTTCGTTTTCTTATGTTTTAAACACACCACGTTAGGGTTCCGTACCTCAAAAGGAAAAAACGGAACCCTTATAGGATCACTTTGTTGTCCGTACGTCTGTCCGTCTGTCCGTCTGTCCGTCGGTCCGTCTGTCTGTCTGTCAAGACCCTTTTTCTCAGGAACGCGTAAAGGTATCAAGCTGGAATTTATATCAAATACTCAAGTCTACTGTCCCTTGGAGATGTGAAAAATTCAAACTTCTAAGCCAACGCAATCAAAAGATACAGCCGTTTATGCCGCAAATTTTCGACACTCGCAAAGGAATCAAAACCTCAATCTTGAAATGTAGTACGAAGCAACGTCTTATAACACTCATAAAGGAAAAATTGCGAAAACAGTAAAATTTTAGTTACATCATTATAATAAAAATATTTTTAATAATTTTTAACTTACTACCCCTTTCCTCATGAACGCGTAGAGGTATAAAATTGAAATTCATATCAAATACTCAGGTCTATAATACCTTTAAGCTGTAACAAAATCGAACTTCTATGTCAACGCAATCAAAAGAAACAGCAATTTAAGCCGCATATTTTCAAACTCGCAACTACTCGCAAGGGAATCAAAACCTAAAAAAGGGTACTTCCAGTCGACCTAGAATCTTGAAATTTGGCATGCAGCAATGTTTTATAACACATATAAAGGAAAAATTTCGAAAACCTTAAATTTGTAGTTACATCACATTTTTTTTTTTAAAATTATAAACTTATTACCCTTATCCTCATGAACGCGTAGAGATATCAAGTTGAAACTCATATCAAATACTTAGGTCTAATTGCCTTTACGGAACCTCGGTGCGCGAGTCCGACTCGCACTTGGCCGGTTTTTTCTTTAAGTCGATTGATAGAATAATTGCTTAATATAAGTAAATGCAGTGCCTACGCAAATCATACTTCCTTATTTAGTTTATCATATTCCAAGTCATTCTATCTTAAAAAAAAAACCTTACTTAAACCTAACTACAAAAAAAAAAACCAAAACCTCATCACTTACCCAAATTAAGTCAGTACCCCGAAGAAACCAGAAGGGTTGACTAAGGCGAGGTAAGCGGTACGCAAGAACATCAGTCCCCGGTACGGCCATAAATTGCCGCGTATTTAATGAGTTTCCTCTGTCGTTAAGCGGCGTCCCCTGGTAATAATGCAACGCTATCATCGCCTGACATTATCTTGAGACGTAACATATGTGGTTTCGGCTGATGTATTTTTTGGGGTGACAGATTATGAAGTGCTGGAATTTGTAATGGATTGCGAGAAAAAAAAAAATAGTAACACAACCCACCAGTAACTGGGTAACACGATACCCCCTTGGTAAGACTGGATGTCAGACTTTTGGCTTCTGACTACTCGTAACGACTGTCAATGATTTACAAATGACAACCGGGACCAACGGCGTGACGTGCTTAAAAAAAAACATAGGATATTTAACATTTATTATAGTGTTCCTGCTGAGACACAGCCTTTACATTTTCACAGAAAGGAACCCTTCCTTTCTGTGAAAATGTAAAGGCTGTAATGTACAACGCAGACCCAGTGCGATTTGTAGATATGAGTGGTCGTTTATAATTAGATTTTTAAGAGTAAAAGAGAGAGTTTTTAAGAGAAGAAAGAAAACACGTCACTGTTAACGTGTTATCGTTTCAATGAAAACATTACTCTAAACACGATGTGAAATTCGATTATAAATTGTTCTCCAAAAAACGAAATAAATGTTACCAATATCGAAAAGTTTTATTAGTTTTTCTAAAATCACGCACAACAGCAACAACCCGCAATTCCCATGAAGCAATCCCGCCAATCGATCACAAATATTTTAATTATTCAAGCTTATTGCAGTCGAAGAAAGCTTGGCAACTTGACAACTAATGACAGCTAATAATAGAGTCGTCAAGCCAACCGGGCTTATTGGATTAACTACTGAAATATTACCGCTGAAGTAGGGTTGAATAATTTGCTTGTCAACTCGTTGGTAGGTGTGCATTATGATGTTTAGGATTCGATAAACTGTAAGGTTTTTATTGAGCTTTTTATTGCTTCTTAGAATATTAGGTTACAAAACTCTTGAGGTACTAATGAAGCGTAAGTAGAGCTATTTTAGGCATAAAGTTAAAAAAATATATGTGTGTCGGGTAATGCCAATCAGTGACATCACTTAAAAGGCTCATAACATTTTTTATTTATAGTATTATTTAAATTATTTTAAAAATAAAGAAAATCTAAAACATCATTAAAATTATATTAATTGTAATTAAAAGTCCTGTATTATTTGTTTCTTCACCTCTGCATTTAAGTGTATGATTAAAAGTGGCAAAGGAAGACAGCATGTTCCATCATTTGAAGACACGTGACTTCCACCGCATGCTGGATTATGTCCCACTCCTTTTAGATTGTGTACCAGCAGTAGGAACGTTATACGCTTTAGGTATGTTTTATAGGAGTACTAGAATCTCCGCTTAAGAAAGCAAAATGTTTTGATACTAAATAAAAGTTACTCGTGCTCACAAAATTAGCAGAACCACTCAATAAATAAGTCTCTATAAATTATTATTTCCTTTTCTACTCAACGTAGATACAATAAGGTGCAGGTATTTTCTGTATTCAACTTATCAAGCAGACTTAAGGAGTCTGTCAGGTTGTTCAAAGGAGGTGTCTTGGCTTCGTAGCCCCGCGCTGATTAATTCGAGGGACTCATAAGCCAGATTAAAAGTTTCCCTACCAAGGGAATGTATGAACTTATTATAGATAATTATTTCCTACGTTTTATTGTGAATGCTGTTATTGAAGAATTTCTTAATAACGTGTTAGGCTAATTTGGTTCATAAATATAGGAGCGAATTTGGTATCAAATACTTTTTACGCTAGGGGTTTTATGTAGCACCAGAGTTTTAATTTTTCAATTAATATTTATTTAATATTTCTTACCTAACCTGGTGATCGGTAGTCGATGTATATCGTGTAGACCGATTTGTTTGTATGCTACCCATGGGCATACCACTCATGGATTTTTGATTTTCTCACGATTGTTTCTTTCACAGTGATGGATAAGATGGATAACCATCACTTGTGATGGATAAACATTAAGCACATGAAGCCGAAAAATCAGAGGTGCGTTGCCTTGGGTTCGAACTCAAAATCAATCAAAATCAAAATATTTTTATTTTACATAGGCCTACAGGGGCACTTATAAAACGTCGGCAAAAAGGTGCTCGGTTCGGGTTGGTCGTTTCCTATGGAGAAGAACCGGCAAGAAACTCCATGGTTACTCTTTTAAAATCATTTGGTTTTACAATATTTCTGTTACAGCATTAGTACTAAAGTATGGGAGGACATCGTAGGCCTGACAATAAGTCGTTGCTTACTACGAAACGTAGAACGAAATAAAAAGTTACCAAGGATCTAGCTATAAGGCCTACAATGTCCACACATTTACAAACAATCGGTAAATAAGAAAAAGAGTCTATACAACAACAAAAAATAAATAGAAAATATCACAAAATGACTAGATCAAATAAGTGACACAAATGTTGTCATCCGTGCTGTAACTATTCTAAACAAAAGGTGTAATGATTTAAAAACTATTGTAAAACATCTGATTAAAAAGAAAGGAAAAAAAAAATAAGATTGAGAATAGTTAGAGACATCCACACATTTGTGCCGTTTATGAGCTACCAGGGAAGCCGCATGTGCGAAGGGGCTAAAGCCAAACTTCTCTATCTTCAACGTAGTCCTTAATTTTGTAATATGCTTTTTTAATTAGGACACGTTTAATATAATTTTTAAACTTTCCATCGGTCAGTTCTGTAACTGACTTCGGCAACTTATTATAAAAGCGTATACTGTTTATAAGAAAAGACTTGCTAGTTTTGGTTAATCTGAATTTGGGTATTACAATTTCGTGTTTACTGCGTGTATTTATATTATGGAAGTCGCTTCTAATTTTGAAAAGTCCTCGGTTTTTGCGGACATATAAAATACATTCTAAAATATAAAGTGAAGGCAGAGTCAGTATATCGATTTCTTTAAATTTTTCTCTGAGGGATTCACGAAGACCCATTTTGTAGATAGCGCGGACTGCCCTCTTTTGCAGTATGAAAATTGAATCAACGTCTGCTGCCGATCCCCACAGCAGAATGCCATAGGACATAATACTATGGAAATAAGCGTAGTATACTAACCTAGCTGTGGCTATATCAGTTAACTGCCTTATTTTTCTGATTGCATAGGCAGCTGAGCTTAACCTTCCTGAAAGAGTTCTAATGTGCTCGCCCCACTGCAGTTTTGAATCGATAGTAATCCCCAAGAATACAGTTGCCGCTATAACATCAAGCTTCTTGCCGTCAAGATTTAAATTTAGGTCACGTTGTGGTACATTTGGTAAAGAAAACTTAAGGCATTTTGTTTTATTAGTATTCAATAAAAGATTGTTGGCTGCGAACCATTTCGAGAGAATAGTTAGGCTTTCGTTAACATGTAAGACGTCCGTATCTTTTCTATCAATTTTAAAGATTAGCGAAGTGTCATCAGCAAATAGAATTATATCCGAAAATTTGGCCATCATATAAGGGAGATCATTAATATAAACAAGAAACAGGAAAGGGCCGAGAATTGAACCTTGGGGCACGCCCATCTTGACTATAGACCCGCAGGACGTCGCCCCATTTACATTTACTTTTTGCAGCCTGTTTGATAAATAAGAGAGAACAAGATCAGCAGCTTGTCCACGAATTCCGTAGTGGTGTAATTTACAGATCAGTGTTTTGTGGTCGACGCAGTCGAACGCTTTTGAAAGATCACAGAAGATGCCAATAGCATTCTGGGACTTCTCCCAGGACTCCAAAATGTGACTGATGAGTTTTACTCCCGCGTCCGTTGTCGACCTACCCTTCGTGAAGCCAAACTGCTGGCTATGCAGTATCTTATTAGAGTTGAAGTGAGACAACAACTGGTCCAGCATGATTTTTTCATAGATTTTACTCAGTGCTGGAAGCACAGATATAGGCCTATAATTAGAGGGATCACTCTTACAACCTGATTTGAAAATTGGTACTACTTTACTATGTTTCATCAAGTCGGGAAACTTGCCGCTGTCCAAACATTGGTTGAATATGCCTGTTAAGACAGGAGCAATCGTATCAATAATATCTCCAAGAACCTTGACGGATATCCCCCATAAGTCTTCAGTATTTTTTATATTGAGACTTTTGAATGCGTTTTTAATTGTAGCAATACATACTGGTTTAAATTTAAAGTTTGGTATGTTCTTTGTAAAGTTCTCTTTAAGAAGAGCTTCAGCAAATTTAGCTGAAGAGGGGAGAGATTTCGTAACCTCTAACGGAATGTTGGTAAAGAAGTTGTCTAGAGTCTCAGCGACTTCTAGCTTATCACAAATTGTTTTATTATCTATTTTCAAAGACAATTCAGTCTTATCTCGTTGTTGCGTCTTTCCTGTTTCTCTGTTAATTACCTGCCATACAGTTTTTATTTTATTCTTAGAAACACCGATTTTATTACTTATTATTTTAGATTTTGCTTATTCAAGCAAAATCTAAAATAATAAGTAATAAAATCGGTAAACTATTCAAAAATATTCAAAAGTGTCTGCATTCGCAGACACTTTTGAATATTTTTGAATAGTTTCTAACATAAGTGTGAAAGACTTGATCTGAAGTCAGAGATTTTTCGTGATATAAATTGTATAAAATATCTCTACTTTTTCTTATTCCCGCAGTGGCCCATTCGCTAAATTTGGATTTTGAGTTGACTTTAACATTTTTTACAGGACACGTTTTATTAAATTCCTGGCAAACTGTGGAAAATAATATACTGTAGTTTATATTGGGGTCTTCTAAATCAAAACTAGCATTAGAAAGTTTGCTAAGAACATTATTATTAAAAGATTTTAATTTATTTTTGGAAAGAGGTCTTAATTTAATTGATTTAACGAAGTGTAACTTTTTGTCTAACTCAAAAGATACAAGTTGTCCAGTATGGTCTGACCTAACGCCACTTATTAATAAAGACTCTTTTACTATGCAATTAGTAAATACATTATCTATGCATGTAGCTGAGGTTGCTGTTATTCTAGTTGCTACACTAAATAAATATTTTAAGTTGAATGATTTAAACAATGAGACCAGCTTACATTTTTCGGGTGAATTGACTAACAGGTCAATATTGAAGTCACCACAAACAAAAACTAATTTATTATCTGTGAAAAGTTTACTTAATATTTCTTCCATTGTGATTAAAAATAATGACAAATTTGATGCTGGTGGTCTATACACACATAAGACAGTATGACCCTCAACCTCTGCACATGCTACCTCACATAAGCGATCAACAGAGTAAGCAGTGATATCCTTCCTCTCCTTATACCTGAGACAGCTATTACAAAGTATCAGGGTACCACCACCCACTGAGGATCTGTTGTACGCACTGGCAACTGAAAAATTATTTACATTAAACAGCATCCTATCTGGTTTTAACCAAGTTTCACTAAAACATAAAATATCCATGTGGTATTTATCTACTAACATTTCCACGTCTAGAATTTTGCCGGAGAAGCGATTAATATTCTGGTGATAAAGTAAGATATTGTTACCAGGCTTCTCTTCTGTCGGCTCTAATAGTTTAAAGAATCTATAGAATCTACAACGGTATTATTGGAGTCACAAGATAATACCATTTCGTCACTTAACCTAGTCTCAGTTAAATCATCAATAACTGCGTGTTTAAAAAATGCTAAAAGTGAAGCCAAAAAATGTCGACTTTTTTTGGCAAGAAACATATGTTCCCGAATCAAAACAAAATCTCTAACAAAATTGTTAGTATCAAAAAACAATAGACGGTCACTATGACGACATGATAAAATATGCATCAAGTTATTTAAACTAGAAATACTCGTGACCTATGACTTAGCAGTCCGACGATCACACTACTAGGCTATCGCTGCATAATTTTTACGAACACAAAAGGTACAAAGACGAACTTAATGCTATAGGCATTCTCTACCAGCCAATCAAGGGCAGTGGAGGCATAACATGGTTATAATAATATTGAGTCTTAACCACTTAAGAATACTCTGGAAAATTTGTTGGTCATCTCAACATAAAACCGTTTCGGTTTATGGTACCGAAACATTTATAACGCCCCATGCCTGTAATAAATTTATAATCACCTACCAACATCTCTTTCGCCGAAAACTTTCCCCAATAATTCCCAAAAATATTTTGACTCAAAGTATAATTCCCGAATATATCCAATAACAGCGGTTATTAAAAGCGCTGATTTATCCTTTTTAATAACGTTACGAAAACTTTTTAACCCATTAGCTGCTAAAGCGCTTTGTCGTAAACATACCGTCGGTGGTTGCTGAATAAAATTAAAATTGACATTTTGTGCTACCATCGTGCATCGCCTCGTGCAGAGAGGAACGGAGCGATTTATTTTATTACTTTATTAAAGAGCATACGAACGATTTTATACGGAAAATGCTGACTTTTGGATATTTACAGACCGTGATGTGAAATGGATAGGACTGTTCTTCGTTTATTTACAGACTCTTTGCTTCCCACGAAGTTACTTTCTTCATGCCAAAATAATAAAGACAACTTTTAGAACCTGGTTTCCACGAGGATTGTAAAACAAATGAAGATAGTCGTAGATGTAAGCGTAATGAGTGCCTTCCGAATACCTTATCTAATGGAAATCCTGGCAACGGGCCTAAAAACCTCCTGGTAGCCGAAGGAAATCGTTACGGAACCCATTAATTTAATCACAGAAACAGTGTAAAAGAGTTATTATTAAATAAAATTACCTAGTACAATTATCGCGAAGTAAAGGACAGTATCGCGAAGAAACCGGCATGTTATCATCAGCATTATCATTTCAGCCGAAAGACGTCCACTGCTGGACATAGGCCTTCCCTTGGGTTGGCGATCGCAGTACGGTTGTTACAAAAGCACAGAGAATGCTGCTGCCCATTCTCTGGTAAGTTCCGTAGTCGCCTCTTACGATACCCATGGGAAGATATGGGAAGGTGATATTCTTTACGTCCGACACCATATGGAATAGTCGTAACCGGCATGTATTAGAACCAAAAAACTCGACGACGTGTGACATCAAGCAACCCGCATTGGGCCGTGGTGGATGACAGCCTCCTCACGTAGAGAGGTGGCGAGTGTCCCAGTAGTGAGAACTGAGTGATTGTGAGTTGATTATTTATTTATTAATTTATACTTCATGTACAATAGTGGTACATAGGCGGACTTAATGCCACAAGGCATTCTCTACCAGTCAACCATTGGGTTAAAAAGGACAACATTGTGATAGGGTACAAAAACAATATCTAAAAAAATTTCTATAAATTACATAGATACTACACACAAATACTATAATTATGCAATTAAAATAAATTTATTTTTTAGTCTGCCTCACTGGTCGAGTGTTTGCAAGCGCCACTGCTGAGCATGAGATCTCGAGCTCGATTCCTGGGTCGGGCAAAGTGTTAGTAGGTTTTTCCATCAGGAATTTCTCAGTAGCAGCCACGGAGTCTGGATGTGTGCCAGTTGGATGGCAATAGACTCGCCCCCTATTACATAGTACTTAAAACATAACTGGCGAAATGTGGGTGTACTATTAGGTACAGCACCTCTGGCTATCCCGGGAATAACAGGCGTGTTGCTATCTTATAATTATATTTTTTTATAAGTTTATCGGAATCACACTACACGCAGCTTAATGACGATTGCATGCCACTTTGCAAATGCGACTCTGAAGGTCCGTAGACACAGTTTCCTTTGTTTCTGTAATATTGTATAATAGAGTAGAGTAATTATAGTCTAAGATCCCAAAGCCGCACAGCCTTACTTATTTCTGATAAACAAAATGTGTGGCATCAATTTGTGTTAGTATGTACTGTGAACCTATAGTTAGCAGTTATGCATACGTAATAGTCCAAGAAAATTAGTCAAACTAGGGCGAGTATCTCGAAATGATAGTTAGGCAACTATAAAGTTGTATAAATCTTTATTTTGGCACCCTAAAACTTGTCTCAAAACCTACTTATCGTAGGGTGTCCGCGACTTTCCTGCATCCACATCGCGAACCACAACCATTCTTGCAAAATGATACTGCAAAAATAAACAAGAATAGAATAGAATAGGAAACAACAAATAGAATAGGTAAACACTGCGCGTGCTCTGCCCTCTATCTCGAAATAGGTTCAAGATATTAAAAAAAAATAAACAAAAGTTGTAGAGAATTTAATTCTTTAGAATGTTTATAAATTTAACATAACATAAACCCAAAAAAGACGAGACATTTGCTATAAATGTGTAAAAAAACGTTTTTTTGACGTTTCGCCCTGGAATATCTGTAGTCGCGGACACCCTACGATAAGTAGATTTTGAGACAAGTTTTAAGGTGTCAAAATATTGGTTTATACAAGTTTATAGCTGACTATCTCTCATTCCGAGGTGAAACCCCTAATTTTCCTGGACTCATTAATAAAATAAAGTCTGGCCGCCCTGGGAACTTGATGTATAAGTGCAACGTGCAGCTTGCTTGGACAGTAGACCTAACTTAGCTGGAGTCGGCGTTACTATCTGACTACATTATTTAAATTAACGCCTGTAATACCCGAAGGATTAGGCAGAGGTGTACCAAATTATGGTACTTACACCGACACTTCGGCAGTTACGCTTAAGTCCCATGTAAAAGGGGGCGAGCCTATTGCCAACTATCTCACAACTAAAGAAGAAATGACGAAATAAACTCAAACCCCGTAGTTGTTCAAGTAAAAACACTGTCATTGAATTGCATTATTAATGACAATGTTTATTTACAATAATTGCGTAAATAATACCACAGAGGGACTGCATTACGCATCAATTAACCAATTACGTAATTAATGAGCGAGAATAATAAATAAGCTTGGATGTAAATTTATTACTGGCAAAATAGTTGGCAGCGATGTAGTGCAGTGCGCATGATGCTTGCATAAGTGATTTATTATTTTTTAAGTACTTTAATTAATTACAAGGCCTAATTACTACGTGCTTGTATTCATTATCGTGTCTACATAAACTCAAACTCAAAGCATTTATTTCAATTAGACCATTACAGGCACTTTTGAAAGTCAAAAAACAAAAAAAAAACGAGAAGCTACAGTCCCAGTCACAAGACATAATAACTTGTGAAAGTACTGTAGTTGCCCATTCCAAAGCGTAGATCTCTCTGGAGAAGAATGGGCAAGAAACTCCATGAACACTCTTTTAAATCAAAATATGTTACAAAATCTTGGTTACATCATTCGTGTTGAGAATTACTAGTATGTGAGAACGATGTAGAAATACGGGCAAGATAAGAGCGCCCAGAGTAAAAGACGAAATCAAAATTTCGAAAATAAAGTTTTAAAATAAATAATTATAAAATAAACCGTGGCAGCTAAGAGATGACCAGTCACAACTGACAGCGCCCGTTCACGAACATGACGCATGTATCAGCCATCATTCAACTCAACCATATTGAAGGGAACTAAATGACCCGATACACCCGCCACCATCAGCGTGACATTTAAGTGAGCATGACATTTACTCAACCGCCAGGGTAAATTCGCGTCAATGAAAGATGTATATACTCAGTAAATGGTGGCTTTACAGTACATAGTTTTCACACATGTGCTATGCAATTATATAATACTAAGAGATTGAATCTATACAAAGAAAAGATATTTATACATTCTTCAGCAGCTTCTACAATAACTTCACATGGTAATTGGATAGCCCGTATGGTTGTGGAGCAGGATAGGAGCATACAGTCCTGAAACAAGTCAAGTCATTATTTATTTATTTATATATTGGATAAACATACTTCTAGATTTGTCAAAACTGGTTTAAAACTAAAGAATAGTTTAGATGCTTTTTCAGACGTTATCATTAACACCGAAAACGGTATTTTTTACTATTTGTTTCGAGTTTGCGATATTTCGGTGCGTAAATAGTAAATGTGGTAAATATTACGTTTTTAGTGTTCTCTCTTTTAGATCGGTAAAACAAACTTAAACACAAATGTGGACGTAGGCACGTAGGTTAAATTTACATTCTATTTTACTAATACGAACCATTTTCCACTAGCCAGTGTGAAAAAATATCAAGCCTACAAAAACACAAGCCACAACCAAACTTGCCTCACACAACAAAAAAAAATTCGTTACATAAAATTAGTAAACGTTCCGCAAAACGTGTAGTTACCAAAATGTTTATTTGAGCTAAGCTTCCGTCGCAGTACATTTAATTACCAGTTGTCCACCGAGCCGTATGATTGTCAAGTCAGAGCGTAGCTGTGTCACAAGCAGGGCTCATAACCTTGCTTATAGCAGCCATCTTAGCGTTTAATACAATTACGTTGTAATCATTTTGGGATTCCATTTTTGAGGTGTTAAATTTATTCTTGTGGTATTGCCGTATGAATGAGATCGCATCTTTTAAACCATTGATAACTTTTTTTTTTGAAATGGACGCAGACACGTTTAACGCACTACCTTATGCCCGCGTTCTGTTCGGTAATTGTCCAACGGGATCATACTACCGCGATAAAATGTATCCTATGTGCTATTATCTATTCCTGTGCCAAATTTCATCCAGATATATTCAGTAGTTTTTGCGTGAAAATGATATTAGTAGGAATAGTAGCTATAGTATAGCTTAAAAAGTTTTACCGAGCGCTTTCATGATTTTTGTGCAAGCCCATTTTATTTCCACGCTTCCATTATACCACAACAAATAACATAATATAACATTATTTATTCTCAGGCTACTTTGGCCCATAAAAAACAAATAATAGACTCCCTCCACAACGCTCAACAAAAAACCAACACAAATATCGAGTTAATCAGAAATTCACGGGCAAATGTAGTCATTTTTGGTAACAGTTAATTGTCCTGTCAGAACTAGGGCTGCACAGCGCGTAATTACAAAACCGGCTTGTTTCAGCTATGCAATAAATTGTTCAATGCAATTAAGCCTGGGATATGTGGTTTGTGAAAGATTGCAGTAGGTACCTTTACACTACCTTTAATATGTTATCGTATAAATTTTAGCGAAGCCAAGTGTCCCGGAACGAACATTTAATCGTTGCTTCCGGCGAAAATTACTAGATGGCTCTGGTCGTTAAGGCCGTCTGTGGCCGGGAAGACGTCGTAGTTTTCGCAGAAATAAAACCAGTTCTAGAAATTGTGAAAAATCGAGAGCTTCCCGTGATATTTTATATTAGTTACGATCTTCCTTTACTCGTTTGGAGTTCGAGATCAATGTTATTTGTGAACATATGCTCGATACGGGAAGGAGTCCAATCTAAGGATCTCTCGTATAAAAGTCATCACTTGTAAACGACAGGATTTTGCTGAGAAAGTTACTGCGGAAGACGATTGGTATTCAGACAAGGAGAACTTTACACTCTCAAATCTAAACTGCTCTGCAATATAAAACCAGGATGTAACTTCCAATTTTCTCAAAAAGTTCCGCTAGCCAAAAACACCTTCTATTAACAATCTTACTTCACTCATTTCATTACAGCGCACGCAAAGATCAATGGCTAACTTTATTAGGGCTTAATGTCGGCGAGCAACTATCTAATTAGGGAATTACACGAACAACTTGTTTCGTTCACTCGTACATTTGGAGTTAGCGCGTAATGTTTGTATTCAGTCCGCACATGGCAGGTTTTATCTCGTTCGGAAAGTTGTATGGTTAATTAAGTAGAAAAGCCCTCAAGTTTCTCACCACGTTACGCCGCGGGCGCCTTGTTCCGGCCTGTTAAAGGTTTCTTACTAAAAATACCCGTGTCGTGGTGTTAGAAGTTTTGTATGTATATGTTTTCTTTAAACAGGTGAGCGAGTTAGAAAGGTAATGTCGGGTGTTTACTCTAATCATGGTATTTTAAGAAAAAAGGCTTCACCATCTGCTTTGTATTTTCCCAGCTATGTTGGGTTCGGCTTTCAGTCTAAACAGATGCAGCTGAACGAAGCGACTGCATATCTAACCCCCACAACCCAGTTAGTATTGGGTAATACGAGACGACCCCTTGGACTGGTTGTCAGACTTTCACTGACTAGCTGTTACGACTGTCAAAGATCTACAAATGACAGCCGAGACCAACGGCTTAACGTGTTTTCCGAGGCAGGGAGGAAACTCGGTATGGAATGGATGGTCCCATTCTTGCCTGCCTTGCTTATGTATATCAGAATAATTGTACAAGACAAACTTGCAACTAAGGAAACTAAGCTACCTGTTTACAAATGGTTTCTAAACACTCAATTCAATAAGATTTCACTTTAGAAGTAAACTAAAATGTTATCCATTTTTGTAGGAAGGTTCAGTGTGAACCTTTTCGAATCCAATTTTGGTAAAAGCATATTTAGAGAAAGCTATTGGTTTAATAGAAAATAGGATGTACCTACTGTAAACTTTTTATATGTATTTTGGGTACGGCGTTACGTATATTAATTGAAAGAACTTGCAATTTGATACGCAAATGAAAAAAATCTCTCGTCATAGAGGTGCTTCTCAGTGAATCCCACAAAGCGCGTACAATGATTTTTATGTCCATTAATTTTTTTTGTTGATTTTTTTTTTGTATTGTACTAGAATCAAATGTTTATTTATTAACCTTACTTTTACGAGCAAATACCCATCTCATTACCATCGAAATACCAAAAAATAAATTCATACGCATATCCGATCATCAACATTTCCCCTTTTCTCTTTTCACAATATTTTTTAACAAATGTCGCCAAAGTGACAACGTTGCAAGATAACGGTTTGGAAACACTGCAAGGTGTTACACATTTTTCAGTTACGCCTCAGTTCAGCTCGTTTCTGCTGCCAGTATTTCGATGTATGACGGTGATATTTTTTTGCTGACTGTTTCAATGGGTACGTGAGCCTAATTTAGACGTGTTTTTGTGATGTTGCAAAAGGTTATTTTATTACATGTGTTTGAATTTTTATTGGATCTCATTTCGGGTAATTTAAAAGTAAAAACCGCTTGAATTTGTCTGTGATCATAAATCTAACATAAAATAAATAAGTTGATTGTGTTCTTTATTTTCTTTTAAGTAAATTTATTTACTTTTAGTAACTCGCCTGATGTAAAGCGATGATGTGGCCCAGGGTGGAAAACGCTGGCCTGAATGTTTGGTCTCTTCTTTTAGCCCCATTTTCACATTCGATTTATTCGTAAATAGCGATTGGGTGTTCATATAGAGCAAATTTATACGAGGGATGATCAAATACGGCTCTGCTTAAACGTTAATCACTATGAAAACTATTAACTTCCTTAACTCACCAATCATCTTAAACACAAACAGAATCCAACGAACGATACAAAAATAATACAAAATCAAACCTCAACAAACCTGTTTTCAAACAGAAAAGAAAAACCAAAAATAACAATGAAAAGAATCCAATTAAACAAATTGATAGATCGTTGTCCGAGCTCGGATCGGTTCCATTCTCCATGTCTTTGTGATCGGGGAATCTTTGCCCATCAATCCGAAGTACAAAGGGTTTCTGCCAAGCTCTGTGATTGTATCTGCAAATTCGATTGTGTTTCGTTTTTTTTGTTCCTTTTTTAAAATTCTGTTGGCGTAATTTTGTGATGGTAATGAGTTCTGATCGGGGTTGGGGATGGTGTATCGGTTGTCTGTTGAAGGTTGATTCATTTGAGTGGTTTTTAGGAAAAGATAATGAAACTTGTTAGTGCACACTACACGAGCATACGGTTCAAGTCTCATTACTTAGTCTCATTTACATTTGAATCTCTGTTTGTATCAAGACATAAATGGTGGTTGCGCCCAAAAGCTGGTTAGTATAAAAAATAATTTACATACGAGTATGCATATTAAAATATAATTGCAAATTAAAATGGTATGTACTTACTGACCGTTCTTTTATACTAAATAGGCTTGCGTTTGCCCACACATTTGATGTAAAGCGAATGAGATGAGATTACCTCCTAAAATATTATTAAGTTCCTACACGGCCATCGTATAATACGATAAACTCCAGCCCCAGTTTTTCAGCCACGAAATATTCGGTGCCAATATCACTACACCATTTCTATATCTCATTTCGGCCACGCAGGTCATTTATAAAGAGGCGAGGCATAAATCGCCCGGGGCGGGGTGAGATTGAAAAATACACGCGAAAACATCTGTCGTCTAATAATATCGAATTACCCCCGTGCTTGGTCTACGTGAGGCACTGAAGATGAAACAAGTTGGAACGTTCGCAGATTGGAACGTTTTCAGATCGTGTTTTGTTTATTTATTGGAATTTTCTTGCTTGAGAAGTGTTTTATGTTTATCTATAATCATGAAGGAACATGTGAATTCTTTGAGTTTTAGCAAATGTGTTCTAAAAATAAAAAAAGAAATAAGTGGATATTCATTTGTTTTAAAAAAATGTTTGACGCACCGCGATTTTTTAAACTGGATGCAAAAAAGTTTGGACACCGTAAAATTACGGACGTTGCGCTTTGTCCAAAAAATTCGTGAAATATTTAAAAAAGAAAGTATACCTTGATATCCATTGCCGTAAAACCCGCTAAGTCCAAAGTTACATTCGCTTTTTTTTTCGCGAAAAGTAATTTTTTCTACAAACATCAATCTTACTTGAAGGGAAAAGTTTTTGAAATAAGGTCACGGTGCCCCGCGAAATGCTGATGCCGACATTTTAAGCATTCTTTCTTACAAAACGCGAGGAATTTGTGAAAAACTTCAAAAAGTAGCTAAGCTTTTAGCTGTTAGCCGACAAACGTGACGGATGTTTTTATCTACTTACCTATACTTATTTAGGTACCTATTTGCAAAGAATTCGTGTATTTTTTGCCGTATTTTTTTTTGGGCAACTGCCTTTTTTTAAAAGAAAACATAAAAAAACTAACTTATATCAGTATGCATATTTTGAAAACGGCACTCTGCTCGGAATCGCCCAATTTCATCCATTTCGTGCATAAAATGAAAACGTTTTTTTTTTTAATATTTCACAAGTAACATTTGAGAGAAACCAACTGTTTTATTTTACCGCGATTACAATTTTATGATTTATGAATGATTCATTCGTCGAAAGAACCCAGAGGTGTGATTATATTTTATTATATCTAACGCTTTTCCTTTATCTTTATAACAATGGATCTTTTAGGAGAAAATAAAGGAAAAGGAGCGTTAAGTTATTGTTTGGTTAAATTAGCTGTCCGACCGATTGATGTATGACGGGCCTGAAATAGGTAATACGGTGGAAACCAAGTAGGTTCTAGTTAAGATCGATTAATTGTCCTATTTTGTAATTTAAGGATTAATAAGATAAGAAACTTTACTTATTTCAATTTGAAAAATCTTTAATTCATTGAGTTAAAGGAAATGAGAGAAATCCTGAAACATTTTGCTTCCTTACTATTTCAAAATTATAGCCAAAACCATTCAAATGTTAAAAACGCAATGAGTTTAGGGAAACGAATAGTCAAATTTTATATACATCATAAAATAACTTAAAATTTGACGGTTCGTTGACGTAAACTAAAAAAAAAAAACAAAAGTAAAACTAGAACAGTTCAAAAAAAGTAAAAGGACAAGCTTCTGGCCACTAATAAAATCACTTCATACAGCCTAGCCATGACAAAGGCATCCATTAATATTTGTTACCTTAATGAAGGCCCATTAGGGCTGCCACTCTGTCATTATACTATCATAAAGCGTTCGATGACAACCCTGACAGGTAATAGTTGATAGATTGATCGGGAAATGGTTACAATTTCAATTGCAATTCCAATTTCGATTTATGATTGAATTTAAAAAAATAATATGTCGATTCCATTTTTCATTAGTAAATGAGTTTTGTTGTAGATAATGTAGTGTTTGGGGATTTGATTAAATTACTAGGACTATTAGCTTTTTTACTGTTGTTCGTTTTATTTGGAGTTAGATAGTTTTGTATTGATTTTTATTTCAAACGAAAATAATTACATTACTATAAGTTTTAAAATCCCCGAAGGGCGAGGCAGAAGTTAACCTAAACCCACATTTTGTCATTTATGTTTAACTCCCATGTAATAGGAGGTGAGTATATTGCCATCAACCTGGCACAAGCCAGACTCCGTGGATGCCATTGAGAAATTCCTGATGGAAAAACCTAATAACACTTTGCACGACCAGGAAGTCGAACCCAGGATGTCATGCTTAGCAGTAGGCATTGCAACTACCACCGCCACGATCTACATAAACCAGCTAGGGGAGGAACTTTCATACAAACCCAAAAGCTTGGCTTGTACCAATAACCTACAACTCTTACGTTTTTTTTTATTTGTTGTGGGTTTGCTCTTGACTCAAGTCTAGGTCAGAGATGACAGAGACAAAATCAAAGATGGTACGAGCTTACCCAGATGAAGCCTGTTCACTCTAACTTTGAAGAGATTAGGGTTGTAAGTGTTCGGAAACACAGACGCAGGCAGAGTTCCACTCCTTTGCTGTGCGCATTATGAAAGACGTTTGAAAACGCTTAGTACGAATTGGTGGAATAGCAATAAGGTAGGGATGGTAACTTGCAGTGCGTCTATGTGCGTGATGTAAGGGTTTCTGAACAGTCTGCTCACCTTATAGGTTTGCCGTAATGTTGACCCGTCTAGGCACGCCACTAAAACCAACGAGGCATTCAAATAAACTATCGTTGTAGAAACGCAGTAAAACAGTGAAATATGGGTCTTTCTAAAAACAAAGCAAACACAAGCATTTTTTGTCACAGAAATATATGTCCTGTGTTTTAAAAACAACGAGAAGTCTAAATTACACCCAAGAGGCTTAAAAGAACTAAACTTAAAGTATTACAGTGATGAAGCAAAAAAGTATTCAAAACTTTTTAATGTTCCTCGGAAACTCCGAGGTTTGTTTGTGTCAGCTAACAACGTTTTTTATTTCGACTGCTACACTAGTGTTTTACCGGGACTTGCTTGTTCAGTCACTCCATATAAAATAATGGTATTAACCTGCATGGCACCGTGGAACCCATATGGGTTAGTTACATCATCCGCCGTTAAGACCCCGAGGAACCCAAATGGGTTACACTCATACCGGCAAATTTAAACTCTAATCGTACGTGAAGTAGGGATCAATGTCGTCAGCGATCACTAATGCGCGATGCCCAAAAGGGGCCCTCAAACGGGACCAAAGGATTCGGATGGGGTTAATAAGGTTAAGCTGCATCCGCCCCCAATATAGCCATGCAGTTGGAAAATGGCTATGATGTTAGAATGGTTTATTAAGTTAGTTTATCATCATC
This sequence comes from Cerastis rubricosa, assembly GCA_949152445.1. Taxonomy (NCBI): domain Eukaryota; kingdom Metazoa; phylum Arthropoda; class Insecta; order Lepidoptera; family Noctuidae; genus Cerastis; species Cerastis rubricosa. Next base: position 14,436,668 of record OX424531.1, read on the forward strand.
AGCCTATAATGTTCCCACAGCTGGGACACAGGCCTCATCTCTCGAGGGAGTGGGCTGTAATCCACCACGCAGGCCTAGTGCAAATTGGTAGATGTCACATGTCTTCGATTTTTTAGTTCTAGAACATTCCGGTTTCCTCACGATGTTTTCCTTCACCGTTTTTGAGGGCAGCGGTGATGAAATAAATTACACAAAGTAATGCGCCTGCCTGATTTCGACCACGGCTTACTGCTCGTAAGTCGGGGCTGCCACCACTGGGCCACCGCTGCTATTAAGATTTTGACGTTGGTAGATTATTTAACTATAGGACAGAGGTGTACCTAATTGAACCCCCATATTTCGCCATTTAAATATAAGTCCCATGTAATAGAGGTCGAACCTATTGCCATCACCCGGGCACAAATCCAGTCTCCGTGGCTGCTACTGAGATATTTCTGAACAGAAATATTTATACCTACATGATATATTTAGTCGTGCAGTATGATCCTACAGTATTGATCTTCGATATCATATAGTGAGCTTTGGGCAGTTTTCAATACTTAAAATTTATGGCAGCAAGAAAGCCCGAAATAACATACATACAACCACACTTCAACGCTACAGAAAAATATACATAAATAACAACTCGCTTGTTATTAGGACGGTCGTCCGCGAACTGGTGAAACGTCTAATGACCCAACTTATCCGTGGGTAATGTTTCTTTAAACACTCGCTTCGGACCCGTTACGAGGAGTAGGTAAATGTCGCTGTGGAAATACGGAAGCTTAGTTGTTTTGGTCTATTTTAGAAAAAAAATCTCTGTACTTATGATATTTTGGATGTTCATATTATTATCGATACACACATTATGTTATTGTAGTGGGAAATAACAATAACATAAAAATGTAGTTAGAACAAAGAAACACAATTAAAGTATTTCTTTTATAAAAGAAAATTTAGAATAAGATATATATTAACTTAGAACGCTCAAAGAACTAAAACCATCCAAATGTAAGAGATTGTTTTTCCAAGCAGCAAACGTCGAAAATTATTTTTTTTTCAATTTCAAACCTACATTACTTACCTTCTGTTATTTAGAAATATGTTCTTGTCAGTGGCGTGTATAGGGGTCAACAATATGGCAGGCTCATAAGATAAGCAGACTGATCAGAAAACCTAACACCATGAAGATTAATAGGTTAAAAGGCAAGCAAATTTTTAGATTTGTATGAAAGTATGGCCACTAGTGTAATATGATTGGCTGACCCATGCACAAATACAAGTACCAAGACAAGTAGGTACTTTAATTGTGGAACTTGTACACGACCCCTAAGTAGTAAAAAAACAGGGTCTGTTAAAATACCACCTTGAATTTATGCCTTACCTACCAACCATAAATGTATAAAAATTAATTGCATAGTTTGTTCTTTTGACGATACTTTTGTATCGGAACTATGAAGACAATACTATTTACAGTTGTGAATCGTGAACTTTTGTTTTTCGATGACGAGGAGGAACAGTGACGAGTCGGACATAACTCTGTTAGTAATTTAGCAAGCAGCAAATCAAACATGAATGCCAACACAACACATGTTGTTTCCTACGTTTATCGGAAAATTAAGAATAGGAATAGATTAAGAAAGTTTACGAAGAGAATCGTAGTCTGTAATGAGGTTTGTCTGTTTAAATTAAACGTAGACATCGTACAAATGGTACGGCACTAATGAAACGACGGATAAGGTAAATAAAGAGAGAACAACATTGCTTGGATGAATATCTCGTAAACATATTTATTTTATAAAAAATCTTAATTCATTATTATTTGGTCTAAAAACTGCTAGATCTGAAACAAAGAAGAGTATTTTCAAGCATATTTTACGGACAAAATTTCCGTAAAAGTAACCTGAAACTTTGTACAAAGTAGATTACGAAAAACAATGAATTATTAGAACAAACAACTTGTAACAAGCAGAATATGTTCCCAAAAATAAATCTTAACAATCCTCGTAAAATATTAAAAACGAAATATCGAAATATACATTCGCAAACAAACCAACACACACATACACACAAGAGAGTCCCAACGAATAAATATTGCGAATTCTATTTACTCTCATATCTGTACAACAAAAACAGAAACAGCACGCATCCCGAACTATATTTACTTTAGTTTCAACAGTAAATATTTTTGGTCGATCGTAAACTTGGCCATTCAATTACAGGCACAAAAAAACAGGCCACTGTAAAATAAACCTTTTGATGTGCTCTGTCGAGTAAAATGTATTGACATGTACTACGCTTCAGGCAGTTTCAGGCATGCAATAAATAAATTACAAAAGGTCTGCGCACGGAGTTCTGCAAAAAATTGCGTTCAGAAATAGAAACTATGTTTAAATGCCTGTTGTACCTTTGCACACTCTTGTGCACTATAATTTTCTTTTGCATCGATTAGACTCGAAAGGTGATCTAAATCAATCTAGACTAAATCGAAAATCAGCTGGACTGCACTGAATTGAAATTCGGTAAGCAAAAATTAGAATAACATCACGGGGTATAGGAATTTTATTTGAGTAGCAAATTTTGATGTGTATGAATAAGAAAAAATAAGAGAAAAAAGAGATAGCCTATGTCCTTCCCAAGGATATAATCCTTCTCCTTGCCAAATTTCATTTTGATTCGATCAGCCGTTTAGTCGTGAAAAAGTGACAAATAAACAGAGGTACCTTTTAAATCAAGGAAATTAGTACAACGGGATTACTTTGTTATTGAAGTTACTTTTCACTACCTGCCTGTCGTCTGTCTAGTGGCCGCAAGAGAAACATGTCCCGTGAGTCATGTGAGTCCCGAGTTCAATTCCCAGGAGAAAACGAGCAGTGTTATTAGGTTTTTTATCAGCTCAGTTTAGTTCTGTTCCTCTGTATAAATACCTCCGATTGTATTTCAGTGTACCTGTGTGTTGCACGAAGTGGATTTTTTGGAAGTGGTTTTTCTGTATACATTTTATCGGTTTTCAACCCGTCCACCTCTCCTCTGTTAAGGTTAATTTCATCATCGAAAAAGGTTCCCGTTTTATTTAAATTAAGCGTGTTTGTGTGGTTATTTTTTATTTTCATTTTGTTTTAATGCCTGGGTCATTAAAAATGATAATGTGTGACAATTTGTGATAACGCCATTGTAACACGCTAACATTATATTTGGATGAACTAGAATGTGAGATACACCAAAATTACGTTATATAAAATTGTTCCACGTTTCATGAATTTTGTCTCTAATATGGGTTTCACAGAATCGTTACATAAAATAAAGCGTAAATTTAATATTGACCTATTTATCTACTCATTACGTCAACTATGGCACGTAAACACACAATAAAACGAGAATACTCTCACAAAACCAACTCTCATTCTCAACCAAAAGCGGCCATAACCCTCAAACTAAAAATAGTTCCCATTTTCCTACAAACACAAACCATTACATAGGAAAATACCTCTTAAATCGTGCTACTAAAACAGCACTGGTGGAACATTACCATTCGCTTGTTTCGTTAATTTCACAAGGCAGAGCATTAGGGTTCATTTTCAACAAAATTTGGCCGCAGGCTAACGGCGCCGAAGCAACCACAACACTACGGCTTGTTTAGACCAAACAGCTAAAACTACAAATGGATATTTTGATGTAGAAACACGTTTATTAGGACATTCTAGAAATTCGGAATGAAATGAGGATGGATTTGCTATGTTTGAATGTGATGGGTAGCGTCAGAGGCATTGTTTCAGTTTGAAGAAATTGTTTGTTTAGGTGCGTTCTGAAATTCTGTGATGCAGTCATTTACAGAAATGAAATGTTCATTGGGTTTCAATGTTTCAATGAGAATTTACTGCGAAAATTAATTTTGACCACTATATGTGCAATTGATGAAAATTCCTTTTGATAAAGTTCATAGAAATTTAATATGAATTGAATTGTGTTGCATTTTGATGTGATGAAATTACTTTGAAAGACCCTATTCAGTTACAATTTCCAATAAAATGTATGGATCTTACTTAAATGCATTCTGTTATCAGTTGATTGAATGTATAGGATACTGTGTTATAACAAATATTCATCATATCAGCCGATTATCGTCCCAAAGCAGGTCAAAAGCATCTCCTCATATGGAGGAGGCATGAGCGTTTATTACCACGCTTGTCTGATTGGCAAGTGTGTACCTATATTTTCTTTTATTTGTTGCATTTAACTTAAGACATAGATTACACCTTACGGCATTTCATACAAACTTTTAAGTCCTTATATACCGAAATGACGGAACCGATTTCAATGAAACTTAATACGCATAAGCAGGATACATAGGTCTAAAAGGTTTCTACAAACATTTTCAAAATTTCTTTAAAAAAAAGTGTTTGTATAGATAATTTATAATTGAAAAAATACATAAAAAAAAACATTTTTAGTAGCTTTTTAGACCTATGTATCCGCTATATATCTGTTTATGAGTATGAAGTTTCATTAGAATCGGTTCAGTCATTTTGGAAAATAAGGACTTGAAAGTTTTTATGAAATGCCGTAAGGTGTGTCCGCTCTTAAATGCAATCTAATCTGTTAAATCTTAAAAACATTCTGTTAAAATATGTATGTAATAGTAAATGTTAAAAAAAGCCTTTTTGCAATTACTCCCGACATGTTTCTAATTCATCTGCCTCGATAGTCGAATGTTCGCAAACGTGACTGCTGAACACGAGTTCCTGGGTTCGATTCCCGGGTCGGACAAAGTGTTATTGGGTTTTTCCATCAGGAATTTCTCAGTAGAAGCCATGGAGTCTGGATTTGTGCCCGGTTTGTAGCAATAAGCTCGTAACCTATTATATGGGACTTAAACTTAACTGGCGAAATGTGGGTTGTTATATTTGGCAAACCTCTGCCTATCCCTTCGGGAATTACAGGCGTGATGTTATCTTATGTTTCTAATCGAGCAATTTCTCTAATAGTATAGGATCTCGATATACAATGACCTTCACCGAGCTGGTTAATGGATGAAACTTATTTTATATTAAATTTAATATGTCAATGAATATATTGTACATGGGTTGTCTAAAAAAATTCAGTCCAGGATATGATTAATAAATAATTTAAAAAAAAATTCGTTGGTCTTTGTATACCGGGATCTTAGGCTATAACTCAATTTTGTCGTATTGTGCATACAGTTATTCTTGGGAACTGACGACACACATAACCAAGTCTCAGCTGTTCTAACAATAGTTTACCGAACAGTTTCAGTTCAAAATAAACTACAACTTGCGGTTGAATTGTGTTTCACATTGTTTATTCTATGTCTGCAGGCGTCGAACTCTTTACCTTTGTTCAAAACTTACCGCTACCTTTCCAGACAATTTCAGTGGAATAATATCGAAAGTTAGAAAAATAGTGATATTTTTAAAAAATGTTTTTAAGTTTTCAATGTGATGTTGGAACGATTGTTATGACAAATATGGTGCTTACGAGGTAGCATTGCTGTGTTACGGTTGAAAGGATTTGGTCGTCGATCTGCTACAGTCAAAACTGTTAACCTGGTTTTGTTAAACAAAACCACTTTTGACCCGTGTCGGTCAAAACCCTTAACTTAAATGGCGTGTATTTAAATATAATATTTTGTTTGAGAACGCCTCAGTTAAAACTACCTAGAATTACTACAACGCGATGTTTTTCAAATGGTCACAAAAATATTTCAAATGGTCACAAACACAATACCTTTATTTATTTGTTAAAATAGTTACAATCAGTCGAAAGAAGTTTTGACTATTCAAACTCAAACTCAAAGCATTTATTTCAATTAGACCATTACAGGCACTATTGAAAGTCAAAACACAGAACAAAACTCAAAGCTACAGCCCCAGACACAAGGCATAGTAACTTATGAAAGTACTGTAGCTGCTGATTCTGAAGCGTAGATCTCTATAGAGAAGAATGGGCGAGAGACTCCATGGACACTCTTTTAAATCAAAATATTGTTACAAAATCTTTGTGACATCATTCATGTTTACCATTACAAATATGTGAGAACTATGTAGAAATATGTGCAAGTTAAGAGCTATTTAACAGTTTTGATTGTGACAGATACATTAAAAGGACTACAAACGGTAAGCAGAAATGACAAAAAGTGTGACGACAGTGACTTGGAGAAAAACAAACAAAATAAGAGTACTGGGATTAGTTTTCATCATCATCTGCCCTCCCATATCCGTTCCCATATCTTCCCGTGGGTGTCGTAAGAGGCGACTAAGGGACTTGCCAGAGAATGGGCAGCAGCGTTCTCTGTGCTTTTGTAACAACCGTACTGCGAGCGCCAACCCGCCTGCCAAGCGTGGCGATTATGGTAAAACTCCCTTTATGTCAATGTGGCGTTGGGGGAGGCCTATGTCCAGCAGTGGACGTGTTTCAGCTAAAATGATGATGATGATGATGATCATCTGCCTAGTCTTTTCCTAACTATGTTGAGGTCGGCCTTCAGTCTTGCCGGATATAATGAATTATCAGTATTTTACATGAAGCGACAGCCTATCTCTCCTCCACAACCCAGTTAGTACAGGGTAATACGATACTCCGTGCCTGACTACCCGTGCGGGAAGGTGTGTTCGAACTTTCGCTCACTGACTACCCGGACTCCTGTAACTAATGTCAAAACTCTACACATGACAGTCGAGACTTAACTGAAAACCTTTCGAAATTATATAAGCTTTACTGATACTGATACTGTTAGCCTGTGTCATCCCACTGCTGGGCAAAGGCCTCTCCCCATGACTTCCAATTGTTTCGGTCCAGGGCCAATGTGGACCACTGTTTGCTGGTCTTGTCTAGCTCGTCCCGCCATCGTTTACGAGGTCTACCACGACGCCTTCTGGTTGTGTCAGGGCTCCAGAATGTGGTTATTTTGGCCCACAGATCATTGGGCATCCGGCATATATCACTAGCCTCCTTCGCCTTACAAAATAAATAGGAAGTAAGGAATACTATACAATGCATCCTACAGGTAAGATATCTTAGGCTACAGTCTTCTTCTTAGCGTGTCGATGGCAATCTAAATTGTGTCAGCCCAAAACTGAGCCACTAGTTTGGCGCTCTCAGTAGCGTCCATCAGTTCCCGTAACGAGCAAACAGCAGGACACGATATTAAGTGTCGCATCGTTTGTGGAACGGCACCACATTTACACTCCAGGGCAGAGTCATTAATGAATCTCCACCTGAGCAGGTTTTCCTTGCTGCAACCAACCTGGGTCCGAAGTCTATTTAAAGACTTCCAAGTCAGCCATGGCAACTCATGTCCAGGTGGAAGACTTTCAGCAGGTGGAACGAATGGGTTAGGTAAGGAAGCACTACCTCGCCACAGCGTTAGGCTACAGTAAAAAGAAAATATGAAATTCCAGAGCCATGGTAAAAATTCAAAATTAAATTTAAGGTATAAATTAGTTAAAACTGTGTCGTGTGCATGTGTGTGTGGTGTGTAAGTGAGGTGTGGGTGTGTGAAGAATGACTGAGCAAAGGTGGTTTGAGACCAAGTGAATACAGAAAATAAACCAGAACATTGAGGATAGAAAGAGAATTCGTACGTTTGGTCCAACTCGTCCTTTATGTATTTGTGTGGTGAATGTATGTGTTGCTGTGTTATCATGAGTCAAGGAACTTCCCCGTGTTTTCATAGTCCATTCCTGCCAGAAATTTGAAGAGGTGAGTTTTTCATTTATTTCTAGTCACAGGCAGTAAATCCTTTTCACTATTAAGCTTACCGTACATAATTACTGGAAAATTAAAGATTTTCGTAATAACCCCAAAAGTTTTCCCTTTAAAAAAAAACCAGTTTAATTGTTGTTTAAAAGCTAACTTCTTAACTCGTTGTGACCAACCAGACTAAAGATGTAATGAAATTATCTTATAGAATACCAAATCAGTACTCAACGTTTCAATCGTCAAATTTAAACTAGGCAAGCGTGCTCCACCCAAGGCTGCAATATCACACACACACACACACACACATCAGGCGAGTTGCGCCTAAACGCAAGCCAATACAGTTTAAATAAAATAATTTCGTCCTAAATACTGTTTTTTTAGGGTTCCGTACCCAAAGGGTCAAACGGGACCCTATTACTGAGACTTCGCTGTCCGTCCGTCCGTCTGTCACCAGGCTGTATCTCATGAACCGTCATAGCTAGCCAGTTGAAATTTCTACAGATTATGTATTACTGTTGCTGCTATAACAACAAATAACTAAAAACAGAATAAAATAAATATTTAAGGGAGGTTCCCATACAACGAAGTGATTTTTTTTCTGGTTTTTATAAATAATGGTACGGAACCCTTCGTGCGTGAGTCCGACTCGCACTTGACCGGTTTATTTTTAACAAAACGATTTTTCAATTGACCCTGGGACATTTTGTATAAAACCTTTGGGCAGAGGTAGTACAAAACATTGGTAGAATGTGGCAGACATTTCAATACAAGTTTTAGAAGTAGAAGACAGCGACAGAAAGGTTACTCTTTAATTACAAAGAAATAAAGTCTCTGGATGTTGTTTATTCTTTGTGGCATTTTAATCAAAAGATTTAAATGTTTGTTGGCAGGCAGGCATGTTAAATTGTTTTGAAAGTTTGTTGGGTTTTTCTGGGAATTACTTGCAAATAAAGTATTTGTCCAAAATGAAGAAGCAAAATAAAAGTAAAATATGTTTGTTAAAAATAAATTATTTTGTCTGGATGTTTCTGGCAATGTCTATACAGAAAGTTGGCCAAGAATGTTTATACCACCGACCGTAAGGACTATTCTTGCTTGCAGCGCCTGGCTGCTAAAGAAGCAGATGGGATTTTTACGTGCACGGAATTTTGTTTTAAAAATGACAAGATAATTTTTTTGGCAATACTACCTACCTGTTAGGTACAGTAACTTCACAACAGCGGTAACACAAGCACTACGAAACAAATGAATAATCAATATCAAATTCTTACCACTAATGTGCCGTTGACTATAAACGGAAAACAACATAACATAACATACCATCACGCCTGTAATCCCCAAAGGGTTAAGCAGCAGTGCACCTAATAGCACACCCGCATTTTGCCAGTTATGTTTAAGTCCCGGAGCGAACCTATTGCCACCAACCGGTCAGAAATGAAATTCCTGATGTAAAAACCTAATTACACATTAACTTTAACAAAACCCACTCCACACAAAACTTTCGTTGATACGCGGAAAACACTTTATCTCTGTCATTTCTGACCTAGACTAGAGTCAAGAGCAAACCCAGCAAATAAAAAAAAAACCTAAAGTTTAGTGCTATGAAAGTTAATCCAGAGACATATCCAGCAGCCATATTTCTCCGATTTACGGTGAAGGAAGGGTCAAGTCTGCATATGATATATGAATAGATGTGCCCTTTCTTTGTCCGGGTTAGATAACCACCGAGGATTCGCTTTGTCGCTTAGCACATTAATCATTAAAATAGCTCTGAGGTTACCTCGCAAAGTTTGGGGACGTTTCAAATGGATTACCTACTTGCTAATTCGGACTTGTATTCTTGACATCATTTTGGAAATGAGCATAGACATTTCTGTAATTTTAAAACGTATTTTGTTTGGAACGTCCCTTTAAAAAAAAGAATCAAATGTTTTTAATCTACGAGAAGTCAGAAGCTCGAAAATCTGGCAACCAGTACTAAGGGATACCGTGTTACCCAGTAACTGGGTTTTGATAAGGCAAAGTGGGCAGTCGTTCTATTTAGAGAAATAATGGTAATAAGCAGTATCCAGTTAGACATGTGGTGTAACCGATATTGAGGAACTGTTACTGTTAGCCTGTTCCATCCAATTGCTGGGCAAAGAACTCTCCCCATGGCTTCCATAACCTTCGATCAAGGGCCAATGTGGACAACTGGCCTGTCCAGCACGTCCCACCATCTCTTGCAAGGTCTACCGCGTCGCCTTCTGGCTGTGTCAGGGCTCCATCCACATCGTGGTTATTTTGGCCCACAGATCTTCGGGCATACGGCAGACATGGCAAGCCCAGTCCTACTTCACCTTAGCAGCTTTTTGAGCAACGTCAGTAAAATGTGTTTTGGAGCGCAGTGCAGTATGCTCGCACAACGGATGGCCGAAGACGCCGAAAAGTTCTGGAATGGCGACCGCGAACCGGAACACGATGCGTTGGAAGGTCTCCCACTAGGTAGACCGATGACCTGGTGAAAGTTGCAGGGATCCGCAGGATGCGATTCGCACGAGGCTGGTCAATGTGGCGACACTTTGGGGAGGCTTATGTCCAGCAGTGGACGTCTTTCGGCTGAAATGATGATGGTGATGATGATGATGGTGGTGGTGTTGCGTGGAACATACAACTGTACTGGGATGGTATTTTAGTCTAAACCGTTATCATCATCTGTGCTTAGTACCTACATGATGACTTCACATTCCTTACGAAGTCGTTTTAGAAATCGCTCAGTATTTATCTATAAAAAGCTAAATCTAACCTCACAAGTCAAAATTCAACCCCTTCAATATTCCCCATTTATTTATATCTCGATGCGAACGTGTTAATGAGAATATATGACACGGTATCATATGTTCCAATTGACTGAAGATTTTTCTTGAGGGGATCAGTTGTTTACGGTCCATGAAGCAGTCAATTTGTTTCTCCCGAGATAAGTAATACTGAGGGCGGTCATACGTTTCTATATTGCTATGAAATATTGTTTTAATCTTAATTGTTATTTTGCAAGAAGTATTACGGCTCAGAGCAGAGCACAAGGATCATCATCTGCCTAGCCTTTTCCCAAACTATGTTGGGGTCAGCTTCCAGTCTAACCGGATGCAGCTGAGTACCAGTATTTTACATGGAGCAATTGCCTATCTGAACTCCACAACCCAGTAACTGGGTAATACGATACCCCTTGGTAAGACTGGATGGCAGACTTTTGGCTTCTGACTGCTCGTAACGACTGTCAAAGATCTATATACAAATGACAGCCGGGACCAACGGCTTAGCGTGCAGAGCACAGGGACGGCAATGTGAATTGTGGGTTCAAACCCGCACAGGCGGTTAATTTTATGTAATTTAAGTATCTCGAATTTTAAAGGTTTTATTTTTTGCACTGAAGTCTAATCCGTTTTTAAAATAAAAATTGCCTGAGTAACTCCTTACAACATCAGCTATCAGTAAAAGTCCCGTCCAAATCGGTACAGCCGTTTATGAGATTAACCGGAACAAAAAGACAGAAGTACCATATTTACTTTCGTTTGCATTCAGTAGAAAGCAGTTACTTTGAAACTACAAACAGACACTTCCATTTTATTTATTTGCATAGATGTTTAGTAAAAAGTAATAACGCAGTAATGACGTCGTCTACAAACTACCCTGCAGCTGTTATCATTGCTTATACTAACAGTCTTAAACTTGCTAGACTGCCTACACCCTAAGTGATAAGTTTAATGAAACGAGCGTGGATTTTCACAAGGGAATGGTTTACCTTCGCGTTTTGTTTGCTTTCGACTTTAAAATTCATCAACAGGTGAATCCGGTCTGATGGAAAGTTTTGTTAAGTGCTTTTAATAAACATGTTTCAATATTTTCTGTGTAGCTGTAAAATATTAAATAATCGTTCAATTATTTTGTTTAGAACAATAGGTTCTGACATCTAGGCATTCTTTCTCGTATATAATTTTATTCTAAAGTGATAGAGAATTTAGTATAGGAATAATAAATTCATCAGAAGCTGTCATAAAACTAACCCCGCGGTATAATCGTTCTTAATATAGTAGATTTGCTACGTCAAAAAGTCATTACAGTATTTTATGCGATTTTTACAAACATCTTTGTAAAAACCTCATAAAATTGACTCCATTGCGCGCAAAAACATCGCAACATAAAGATAAAAAAGTGAACAGCGAAATTGGGGCATCATTCAAAAAATTACCCATCGTCAACCTTGTGAAGAAGCCTTGCAATGATGGCGGTGGATATGGTACAAGTAAAGACATTCTAGCGTTAGCTTGACTTAAATTGGTACTGAAAAATTGTACACCTGTGCAATATATGTGCAATATCATGTCAGGTGGTTGGGCCCACGTATGTTGTCCGTACCCGCTTGAACGAAGATTTACTTCTCTTGTCGAAGATAATATGAATTTTATGTAAGATAGTACACGATGTTACACACGCATGTTTGTAGTGAACACGTAAGAAAGAAATTTCGATTTCTATCAAATAATTGATATGCTAAAGCTGTTCTAGGTAGCCCTACGGCGTAGCACTACGGCGTAGCACTAAGGCGTAGCACTACGGCGTAGCACTACAGCGTAGCCTAATGGCGTAGGCCCGACTCTCATGTCATCAACATGTATTTTTAGCAATAATTTTTTTTTAAACTCCGGCTCTTCAACATTCATCTCAAGTCCCCTTTTCTCCATTACTTCTCTTCGTCATAAAATTCGCTCATCCCTTGTACCCCAGCTAAAACATTTCGGGTTATCCGGTATTCGGGTCACGAGTTCCGGCTATGGGCCGTGTCCGATGGATGGCTGCTCATCCCAGATCAATCGCTGAACGGAGGTGTTCTTAATGGAGATTTTACACGTGATTTCCGGAGACGTTGGCGTTTCTGCCAATACGTCTATGGCTGCCATTAAATTGAGAAAATTGGGCTTTTTTTTCTGAGGTGCTGAAAGGTTTTGTTTGTGTTAAGTCATTGAGGTTTGTGAGGAAGTGTGTCAGCAAGTATGGTCGTATATTAATTTATAATAAAATACATCATGGCGCTGGTCTCATCATCTACGTTAAATGCAACTGTTTAGATTATAATACATTGTTTGTAGAAAAAAGTTTAACACCATCATTCAACCACATTACCGAAAAGTTAAAAAAAAACCACAATATTTAATATTGTATTCCATAAAATGATAAACGACGAACCCTAGAACAAGTACCATCTTTCTCATAACGTAAGCAAAATAAGCTGCGTCACGGTTGCTTGAATGACGTTTTGTGGAAGCTGTGTGCGGGCAACGCAGATTTCTCAGCTTTATTTTTTCAGGTGATGGATTGCCCGTGTTTTCTTGTGTAATTTCCGGGCACTAATTGCTCTGGGCATCCGTCACGGTTGCGGGCAAATGAGGAAAAGCGGAAAAACGGAAAAAACCCGCTAATGCCAGCCACAGCTGATAATAAATAATTGTCCATGTTGCGGCACAGGTAACGTTCGTCGGCGAGAGCTTCTGAGATGAATTAGTTCGTAGAAATAGTAAGAAAGGTGAGAAAAGTACCGTTGACCTTAAGCTAATTGACACCTTACTGTTCAAAAATCATTTTGCATAACTGCCAAAGAATGGTAGTTATGATTTGTATGTTCGGACTCAAAGAGATTCAAATATTTACGAGCGATAGACGGGCCAAGACGAAGCAAAGCGTTATCCAATGATGTGTCAACTTGTTGCTACTTAGCTACTTAATAAATCAGTCTGTCTGGATTCATACGCCCGCTTGTCAGTTAGCATTCGTGTGTCAAATCGAAAATATTTGGGATCTATATTTTTGTATGAAAATATTCCCGTTGTCCGCTCTGTACGTGTATATCTCTTTGTTCGGATTACTTAAGTTGGTACTCAATTTGCTTAACAAATAATGTCCTTGTATGTACGGAGCAAAAGGTATATAATATGTAGTACCTAGTCTGGGCTATATACGTATATTATTAGAGGGCTTGTTAGTTCAGCACTATAATGAAGCAAATTGGCATCTTTCGTAGAATACGATGCCTAGATTTCCCAAGAGCTCTAAAGAATATATTGGGGGATGATGTGAAAATCGAATAGAATTATATTAATAAGTTGTGTTTAGGTACCTACACTACATCATACATTTATATTTGGAGATGTTATCATAATCCTATCGTTTAGAGGAGCTCTTGGCTAAATAATATCAGCCGCACGGGTCGATCTTTAAGGTTAAGCCGTGCTTGCCGAGGTTGGTCCATGGATGGGCGACCATAATTACAGACAGAGTTTCCTCTGTGCCTCGGAAAGCACGTTAAGCCGATGGTCCCGGCCGTCATTTGGAGATCTTTGACAGTCGTTACGAGTAGTCAGAAAGCCAAAAGTCTGACATAGTCTTACCAAGGGGTATCGCATTACACAGTTACTGGGTTGTGGAGGTCAAATAGGCAGTAACTTCATGTAAAATACTGGTACTCAGCTGCATCCGGTTAGACTGGAAGCCGACCCCAAGATAGTTTGAGAAAAGGCTAGGCAGATGATGATCATAACCCTATACTGAGTTTTTTTTTCTTTTAATGTTCTCGAAAGCTCTAACGATTTTTTTTTATATGGCCACTCGCAGATCAACCTGCTAAGGTTATTTCTGTTCAACCGGACTTCGATGAAAGCTGCAATATACCGGTTTACGGGGGCGAAAAATCGATCTAGGTAGGTCGCATATATAGATATTTCACCCGAGCTGAGCAGAGCTCGGTCACCCAGTTACTAGTTAGTCCAAATGATACTTACGTCCTATAATTATAGAACCTGAGCATAATAAGTCTGTAACTATTAGCTGTGTATTAATTTTGTTGTACAATAAAGTATATTCTATCTATCTAATCCGATGCTGGTACACAGGCCTCATCTCTGTGAGAGTGAGTGAATCATACCTCCTCCAGGTGATGCCACCTCACCTGGAGGAGGTATTTTACTACCTATTTACTAGATGCAGGAGAGCAGCGGTGACCCAGTGGTGGCAGCCCCGACTTGCTAGCACTAAGCCGTGGGTTCTACCCCAGGCAGGCGCATTACTTTGTGTAATTTATCTCAACACCACTACCCTAAAAACAGTGAAGGAAAACATAGTGAGGAAACCGGCATAACCGAGAACTAAACATTCGAAGAAATGTGACATCTACCAACCCGCACTGGGTCCGCGTGGTGGAATACAGCCCACTCGCTGTCATAGAGAGGAGGCTTGTGACCCAGCAGTGGGAATATTATAGGCTGATGATGATGATGATGCAAGACTTTACCGTCACCATGCATATAATTATGCGTTGCAGTATGGAGTTTCTCTCTCGGCTCCGGTCATCCGGCTTATTCGGTACAGTAAAAGCTCAGAAAACAAAAAGAAACCCTGTTTTAATTTTTCCAAGATAACAAATCAAGTGACAAGTACCGACAGTCCTCAGAATAATGTACCTCCGAGTAGGTACAGCAATAAAACAGCCAAGTCGTTTAAGGTCCAGCCAGACGTATTATTAAAAGATAACATCTCGGCTGGTTATAAAAATATTAGATTGCCTTAACGTTGTGACAACGAGACAGTTCTTGTTTTGATTGTCGTCTGGGATTTATCTTGATGCTCCTTCGCTCATTTAGGATAGGTGGATGGAAGTTAGTGTGTTTTCTTTTAGAGAACTTTGCACAACACTAGGAATTATAGGAATTTCTCCTTTATTGAGAGTTCGTTGACAGACGTGTAAACACACATTCACAAATAGCCAGACCCGGAACAACTAACTGTAAGTCTTACAAATATTTATTCCCTGTGAGATCGAACTTGCGACACGCAGCGCAGCAGCCAATCGCTCAGCCTCTGCGCCTGCCGTAATAACTGTGCCGTCTGTGTTTGATTCGATTACAAAAATTTCGGTCGAATTATGGATATTCAAATTTTCAATTTGTGACTCCAAACAGTTCGGTACGTAAGTAAGTAGCTGCAGTTCTAGAAAAATGGTTTAACTTTGGTTAGAGGAAACCGAAACGGAACGTAACATTGCATCAATCAAATTCTCAGTTCTCAGTTTTTTTTTTCGTTTTTCTGTGTGCTTGATAGATTCTGGTCCTGTCATGGTTATTATTAATAAATAGCTTTGTACTAAAGCAGTTCGTATCTCAGCTGAGTCCTACTCCAATACAGCAAAACCCGATTCTTTATAACCACAACATTTCTTTTAATGTTTAATCGTCAAGCAATAAACTATGAAAATCTCGATTTTTCTCCTAAAACAATTACAATCAAATAAAATCCAGAGAACATTAATAACGTTTTAATAATTTAACAGCTTCGCCATTCGAACAATGTTTAATCTTTTCACGGGATAAGAAAAGAGAGTTGTAAGCGGAAAAAAATCTTAGAATAAGGGAAAAGTATTTTCATTTAAATTGCCAGTAAACTTTGAATTGAGTTTCGTTGAAGCAAGTAATCTTATTCTTGAATTATTCATGTAATAACGATTACTTTATACCTTTTGTCGTTGAGAAATGATGAAATAATTGGTATTGTAGAGGTGTGTTGAAATGGTCGGGTTTCGAAAATAGTTGCATGTCCCAGAGTCCACCAAGTTATATTTAATATTGTTTAAGGAAATTTTAAAACGTAGTTGAAGCTTTCCGTGACCCAAGGGCTGGCTTTTACCTTGGCCAAAGGTAAAGTGTTGCCATATAACGTGGAACACCGCCAGTCTTTTCGGCATTTGACAGCGTTGAAGAGTTTTGGATGCGCTTTTTTATTTTATTCTAAGTTTATTCAATAGTTTTGAATTTTATTATTGCACATAGTAAACGAATATTGTTTATAACATGGTTTGCGTGATTATAAATCTTACAAAATTATCGGTCGATAATTGTGTTTATTCCAAAAAGTCAAAATGCTTTAGGATAGTTGTTTTTCGTATTAAAAATCGTACGAATTCACTTTATGCTTATGTCCCACGTTTGTGCTAGGACATCAGGATGTTATTCAAATCCAAGTCAACAAATCCTACAGCAAGAATTATTATGCTAACCCAAAAACTGTTCCCAAAAGTTACAACTACAGAACAGTCTCGAATATTACATTCAGCCAACATAATTCTGTGGAGAACAAAACAGATTTATAGCACGTAAATCTGTAAGGTTGTCGTGTTAATAATTTTAAAGTTGGTACTGGATTTGAGCAACCCTAAAGTTTCTCAATTTATATTCATATTTTAAACCTGACCAACTCCGGGCTGTTTGCTTGGAACTTTGAGTTGATACATACTCGATTTTATGCAGCCTTGGTGGAACTGTGACGATGTGATTGGATCGCTTATTCCGCGGAACTTTACATAATTATGCATGTGCTTGCTTGCAATAAGCGTGTATTACAAAGATGGGAATGCGTAAATATAGCAACCTATATTCATTTGGCTTGCATAATATTATGTGAGAAAGTCACCAATTTATTTTTAATGCAACTTACGTATGATAATGTTTATGACGCTGACTTGGAAGTCTTTAAATAGACTCCGGACCCAGGTTGGCCGCAGAAAGGGAAACCTGCACTGGTGGAGATTCGTTGATGTCTCGCCTCTGGAGTAAAAATGTACTGCTGTTCCACAATATATGGGGCACTTAATATTGTGTCCTGTTGTCTGTTCATTACAAAAACTGATAGACTCTACTAAAGCGCGAAACTTGTGGCTCAGTTCCGGGCCGACTCAATTTAGATTGCCATCGACACGCTAAGAAAATGCTTTCAACTAAAACAAATAATATCGACAAGCATTAACATTTGTTATTCATTAAAAATATTTTACCATGCAAAATATTATAAAATTCTCACCAATTTCGATATTAAAGTGGAGAGTTTTATATATTCCAGAGAGACACAAAGCCAGGTCATATCTGTATGGTAATGATTTTCCGTAATGATGTCTTTGAAGTATTGAGAGCGGAATTTCAAGTAGAACGATGCGGTATCGATTCAGAGAACACTTTTATTTGCATTTAACAAAGGAAGGGCGGGATTCCAACTTGCGTATTCCGATGAAAATACATGCATGAAGAGTTTTTGTACATGAAGTTTTTTAAAGGTTTCTAAGTATGTTTCAATAGAAATTGTACGTTACTGCCGGTTTTTTTTTTAAGAGTATAACATGTTTTTAAATAAAACTTAATTTTAATACCTTCTAATAACTCCTAAGCTATCCTCGACTACACAATAATATTCGTACATGTACATTTATATAAACACGTTACAATTATACAGCAAATTTTTAAACTTTTGTGGTGATTTCTAACGACTGCTGTATAATTTCTTACCTCATATTTTATGACTTCTAATTATCATGTAGTTTGTAAGTAAAATCCTGATATCACAAGTATTACGTTTAAAATAAGTATTTTCAATTTTAAAATTCTACGTTTTGATATCACACTTTCCTCCGAGTTCTTGCAAGTCTCAAAATTTTTTATTCAACAAGATGTTTAGGCTTCTTGGTCATACCGACTACATTGTTCACTAGTGTTAGTTTGAAATGCCTTTATAAATAAAATTGAAATATTGTAACTGAATTGAAGTCACAGGCACTAGACTTGTCAACTGAACTAGAAGTTTTTGGTATTGCCAAAAGACGAAATCCCTTTGTCTTAAAACGTCACGACTTCGTAACTCTTCACCACTAGAGTACCTAACTAAACTCACTCCAAGTTCCTAGAAGCTACTAAATATTTGTCGCACATTTCAAATAAAAGTTTTGTTGGAATAGTTGATTCGGATCACGTGTGCTGTGCGCGAGTGAACGAGAGTGTGCGGAACACACCGACGACGAATCGGTGAAGACGGGAATTTATTTGTGTCTCCAATCAGCCCTCAGACATTTGAAGACAAAGCGCTTTCTAGAATGCACGGAATTACTCAGACGTTTCGTTTTTTCTTTTAATAAATGGTAGTTTGGTTTTTTTGAACGCATGTGTAATCCAATTTGTTTTGTTGTAGCCTCTCAAAGATTAACAGAAGTTGGAAAGCGAACAGTCAGTTGTAGGAAAGTAAAATGAAAATCAGTATTTCAGTTCCACGATTGCGAGCAAATTGTCTAACAACCTACCAATTGTGACATGATGTATAGAAATACTATCCAAAAATGATTCTCCTGCAAATATAATTACAAAACGGATTCCCCAAACTCCACAGATTGTTTTCCCAATAAGGCAATAATATAATAGACAGGCCAGGTTATTATAACAAAAAAAACAATAGTCATCTATCAAAAGTATCATAACTGGGTCAAATACCGACGCAAAATATATTTTTTGCAACCGTTCATACATCATTTTCTCTGACGTCCAATTTTCTCTTCCTAATTTAATTTCGTACGTTCAACTCTGTAGTTTACCTTAATTTATTATTGTAGTACATATTTTATTAAGATAAGGTATTCGAACGGCAATAAATATTTGTTCTGCTCTAATATCCACTTTGTATTAATTTACTAAGATGCCTCATCTCTTACCAAATGCTTTCGAAAATAAAGAAAAAGTCAACAATATTATTAATGCACTAAGGGTCAATTTAGCTCAGCATTTCACTGTTTTTCCCCATTTTCGAAACGCGTTTAACCTCAAATTATTTTTCTCAATTATTTAATCCTAAAAGTGATTTACTGGAAGAAAAATGAAATATAACTTGTACTTATGTTGTAAAAGTAAGTCTGGGTAGAAGTCATAATTTACCAGCAAAAAACCAGTTGTATAATTAGGATACATGATACAGCTTGAATTAAACTTAAAGTAATTTGCATTTCGCAGTAAGCGAGCTTAAGTTACGGGCCCCTGCTTCCGCTGTAGGCTGCGGTAAGGTCGTATTATATGGCCCAGCAACATTCCCTGTGAAACATGCCAGTTACACCTGTTCTTGACTGCCTATTAAATCCTGTTGCCTGGGCTAAAAACTATTGTTTTAGGACATTTTTTAGGTGTCTAGTTTCTATAGAAGGTGTTGTTTTGTATCCTCGTCAAAATTCAGGAGGTTGTCACAAAATACATAAATAATCAATTAAAATTACGTTACCTAGTTAATTATGAATAAATCCTGATATTTTTGGTTGTTTAAGTTTGTTAGTATTTCAGAATAACCTCCTTACTTTACCATAATTTCTTATTCCCAAAACCACTTGTTTTGGGAATAAGAAATTATCGAATACACGTTTCCGATTGTTTGTATGTGTGAAAGCGCGGCTATAGGTCAAAAATGAGACCAGCCGCGTTTAAATCACGGGTGGTTCACACTTTTCGATTTCCGTAAATAAGAAAAAAAAATACCTTTTAATATTGATTTGGACCGAGAATCATTAGCATACTCACCGCCTTGAATTTGACGAAGATGCAAAACAACACGTTGTATAACAAACAGAAGGCCTAAACTGGTGACTTTTGTTTAAATAACAGGTCGTATTTCTACAATGAATGTCAATAGGATTCATTTCATTTCACTCATTTTAAAAAAAAAAAAAAAGTTGCCCCACTTTAGGAATTTCTCCTGTATCGTGGGTGCGTTTACAAACATTTAAACTCACATACACAAACAGCCAGACCCGGAACAACTATCTGTAGGCCATATAAATATTTGTTCCGTGCTAGAACCCGCGACACGCAGCGCAGCAGTCGATCGCTCAGCCACTGCGCCAACCGTGCCGTCAACGGCACCCATTAAGCCGTGATTGGCTTAATTCAGTAGCTTACACTTCAACTGTGGCGACAGAAAAACACAAAACTAAAATAAATGTACCAAGTTTGACACATTGATTTAATGTTTCTCGACAAGCAGTGCTGCACACTTAAATTGGTACCACTGTTATGTTAATATTGTACATTTTAACTTTTTGATTTGAGAAACAATTCGGAATAAAATGTACCAATGGCGTATGCCCAGATTCCCACTGGACATCCTCATGTTGCACTAAGAAAATGTAAACCGCATGCCACGGTAGTATTGGACAACAGTGTACTTACAAAGTTAAAACAGCTTGTATTTCTGCTGACCTTGTTAAGAGCCGAGTTTAACGCTATTTCCCTGATACTGCTATATACTTAGCAGTTTAATCGTACACAATGTTGACAATCCTTCGTGAAGCTTACGTAGCGATGTGCCATGCGGGTCATGCTACTAAAATTAAGGTTTTGTTTGAGTGGCAACATCGTTAAGAAGGCAATATTGCTCGATAGCGTGCGCTTTTAATGAGTTCGCTTCGGTTAGCGATACTGTCACGACGTTGTACTAATTGGGGTAAGCAGGTGTTTCAGCAAAATGTAAAGGTGGCCTTCTTAGTGAGCCTAAACTGGATGGATAGTACAAACGAAGAATACCAAGCAAATTTTAACCTAATACTTGCTGGTATAAATAAAAATACATATCGTAAAAATTTGAAGGCGCTTTTCATGGAGGTCTGTCAGCTTTCGATGCGGTTTTTACCATCATTTAGACATTTTATTCGTACAACAAACTTTAAATGATTTAAGTAATGTTAGTTGCTGATTAATTAAAGCCATCGAGAAGTTTTGTTTGATATTAATCTTATTTATCATAAGGAAATTTATATTTGAAACGTGTTTTGCTTACTAACTATAATTGCATCTAAGTATATTTCTTGTCAGTACAAGCAAGTCATTCCCATATAAGATTTCGCAACTCCAAAGGAATTGAAAAAGTCAATTTGGTGCTTACAAGATTTAGAACTTTGTCCACCAGTCCAACGCTTGGTATAAATAAGAACTAGGTTTTATAATCTAATTATAATTATAGTGTTTCCGTCTCATTAGTTTAGTTATCTTTGACGAATCAGCTTGAGGCTTCTGATTACAGAAAGGTTCATATTTTACCTCGGGGCAAATTATAATTGGGTTTTTCATTTTTATAAGTGTTGGAATTGGCAATAGTCAAGCAAGAGGGTTCTGTCATTCCATTTGGAATAAGGAAATAAGTACATACAGTTACATTTATGCTCTTAACACCTTTGGTTCTGGGTACTTATCTCCACGAAAAATTTATATGACCAACTTTATAATCTTACGAGCGAAGTGCCAACGAACGGCAGTATCTTGTGTCGTGGTTTAACCCTTGCCACCAGAACTACAAGTCAAACTGCACATGTCGATGTACAATAGTCCCTTTGTACAAATCGACATATCTAAACACATCAACATGGTTTACAGGCTCTCCTATAAATGTAATTTAGAATCGTTAGAATTTTTATAACGCTCTTGTTAATAAGATTCAAATGATTCTAACTTGTACTGATCTGTTCTAATTGTATTGTTGTAATTAATTGTACTGCATGGTGTCAGACGTAAAGAATAGCACCATCCCATATCTTCCCGTGGGTGTCTTATGAGGCGACTAAGGGACTTGCCAGAGAATGGGCAGCAGCGTTCTTTGTGCTTTTGTGATAACCGTACTGCGATCGCCAACCCACCTGCCAATCGTGGCGATTATGGCAAAACCCCCCCCATGTTATGTCAATGTGGCGAAACTTTGGGGAAGCCTATGTCCAGCAGTGGACGTCTTTCGGCTGAAATGATGATGATGATGATTCTAAATTATATTTTATGAATGTAATTTAGTACTAAAAAGTAGAGTTTTTAATGGCGCGCTTATAACGGTCTCCTGCAAACCATGTGTTTAGATATGTCGCTTTGATATTAATGTCTCTCTGCTAACAAGTAGGAAAATGGTGATTTTCTATTTAAAGGCACCAATGCCACAATACCCTAAATTAACTGCCTATACTGCGGGGTTCACAGCGAATTGCGAGAATCATATGTAGGACACAAACTAGTGCATTATGAATGCTTTGTTTACCATTTGGCCAGTGTCCTGCCAGCTTGTCATTACTAATGGTTATGGCCGACACACGTATGCGGCATTGAACGCTGCCAATGCAGTGGTAATGTAGGTTCTCCTTTAAGTAGGACTGAGTATTGAACAACACGTATGTAGTAGCAATTAGGTACTTTCAATATTGAAGTAAGTTTTTAATACATCTGGCATCATCGTTAAAATAATATTTTGGATTACCAACGAGTTTGTGTTACAATTTCTTATATCAAATTAAATCTAGAACAGGATACATGGTCATGTCACGCTTACTCAATTATAGGTAACCATATCTTACCCATTATCGAGTGCTATAATTAGGAATACAAACAATCGTGCAATTAATGATTAGAATAAAATATTTTAAAATATACAGGCAAATCAAATTAAATAGTGAAATTAAAATAGAAACAGATTATAAATAAAATTAAATAAAAATGTTGATAAATATTTAAAAGCACTGTTTTGTTATACATATTTTATAGGACTGCCATGTTGGACTAGTGGTCACAAGTTCGACTACTGAGCAAGCGGTCCTGGTCGATTCCCGGGACGGGTAAAGTGCTATTGGGTTTCTCCATCAGGAATTTCTCGGTAGTAGTAACATCTCTCACGAACACTTCGGGTATAACTAGCGTGACGTAATGTTATATTATTTTATAGGACATACTTAATTAAGACACCAATCAACTTAAGTATAAAGTATTGAACATTAAGTGTGTCGAACCGTTAAATAAAAGCATGAAGCATTTACTTAAGCTGTACCAAGTAAGCACTGCCAAAGCCACCCCTCTTCGTTCACACAAATAATTTGAAAGCATCGAAATATATTTATAAATAACCACACCAGTCAAGCGATGTAAAAGCTCGCTAGAAATAATTGCATAGTTAAAACGCTAACCACAACAATTTGACGGGCGGCATGTAAACAAAAAACTATTAAAACGTAGGTGTACAGCTACCGTAAAAAACGTGAATTCGATTCAAAATAAATTATTCATAGAACGTCATACACATCGACGTTTAAAAGTAATATTTTTTTCTTATTATGACCGATATTATGTCCACGTGGGCAAAACGATTTCACTCCGTAATAGGATTACGGATTTTATTACATGCAGCAGAAATATCGTTAGGAAGGCAATTTTGGCGGCAGATATTGGCTATTAGCGTTCGAGGTAATGCGTCCTCGATATCCATGTAGGTATAACGACTAAAACTTAAGCATATTTGTGGCTTACGTAGGTATATGTAAATGCTCGCTATACGGTTTTGAACGTGATTATGTGGAGTCCGGGATGGGATTCCGTGAACAGGATCCACGTTTAAGGTAGTAGTTTGATCGTGTTGTGGTAAATAACACCGGTTTAATATTGTACCATGTTTATGAAACTAGCGTTTAATGCGAATTTGGTGTAAGTTCCTCGAATATGATAGCTGTGAAATTGGATTAAGGGTTATTAGATGGAAATTGTTGTAACTAGACATATGTTTCATGAAAATGTATGTTTTCTTATTAAGGGAATGAAAATATATTGTTTTGTGCTCGTATCATGAAAAGATATCAAGAGTTTCGACAAAAAGGTGATCAGTAACTTTCTCTTCTTTGCAGTCAACATCTTTAAAATACAAAGTGATTTTAAACTACTAAACCATTTTTTTGTTATTCAAAGTATTTTTAAATATTGAACCCACGGCTTCTCCTACCGCAATCTTAATTTTTGATTAAACTAGTAATCGGTAGATTGATGAAACTAACTCAATTTGAAACTAGCTCTAACGAGGTAACCGCTCTTAGGAAAAAAAATTGACTAACAACGCGCTTCAGTTTTGTACAGAAAATAAAATGTTTGTGGATGTCCATCATCGTTACCCCAATTTGTTCGAAGTCAGCGCAGCATGGTTTTTTCTTCGATATTCTTGTTAATGTGATCTTATAAATATTATAAGCAGCAGCAGCTGATAAAATTAAATAGCCTCGTCTCTCATGCTAGAAATTGTATCAAGCATCCGGGCAAGTACCAATGTGACTTTTTCACTTCATATTAAGTTTATTTTGGCATCACAGATGTCAGATGTCAGATGGAAACCTGGACTTATAATTAATATAAGTCTGAATTTCCAACCCGCCTTCACCCAGCAGTGGGACAGTCATTGGGTGGTATTGTTATTTAATTATTAGCGTAGAAATTATCTGTACGCTAAAAAAAGGTATAAAACAAAAATACTAATACTTATTATACATCCAGTTCGGTTCGGACGGTTACGTCACTACGGCGTAGCTCACAGAGCTACAATTATATTTTGTTTTACGCAACGCCCTAAGCGTGGGCCTAGTACGAACGGGTCCGTGGCTTAGGCCCCCAGTGGTGGAGGCACCTGTGGCCGAAGCCCCCGTTTATAACAATTTAAAATCTATTCTAACGCGTGAAGTAATCTTGATGTAAATCTGGACGATTTTAAAATTGGAAGTACTAGTTTCGCACAAAATATTTAGGCTTATTAGGTTTTAGGCTTGTTTCACATATTTTGTACTGTATATATGTGATTCTACCTGTGCATATCGTAAACATATAAACCAAAATAAAATGGGTTAATTGTATTTTCCATTTAAAAATCGTATTTTATTTATGTTTACGTAGCACGTTCGTGGTAGGCCCTCGAAATTGTTTATATAGCTACGTAGGTAATACTTGTAGACAAATTTTCTGTTGTCTCAAATTCTCACACAGAATTAAAAACCACCCTGTAAATCTATCAGTCTTCAGCATCATAATAAGCTGACCAGAATACCTGACTACGACAACTATAGTATCACTAATTGCAATTTAATGGACAAACAAACGTCCCAACGAAACTCTCGTTAGTACCGAGTAATATAGTGTATAATCGATCACAGTAAGGTCAGCTCCTCATTAACTTCTTAATTAAGGGCCAGGAACGTGATCCGAACGGTAATTTTTAACTTTAACAACCGGGAAGCGGCTTTGATATAATTTGGAAACTTTTATTATTTCGTGTAAGTACTTAAAATTCTATTTGAGTACGAAATAAAAAGCGTAATGAAAATTTTGTTAAAGGTTCCTCGAATTTGCATTGTGATTGGAAATGGGAATGAAATAATGATGTTAGTTTATTATGGTACGGTTTACAGTGGTTTTTTGGAATATTAAAGCTGAATTTAAGAGATGAGCGTGTATTTTTGGTTGTAGAATTTGTGTATCTTGCATTTGAAGATTTTTTTTTTTATTTTATTCGTTTTTATTGAATTATATTAAGTTATTCAAATTAAAGTACTAATTTCTAAATCTAAATTAATTACTAAACATAAAACTACATACTCTATACATTGATATCCGGAAGAGCTCGTGGCTAAATAATAACAGCCGCCCAGGTCGATCTTTAAGGTTAAGCCGTGCTTGCCGAGGTTGGTCTGTGGATGGGTGACCATAATTACATATCGAGTTTCCTCCGTGCCTCGGAAAGCACGTTAAGCCGTTGGTCCCGGCTGTCATTTGTAGATCTTTGACAGTCGTTACGAGTAGTCAGAAGCTAAAAGTCTGACATCCAGTCTTACCAAGGGGTATCGTATTACCCAGTTACTGGGTTGTGGAGGTCAGATAGGCAGTCGCTTCATGTAAAATACTGGTACTCAGCTGCATCCGGTTAGACTGGAAGCTGACCCCAAGATAGTTTGGGAAAAAGGCTAGGCAGATGATGATGATATCCGGTTCTAAAGAAGAATGTACATACATAATTTTTTTTCAAATGAAATGATAATAGACGAAGCAGTTGGTTGATATTAATAACGTTATAGGAGTTTTAGTCGACTGCAAAGCTGTTTTTTTTAATCAAAACCCAAGCTACATTCATTTCACACTAATAACTCACAAAATTAATACAAATCCAAATACCTGGGGAAAAAGCAATTCCAAATAGTCAATCGAGTGGTCACGACTGAGCTGGCCAATTAGTGACGTGTGTCGAAATCTGTTTACTATCGTGGCTAACACATGCCTAGTTTTATATTACGACACTAAATGTTGCCTGTAGTTTCATCGACTATGATCGAGTGTTAACCAATAGGTGTCCCCAACATTTGGTTGCTCCAAATATACCGATATTAAGTAAAAACTTTCGCATTAGTGCCATTTGTAGAGATGAAAGCTACATAACATGGCGCCGATTGCGTTGAGTTGTAAAACGGCTGTTATGCTTTAGTCTAAAAAATTATCACTGCTAAGTTCCTTTTTATCACGATCACACATTCACACACTGGCTATTAGCCCACTTAATTTATCATTAAAACGTTATTTTGGTCCATCAATCATAATTCCCGAGAATATTCTCAACAAACAAACTCACACACTTATAGTGGCCAGACATTAGTGTTTTAATTTGCCCAACCGTCCGTTTCATACTAAAGTTTTGGTCCCAGTACGATAATTAAACAGCAGTGGGTAGGCCAGTGCGTTTTCGGAATTGCCGTACGAATTTTCTGGACAGCACTAGCCAATCAGTTATGGTAATGATGCGAAAGATGCCATTGATTGGACAATCAGTGTGTATAACAACGTTTTTGTTTGTGGAGACAGCATAAGTTGTTTTGAAAACCACTTTTGGAGCAGAGGTTCCTCGTGACAGGAAAGGCCGGGGAACTAGCTGTATCTAATAAATTTAAATGAAATTTTAATAAATTTCATGTCATAATAGTATTTTTTCACATCTGCTATACCTATACCGGTTTTTAATATTATTAAACCATTGAAATTAATCGTTATCTACATTAAAATCGGTCTATTTACGACAAGAATAGATGCCAGTAGGCATCTATCTATCAACTCCTGTTGTATGAAAACTGATTTTATCAATATCCACTATCAGAATTTTCCTGCTGTTGGCTGTGTTGGGTAACCGCTGCTTGTGCATAGAGCCATCTGCTTGTATTTATCCAACAAATATAAATCAAAACATCCACAATTTAAAAGTTAAAACTAATTTGTTTGCCTCCTGTTTTCCAACCCATAAAACCCAAACAAACCAGCTACATTTCCCAAACACCCACAAAATTTAAACGGAACAAAACGTACGTCACATCAGCAACGAATCCCAAGGGCGCTGCCGAATAACATCACTAAAGTTATCACACGATTCGTTGCGCCCGTGCTAATGAAATTAACCCCCATTTCGGACGGAATGGAACAACGAGAGTAAGTATGTAACAGAGACTGAATTTCATACAGTCAAGCTGAATAAATTTGTTTATCTTCTCACAATTGTCGCTAAAGTACTCATATTTTATTGCAAAGTAATGGTGTGCTCGGTCTTCCCACATTGTCATCGCAAAAAATACTGCTACAATTTAACATAACTCTACAAATAGATATTGCTGATTTTAAATCGTGATATGCTAATGTCGTCTGAGAACAGTACATTCACGATCAAGCTTACAGTTGTTTGTTTCGATGGTGACACAGTGATGACTTAATTGAAAATACGTGCTTGGTTGTTAGTCACTTCTGCTATCAATTTTCTGAGTTACTAATAATAATTATGCCTAGGCATGTACTGAAGTCAAGAGAAGTCATACATCGAGCATCACTATTAACATAGCGAAGACATTCCGCACTACATACTTAGGTATGTGTACCGCAGTGCGTTTCGAAGTTTGGACTCTGTATCTTATCTACTCTTGTACCGACACGTTGTAAGGCTGGTAATGAGTACGAAATACTGGTAATGAGATGTTCGTTACAACATACGTGTCGGTCTGACTGTTGTTATTAACGGAATGGAAGCACATAAATGTTGGCTTTGTTGCGTGGTAATGCCTTTATACGGTACAGACTAGTTTTCTTTTGTTTCTGACCAAATTATTATGTTTTGATGTAATTGGGGCAAATGTAAATTGTGTGCTTGACTTCTTGAACCCTCTGTGTTTTCTGTGTACCATGTTTCCAGTTTATTTATATTGGACATAGATATGTGAATTAAAATGATTTCGTCTGCCTGTAATTAATACAAAAAGTTCTACTATTGCCGATACAAGGCATTCTTTGGTTGACTGTCTGTAAACTTCTTTTTTTACTTTTTTGCTCTCGAGAAACAGTACTCACACAAAAAAGTTCTGTTGCAGTTTACCTGTAACAGTGAATGTTTTTCCTGCTGCTGGACAAAGGCTATACCATGACTTTTCAGTGGTTTCCATCCCTGGCTAATGTGAAACACTGTTCTCGGATTTCTGTCTCTCAATTCTCGAATATTAAATCTGTAATTATTGAGATAGGTTTTCACAAAATAAAAGATTATGTTATATTAGAAGTGGAAAGTCCAAAGAAAAAACATAAAAACGTGACATAAAAACCTTAATAGAAGACCTTAATAAAACCTGAAACACCTCATAACAATAACAAAGTAAAATTATACGTCATTCCTTTTCAGAAATATTCAGCCACCATTACTGGGTATTAACGTCATACTTAATCACGAGCTGTTATTTTAAATTAAGTCAAGATGTTGATGAGTAGCTTAAATATGAATAAAAGAGAATTAATTAGTAAGTTGGACGCCGTAAGGAAAACAAATATTCAACGTTTAAATAGAAGATTCGCTTGAGGCTAGAACGTGTGGAGATAAGGCTGTGCGCACACTGCTGGCACTCATAAATATTTGCATTAAAAATTAAAAATCAAAATATTTTATTTTGCATAGACTTACATGTGCACTTATAAAACGTCGACAAAAGATGCACTTTGCAATTTGCAATAAACATTTCTGAGGAGCTACATCTATGCATAGTTTTTAGACATTGCCTTAGGCTTTTGAGGTTCGATTCATTATTACCACAGTGAATCACAACTTAATTTTAAGCTTAACATTTCAGAATCGAAGCATTTAAGGGGTTTAACTACATAAAAGACATAATTATTTAGTCTAAGTAAAATTAGAAATGTTTTTGCTCCGGACTCGAGAGACATGTTTTTTGGAGACTTTATTTTTTTATTTATTTACAGACATAATGGTCGATTATTTTGCCAATCTTTCTAAAATAATGATCATTCAACCCATCTCACGTTGGCAACAAACGTACTGACACCAATCAGAGTTACATTATAGCTAAATAAACAACTATAGCAAATAGTATGCAATCCGCCTAAACGGATTTTTCTGAGATTAATTAAGCTAAACCTTGTTTGGACGTGAAAGTAATTCATGATCGTCTCAAAGGAACAAACTTTGTTTAAGTTTGTAAGTATTTATTTTTTCTCGGAATCTGTTTTTTGTTTTTATGTTACAATAAACAAATATAAAAAAAAGAACATACGCGTCGAATTGAGAACCTCCTCCTTTTTCTTCGTCGGTTTAAAATTACCTAATAAGACTGCTAACAATTATTAGCAACATCAGGTGGAAAATAATTATTCAACCATAATATCATCTTCTCCCTAACCTTTTATCAATTATGTTGGATCTGCTTCGAGACTAATATAACGCAACAGAATTATAGTATATAATAATATAATATACTATATTTTACATGGGTAACCAACCCCATGTAAAATATAGGTATATTTCAGTTCAGATCCACTATCTGATCTTCACAACCAACTGGGTTACACCCCAAGGCAATTTGTTTATTTTCACGTGCAAGACTGCAAATTAACCATAATAGGTACTTATTTAATGTAGAACGAAATTATTATGAAGAAAAGTCTTGAAGACGTTTGCACAAAGGACATTCAGGTTTAAACTCAACAATTGGCCCATTTCCTCAATTTCAGTCCGTTTTCAAAACTTCACAAAATGCACTCCATTGTTGGCGCCTTCATTCAGAAGTTGGGGTGCGAAATTAATTATGAATTTCCCTATTTTAATCCCGAAAAAAACTTTTTCTAATCTCTCTTTGAAAAAAACTGATCCATTAGATCCCTTTCAATTTTGACGCCTTCATCGCTAAGATGTATTGTGTCCATTGGGGGGAATAATGTAATGGATTTCTACAAAAAAAACCATTATTTTATTGGTATTGTATTTTTGATGTCTTTGTAGGTATTAAAATGGAAAATTGGCTTCAATTTTGATCTAAGAGCATTTCTTTTTTTTCAGTTAATGGTGATAGATTTTGAATTAGTTAAGTGATTGATAATAATTTGGGTTAATTCTGAAAATCTATTGCAGTATAACTACTCAAATTCAATTTAGCTATCCAACAAAGTCATATTTTTTTTATAAATTAAATTGCTCATATTTTTTTGTTTCAATTCGTTCATTTAAATGTGCAATCAATAACCAAAAAATAGACGTATCTCAGTAATACAGTCGTATTATTCATCTAAAAAATATGCTAACATTTCCCAACTATAAATTCCAAAAACAACAAATCCTAACCAATCACCTCTCAGCGACATTTCCTCAAGAGCTAATAGTCTGTAAGTACCCAAAGGATAGTTTTACCCAACTTTTCGACGTCAGTCTGCCTCATCTGTCCAAGACAAAGACTGGGAGTTCTCTAAGTCTTCGTAGAGAGTATTAAAGTCAAACCATCGAGCTGAAAGCCAAAATGCTAATAGTAAATTATAATGACTGCTGGAGTACAAGTTAAGTTATTCTTTCGATTGCAGTTCTTTTATTTTTATTCAATAAACTTTGTAGACATAACAATATCAATCGGTTTCGCGTTTTTTAGCTTGTTTCAGCAAACTGTTTTTGTTTTCGTCTGGGAAAGTTGGACTTTTCTTCGTTTCAAGACATGAATGTTATGGTTTGTTTTTTTTTTACTTTTAAAACCGTTACCATTAGTAAGTTGATCTCTTTGTTTGGTCTAAGGTCCTAAACTACGAATATTTTAGTATTATAATTATAACAGAAAAAGTTAACCGTCATTGGAAAACATAATACACAATCCTAAGCTATTAAATCTTAAAGAAATCATCCTTGGTGTTTTTATTCCAACTTCCACTAAAGCTGGATTCTATAAAATTCATCGCATACAAGGGCACGCAAGTTTGTGTGGGAATCAATTATTTTGATAGAAAATTATTTCGGTACTTGGCTTGTAGATATATAGAAATACATATAAATTAATTCAATTATGAAGTTAGAACCAACAATGACCCGCCCAAGGCTTCGAGAACAAACAGCTCCATTTTTGACTCGCTTCACCCTGTACTGCTGCCCTGTGCATCAGTTTCACCGCTCAACCACAGAAACATACCTTAATTCAATCCCTTATTCACCTGTACATCACTCCCACGCATTACCTTTCTCAAGACTTAGCTGATCAAAGGGTGTGTAAAAAGAAACATTTGTTAAGGCCAGCGAGACGGAAGTGAAGCCCTTTGAGAGTAGATAATAACGTTTCAGACACAGACGTCGACGGGACCCTGGCTAGGATTTTGTGAGGGTTGTATTATGGAAACTGTGCGATATGATGCGGTGACTGGTGGTATGGTCACAGCTAGCGTTTTATCTGTTTTTGAAGCACATCATCCTCCTGCCCTTTTCCCAATTTGTTTGGGGTCGGCGCAGCATGTCTTCTTCTTCCATACTTCTCTATTACCTGTCCTTTCATCAGACACCTCCATTTTTGCCATATCATCCTTCGTTTCTTTGGTCTTTTTCAACTCTTAAACCCATCTACGTTCATACTCAAAATTTTCCTCATGATTGTATTTGAAGCTGGGGAAAAATCTTTTGTTCTGAACCTGTTTATAATCGATATCAATATGTTTAGCAAACAGAAGTTTTAGTTTTCATGACAATGTATTTATTATGAATTCGTATGATCTACAAGAAAAATACATAGGTAAACAATTTGTAGACGAATTGCCATGCTTTTCATATTCTAAGGATTCAAAAAAGATTCTTACTACTAATCTGACGAGCTGTGAATACTTGAAAAATAAATAAATTTGACGTCGTTATTAAGAATTGAGGTAACTATTATAAATAATAGTACCAACCAACTACTGTCCCACTGAAGGGCAAAGGCCTCTTCTCATCTGTGTGAGAAGCCTTTGCAGCAACGCTATAAATATATATATTAATTTTATATATATTTCAATATCTATTAATATATATAATCAATAAAATTAATTTACATAATATATATATATATGTCGCAGTTTGATGATTTTATTCCGCTAGACTCGGAATCATTAGGGCAGAACATGGGTTTCGTGCAATGAAAACACACACACACGGTACACTGCTTTTATCGAACTAACAAATTACTTGTAATTGCAATCCAACACAATAACACTAGGCACCATGAATCGGGTTACAGTTTCGGGACGTCTTGACTCCGCCGCGGTCAGACACAGACTGTCCTACTCGCAGCGAGCCAGAAACATCACGACTCTGTAGTAAGCGCGCTTAGGTGTGGGTAGACTGGTAAGTAGGTCGCTTGACCTTTGGCGCGCTTTCGATTCACAGTCCGTGCTAATGACTAAAATCGACTCCGACATATATATATATATAAATAATTTAATATTTATATCAATTTATATAATAATTAAAAGTCTACAGCAGGCACGAGGTTAGACTTTCATACATAAATATTGTTTGAAAATTCTAGGCCCAAGAAATTTCGATACGAATTATTTCAACACGAAGATTCCACTTTTTTCACACCTGGGTTGCGTAGAAAATGCTACTATTTTGCAACATATTCTTATCCAAGTCGCGTACGCAACTCAAACTTCGAGAATAGCCACAAAGGGCTGAAATGCGCCACTGCCCCGGGACAGACGCCTTTGTTCTTGTGGATTAACTGCGCCTTATCTACCCGGGTCTTATCGCGTACCTCTGACCGTGATCGCTTTAGTTTTAACTTGAATATATAGTTACTGTTTAGTTAGTGGTTTTGAATAATATTGAGCTGTGTTTGTTATCAGTGAATTGATTATGCGACTCTGAAGCTGTGTGACTAAGTAGGTACAATAGTAATAGGTAAATTTAGAGGTTGCTTCTTCGAAAAAAATATAAAATAAATAAGTCTTATTCGTGTGGTAAGGTACCAGGTGTCAGAGTTTTTATGCCGCCCTTGGACCTCTGACTTGGCTTTACATGCCGTCGAGAAATATCTCTCAGATAAGTTTTTTTTTTCGCACGATGTTTTCATTCACCAAAGAAAAACTAACCTTGTTCTTGATAGTGAAGATGGACCAGAGATCCAGAGCAGATTGGGGAAATGGCAACAGAAGCTGGAGACTGTTGGCCTGAAAATCAGCAGAACTAAAACCAAATACATGTTCTGCGATTTCAGCGGACTCTCTAGTCCTGGAGTCATAGCGCTAGATGGCGCTTTTCTTCCTGTCTGCTCCGACTTTCGGTATCTCGGTTCACTCGTGCAAAGCGATGGCAAAATAGATCGTAGTGTTAAGCACAGAATAAACATTGGATGGGTGAAATGGCAGCAGGTCACGGGAACTACGACTCCCGCATTCCCCTTAAACTTAAGGGGAAGATTTATAAAACAATGGTTAGACCTGCTGTCTTGTATGGGTCAGAATGTTGGGCCACAAAAGGGATGAATAAAAGGCATTTGCATGTGGCTGAGATGAGAATGCTAAGGGCGATGTGTGGTATTACGCGATGGATAGAATAAGGAATGAGTACATTAGAGGAAGTCTGAAAGTGGCGCCGGTGACTGAAAAGATGCGTGGAAATAGGTTGTCGTGGTATGGGCATGTGATGCGGAGGAATGAGGAAAATGTCGTGAGGAAAGTTTTGAGTATGAATGTGGATGGGTATAAGGGTAGAGGAAGACCAAAGAAACGATGGATGGACTGTATGAAGAATGATATGGCAAGAAAGGAGGTATCTCATGAGATGACAAGTAATAGAGAGGTATGGAAGAAGAAGACGTATTGCGCCGACCACAAATGAATTGGGATAAGGGCAAAAGAATGATGATGATTTCATTCACCAAAGCTAGTGATAATTATACAATACGCATATGAATCCGAAATATCAGAGAGTGTTTTGGTTTCGAACTCAACTCGAGACCTCTAAGTTGATAAAGTACAAAACGGTGATCAACAATTTTACGAATTGTGTTGTAATTCTGTCAAATTAATCGATGAGTAAGTCGTAGGTTCGAACCTAGGCAGGCGCATTACTTTGTGTAATTTATTTTATCACCGCTGCTCTCAAAACGGTGAAGGAAAACATCTTAAGGAAACAGGCATGTCCTAGAACTAAAAAAATCGAAGACATGTGACATCTACTAACACGCACAGGGCCCGCGAGGTGGATAACAGCCCACTCCCTCTTATAGAGAGGAGGCCTGTGTCCCAGCAGTGGGAATATTATAGGCTGATGATGATGAATCGATGATTGACGGTGCTTTTCTATTTTTTCGTTCAGACACAGTAAATTGTACTTTAGTAAACCATGAAAAGTATGTTTAGGTTTACCGATCTCAGCAATTATAACATCCAAACTAAACTAAACAACGTTGTTTTATTTAACATACAACTTCAATTTAACTACCGCCATTAAGTCATGTTTTAGCACAAAATTAAGCGTGGGAATTGGTTCGAATAAACACAAACAAAGTTCGCTATTTCAAACCTAATGAAGCGCAATGCTTATTTGACTTAGTTATTTATATTTATACAGACCATTTGGTATACAAGTATTGAAAGAGGGCTGCACTAAATTATGTGAATGGGATCTTCAATATTTTCATTGTTAACATTAGCTTTAGCTGTAAAATGTTCTGCCAGCATGCTTTTATTGATTCATCATCTGGTTAGTCATTTCCCAACTACGGTGGAGTCAGCTTCCAGTCTAACCGGATGCAGCTGAATACGATAACCTTTGATAAGACTGGTAGTCTGACTTTCAGGCCGCTGACTACCTGTAAAGACTATCAAAGATCCACAAATAAAAAAAGCATAGACGCAGCATAGGTTTAACGTGCTTTCCGAGACCCGAAGGAAAGTCGGAACATACTTTTATTGATTGAATTTTTTATCTGGGTGTTTTCATTAAAAAAAAAAAAAAACTTACTAACTGAATACTACTGAAATTCGGTAGACATTTTGATGGCTTAATTAGTAACAATTTAATTCTACCATGACATCCTGCAAGGATTACCTCAAGTTACCAGTAACCGTGTATAAATTAAATAAATAATGAAATATAGCAGGTGAAGGTAAATGAGTGCGTTATACGAAGTAATTAGCACTGAGTTAGAAAATATTGACAGTAGTTTTCTTGAGTACAGTTTCATACAAACTTCGACTCATCAGTTCAGTTCTCTCTCAGTTTCGACTTATTGTCAGGCCTACGATGTCCTCCCATACTTTAGTACTAATGCTGTAACAGAAATATTGTAAAACCAAATGATTTTAAAAGAGTAACCATGGAGTTTCTTGCCGGTTCTTCTCCATAGGAAACGACCAACGCGAACCGAGCACCTTTTTGCCGACGTTTTATAAGTGCCTCTGTAGGCCTATTTAAAATAAAAATATTTTGATTTTGATTTGATTTTGATACAAATAATTTAAAGCATGGTGATAATGATTAATGATGATGAATTTTGAACGGATTAACTGATTAAAAAACCGGCCAAGTGCGAGTCGGACTCGCGCACGAAGGGTTCCGTACCACTATTTATAAAAACGAGAAAAAAATTACTTCGTTGTATGGGAGCCCCCCATAAATATTTATTTTATTCTGTGTTTAGTATTTGTTGTTATAGCAGCAACAGTAATACATAATCTGTAGAAATTTCAACTGCCTAGCTATCACGGTTCATGAGATACAGCCTGGTGACAGACGGACGGACGGACGGACGGACGGACGAACAGCGAAGTCTCAGTAATAGGGTCCCGTTTGACCCTTTGGGTACGGAACCCTAAAAATACCTTTTGTTTAGTTGTTTCACCCTCACAAATTCACAAACAAAAAATACATCTGAATTGAGAACCTCCTCTTTTATTAAGTCGGTCTAAAAATGTGCAATAGCATGCAAACAATTACACTTGCAACTGCATTTACCACGCGTCGCTCTTGTGGCAATTTCCTGTTGAACATTCCATGGAAGGCCCTTGTTCAGCAGTAGGCTTTTATGATCTGCACATTATTGTGGTGGCGCACCCACCTTAAATATGCCACTGCAATTAACTAAATAGACACCTCAAACTTGATTACTTCCGTACACATAACCTCTTACGATCAAAACTTTCCAGGGTTACGACTAAACGCATACAGTACAGTTCTAACCTCAAATCCCTTAGGTGGCTGTGTACAATTCCCTCAATTACATACATATGTACCGTCAGAACATAACGTATTCACATGCGGCTAATAAATCATGTGAGTGCGGTTTGCCTACCAGATTCAATTTAACTTTTGGCCCAACAGTTGTGCTGTAACGTGACGTCATAAAATTGGAAGTTTGATACTAAATTCGTTGTACGTCAATGTGTTAGACGCGGTTTGGGTTTGAATATGTAAACTGTGTTTGTGTTCGGGGTCGGGACTTGTGTAAGTTTTCATATTGGACTGTGAATACGACTCTCTAATAAAAAAATTGGTTGTCTGAAAAGTCGGTTTACGGACGATAGTTTTACGTAATCATTTCTTCAATGATTTGTTATCAACGACAAATCATTGAAGAAATGATTGCATACTTTTATGAATAGCAAGCCGAACGCTCAAGCCGGTCGTGCCTTTCGCTCGCTCGTGCAGCGCTCTCGCTACGATCGTAACGTTACAATGAGCGTAACGTTACAATGAGTCATCCTTTTTCGTGCGTGCAGCCGGCGTTAATCGATTTATTAGACGTTGTCACGTCAAAAATAATTACTACCTCGAGTACGATGATATAGTTCGAAAATGATTGATAGTTAGTGAATTATAAAAATCGATTTCAAACGCATCAGAATAGTGTTCGACTTTCAAATTCAAAATGATTTCTGACCGTTTTAAACGAAACTTTAAAAGAAGCTTGCTATCCTAATTTCAAATTATTTCAAAATTCACAAATTAACACATTAACATACTAAAACATCACGCCTGTAATCCTCAAAAGGTTAGGCTTAAGTGTACCTAATAGTTCACCTAAATTTCGCCAGTTATGTTCTAAGTCTCATATAAAAGGGCCTATTGCCATCAACCGGGCACAAATTCAGACTCCGTGGCTGCTACAGAAAGATTCCTAATGGGAAAACATAATAACACTTTGCCCGGCTTTCTCAGGCTCTGCAGTCGCTTGCGGTTACTATACCAACAAAGCAGTAACGGAACGCATTACCGTGTACCAGAAAGATAGAAAACATACTTGGCACATGCCACAAGTGCACACAACATAAAAAAAGAAAACGAAAACTACTAATATTATGATCAGGATAGTTACTCAGTCATTTACCTTTTCCCACCTCAACGAATTTCGATCTAATGCAACATTCAGCTAGGTCATAACCTGCCAGACTGTTCGAAAGAGATACCGTTGCCCTGGAACACAAAGGGCTAAGAAGGAACATGGATGGGTCAGTACAAGTCTGACACTCCCGCTTTGCTCCGACCAGAGTAGGAGGAGTTTGATGATATCCAAACTGTAAAAAAAAAACTGCATCATAACCTGGTTAGTACAAAGGATACTTCTTATGCTGATAATATGTTAATAAAGTTTTATTCTAATCTATTCTATGTTCCACGTAGTTGAAGCAGCGGGCTGAAACTAGATTCCATTATATCAAGCCTTCTTTCATGAAGTTATCAACGGTAATCGAAAAAACACACTATCATACATGTAACAACATTAAGCCTATGTACCAAAAAAGGCAGTTCTTTTTCGGTCGCTATCACAAACAATTTTTTTTTCTTTTTTGCAAACATCGAACCCTAAAACAATACGGGTTTGCGTACGGTCGTCCACAAAACGCTTGGTCGTTTCTAGGTTTGACCATTTGTTTGACATTCTATTTATTCAAGAAACTTGTTCATGTAAAAAAGATGTATTTGCATGGCTCAGTAGACAGAGTATTAGATTTATCTATACCAATTCTATAAAGCTGAAGAGTTTGTTGTTTGTTTCGTTGGACGTGCTAATCTCGAGAAATACTGGTTCAAATAAGTGTTGGGTAGCCCATTTATTACGGAAGGCTATAGGCTATATAGCATCACGCAGCGACCAATAGGAGCGGAGCATCAAAGAAAAATGTTGCAAAAACGGGGAAAATGTGACGCAGACGAAGTTGTGTGGGTCAGCTGGTATTTAATATACTTTTTTTTTTATTTATCCTTTACTGTCCCATAGCTGGGCAAAGGTCTCACTCAATTCCTTCCACTTTAATATCTTAATGTCATTTTATATTTAACTACGTAATCATTTAATAAACCGTGTAAATGAATAAATATACAAGCTCCAGTGACATAATTAAATAAACCAAACTGTTGACATAACAACATATTTTGATAAACCGTAAATTATCACAAGCTTTTACAGCACTACATTTTCAATATCCGTTTTTCTCTGAGCGCCCAAAACCGAAGTACACACCAAAAAACGACCGCGTTGCGTACAGCCGCGCACAAAAACGTTACCTATACAAATTCAGATTTATGTTTGCTTCGGTGTATCGTGCGCAGGTAAACAATGGCTAAAAGCCGAAAGCCGCATCAGAATTAAGCCCATTACGGTGGGACCGCAACAATCGGACAATGTTTCCGGTGTAATGCACCGGCAGGCCACACCGATGCCGCACCGCAGCCGCACCGCACCGCCACCGTGCCGCTGCAACGATGCTTGGTGATTTTGCGACTTCTGCCTAACCGATATTTGAATTAGATTGGTGAACAGTGCTGTGTGTACTTGTACTAGATTCAGTTTGTTATGCAGATTAAAAGGTTTCGTGCTACCTTCCTTCTCACACAGATTAAGTATTGTATTACAGCTTTTGCGATCTCAACAATACTAATAGCAACCCAGATTGGATGGCGGCGTTTATTTCATAAAGTACTTATTACACACATAAAATTACTGAATATCAATCGATTTTACGTTATATTTTTATCATTTATTCGAAAAACCATATTACTATCAATACGATTAATTTTAACTCGCTTTGCCTTTTTTAAAATAACTCAAAATATGTTTTTAGTACAAACCCTTTTCGTAAAATTAATAACTAAAGATCATCAAGTCGTACAAGCGTAGCGCTACGGCGTAGCAAAGCTACGACATCGCTACGACACGGCTACGCCCCGGCTGGCCATGACAAATTGAGCGCGTCTCTTGTGTGTTGCCTCGTTAATTACATGCTGTAAATAGCCAACTACAATTATTGTTAAGCTGTACCCTGGCGTACGCTTTACCGGGCTATTTTGTTAGGCTATGCAGTTGGTAAATTAATTTTATGTTTATAGGCGTGGACGTTTTATGATAGGCAAGCTCGTCATGGATTTTCTATCATGTTATAAGAATCTACAAGAAAACACAATAATAATTATATTAAGCGGGACGTTGCATTTTTCAGCATCTTGGTGTTATTCGAAGTATATCGCGATTAAACAAAACTTGGTTTTTAAATGACAGTTCATATTAGTTGTAGAAATCAGTTTTCTGAGACAATTACTAGGAATCATTCCGGCACCGTCCCGCAAGAACAATCGCAGCATGGGACAATCTGAACGATTTGGCTACAAAACGGAATAACTTAAGAAGTTTTTCTCCGTAGTATAAGATACTACGAAGCGATCCTGAAAATCGAAAATCCAAGACAATAGGACATTGTTGCATCAAACTTAAAGTCCATCTATTGATCCGATGGGTGTGGACTAAATATAAAGTTCAATAAAAGTCCCCCATGCTACCAAGTCCCGGGATTTATCGGCTAACCCCATGTAAATAAATAAAGCGGAAGAGCATGCATTTCTTATGAGCACAGCGGGTTAGAAAAACTATCGATTTGTAGTTTCAAAAGTTTATTGTTATGATTGACAGCGAGTTTTACGGTTGAGGCGATATTTCATAAGTCGTCTTTCATTTGTTTATTTTTCTCGAGATATACGCGTCTCATTTTTTTTGTTGATCGACAAAAATAATGTGCGTCAGTTTTTCTCAAGGGGAGCTTTCTAAAACTGTAGCCTAGTACTTAAATACACTCTTTTTTTAGGGTTAGGCAGGATTGAATCTATAGCACCCCACAACAAATCTAGACACCGGGGTTCTACTGAAAAATTCCTGATGGAAAATCTCAACTACAGTTTGCCCAGACCTATGGGGATAGGATTGACCAACACCAGACCAAAGAGACAGTGTAGCCTAGACTTAAGAGAAGAATCACAACATTATAAAGTGTTTGCAGGATACAGAAATAGCGTTCCGTCTTTTTGAATTCAAATATACACAAGTATGTACCACTTTCTTCACATCCATCTTACACATACACTTAAAAAAATACCGGCCAAGTGCGAGTCGGACTTGCGCACCGCGGGTTCCGTATAAAAATTATTAAAAATATTTTTATTATTTGATATAACTAAAAATTTACGGTGTTCGCAATTTTTCCTTTATCTGTGCTATAAGACGTTACTTCGTACCAAATAAGATTCTGAGTTCACGGGAAGTACCCTGTACGTTTTCAAATCATCTCCCTTGCGAGTGTTAAAAATTTGCGGAAATTTGCGGCATAAACGGCTGTATCTTTTGATTGCGTTGGCTTAGAAGTTTGATTTTTCCACAGCTCCAAGGGACAGTAGACCTGAGTATTTGATATAAATTCCAGCTTATACCTCCACGCGTTCCTGAGAAAAAGGGTCTTGACAGACAGACAGACCGAGTTCCGTTTTTTCCTTTCGAGGTACGGAACCCTAAAAAACATTAAAAGGTCCCAAAACTTATTAAAAATCATTTGAAAAACACGATATATCACAACACAGTAACAGCTTTTTAGATCTTCCGACATTTTAAAAACCCATGTCGTTTACTTCAAGCGATTTATCTAAGTCGCAAGTTCAATCAGATTAAAGTACATTTAACTGTAGGTAAAAGTTCAATTTGGGGAAAACCGGAAAAAGAAATATGGCGTCGGTAGAGGGGATTCAATTCAATCAGTTCCCTTGGTACCTTAGAGTTGTGATTTGATGGGATTGTTGAAAACGAAACAGCGACGTTTGGAGTATTTACCTTATGGGGTCGGTGTTTTGATGCAGGTGGTGAAATTGGATTGGTCGGTACTGTTTGCTACCTCCGTCAACTTCAGCAGTGGTGGCGGTAGGTACCTCTTTATTAAGGTCTCATGATTTTCCATTTTTGGAGTCAGTAAAGGTTTTTTTGTTAAAAAATTCATGTTATTGGAAGAATAACATGAATTCTTCCTGTTTTTAAATAAGGAACGATCGGTAAGAAGATTTTAGCCAGTAGTGGTTTTTATACCGAATTTCCAAATATTTGTAAACGACTGTATGTGACTTTCACAACAGCTGTAACCAAATAGCAACTTTAGCGCAATGAATCTAGAGATAACTTTTGTAGAAATATTAGCTTGGTGCTAAGTTATGTTATTCTGATTTTGACAGTGAGGCAAAATCAGAGGTAATATAAGTATGGAAGGCCTTTAGGATTTATGCAATAGTGATCATCACACGATTTAAAAACATAAGGACTGCTGTATACGGTTTGTAATCCGTCGACCCATTTCAGATAGTTTTTATTATTTCTCTCTCAATACAAAATGACGTTGCACCCTAGATGACGATGCACAACAGTGCAGTTTAAGAAAACTTACGTTCCATTGGCTAATGGAAATTCTGTGTTGCTCGGGACTAAGAACCGGGTACATACAAGTAAAGTACTTATGCAGATACTAAGCGGGCTTCCCCTTAACGACTTCTATGAGCGGAGATGAAATATAGCCTTAAAATATAATAGATTTATGAGGAGGTCACTTAGCGAAAGCAGTTAAGTATATACTTAGAATAGAAGTAAAACTAATTTCAATGAAAATGTTGTCTAAACTAATATTATAAAGAGGAAAGATTTGATTGTTTGTTTGTTTGCATTGAATAGGCTCCGAAACTACTGGTCCGATTTGAAAATATCTTTCAGTGTTAGATAGCCCATTTATCGAGGAAGGCTATATCTTTACCTTCCGATTTAGAAAATAGCTGTACCACGAAAGTTTCTTTTAAAAACAAAATGGGGAAGTTTCTTTTTAGCACCTTTTGCCAAAACTTCATGGCTGGAGATGTGTAGATTCCAGTTATGATTGTTTGTTGTTGTTTATATATCTATGTCTATCTGATTTTTGCGGCTTCACCGTTGTTAATTGAAATTCTGTTGCGCAACTTAAAATGTTTTAACTTTACGCTTATAGTCAGCCTTTGTTTAAAATAAGTGTGTTTAGCTTTAGGTAAAAGTTGTTATTGAGATAATACTAACGAATAGTTACATCAATATTTAAATTGTATATGGGAGCTACATCTGCCAACAAACTGTTTTACAGTTTGGCAGAAGTAAAATATTTTGTAGTACGGATGTAACAACGAATAAACGCTTTTTCATTTTTTTTTTTTTTTTTTTTTTTTTTTTTTTTTTATTATTTTTTTTTTTTTTTTACGCTACGACCAATAGGAATGGAGCAGCAATGAAAAATGTTTGAAAACGGGGAAAATGTGACGCAAACGAAGTTGCGCCGGACAACTAGTATTGAATAAAGTGGTAGTGGTAGCTTGAAATGGAACACATTAGTAGTTAGTGGTAGTAGTTATAGCTTGAAATGGAACACATTAGGTTACACACAAACATAACACAACGTCTTTAAGTTTAGGCAGAGTGAACCTAATAGTAAACCTTCGCCAACTATGTGTAATTCCCATGTAATACGAATAAAAGTTCCAATTACGTCATTACATACATACTCAAACACGAAGAACACTTTTTTATAATAGGTCCATTTTATTTTTTTTTTGTTTTTGTATACTCTTTTTCTTATTTACAGATTGTTTGTAAATGTGTGGACATTGTAGGCCTTATAGATTGCTAGATCCTTGGTAACTTTTTATCTCGTTCTACGTTTTGTAGTAAACATCGACTTATTGTCGGGCCTAACGATGTCCCCCCATACTTAAGTACTAACGCTGTAACAGAAATATTGTAAAACCTTTAATAAATTATTTCAATTGAGTGATCATGGAGTTTCTTGCCGGTTCTTCTCAATAGGAAACAACCAACCCAAACCGAGCACCTATTTGTCGACGTTTTATAAGTGCCCGTGTGGGCCTTTGTAAAATCAAAATATCGTGATTTTGAAGCATCAATTTCAATTTAAACATTTAAAGGCACTCTTGAACTGACAACGAGTTGGTCAGTCGAAAAGATGAAACTAGTTGCTTATTCCCAAGCCAGGTTCCTATGGAGAAAAACGAACAACGATGGCACGATTGGCGCAGTGGTTGGGCTATTGGCAGCTGCTGCGCTGCGTGTTGGGGGTACGATTCTCGCACGGATCAATTATTTGTATGGCCTGCTGGTACTTAGCACTGGGTCTGGCTGTATGTGTATATGATATTACTAGCTGTCCGGCGCAACTTCGTTTGCGTCACATTTTCCCCGTTTTCGCAACATTTTTCATTGCTGCTCCACTTCTAATGGTCGTAGCGTGATGATATAGCCTATAGCCTTCTTCGATAAATGGGCTATATAACAATGAAAGAATTTTTCAAATCGGACTAGTAGTTTCGGAGCCTATTCATTGCAAAGAAACAAACAAACAATCAAATCTTTCCTCTTTATAATATTAGTTTAGATAATACAACCACGGTACAGTAAAGAACCAAAAGCAGGGACAAATTTTTTTTAAATTTAAATTTATCAATGCCGGCCAAATTAGTACAAAATAATCTAGTGAATACATTCAAACAGCGTTGTGGTTAGTTGTGTGCCCACCCATTGGATACAAAATTTACAGTTCAAAGGTATGTACCTCTAAAAGCCGGTAAGCCAAACCACTGAATTATTAAAATACCGAAACCCGTTTAAATTCATAGTTAAAGCTAAGGACCTAATCTGTAATTTGCTTCCTCATAATTTACATGATGAGCTAATCAAACTTTGAGTTAACATAATTATTATGTTTACGTAAATGGAGAGTAATTATGATTAAATTTAAATTAAATATACGTAATTAATATCAGAAATGTTGTTTATGTTGTGGGTATGATACGAATATTATATATAGGTATATTTAAAAATACTCGTAGCTCTAGACCACGACTTGGCTTCCGTTATGTTTAGAAATTATGCCACGAGAACGCTTTCCATGTAACTCTCAACGATAACGTAGCATTTCCATTTGTTAAATAATTTTCGGAATCGGATCAGCAGTTGCGAAGATA
Organism: Cerastis rubricosa; assembly: GCA_949152445.1. Classification (NCBI taxonomy): domain Eukaryota; kingdom Metazoa; phylum Arthropoda; class Insecta; order Lepidoptera; family Noctuidae; genus Cerastis; species Cerastis rubricosa. Next base: position 14,481,626 of record OX424531.1, read on the forward strand.
ACACCGATACTTACAAACACATAAACTTTATCTCTATAAAATGTTATAAGTTTAGGTAAAATTTACTCGGACGTTGCTAATACGTTACCTAGCCGTAATATTTGTCATATTTGTTATGTAAAAGCAATTTATGTTTACCATTTTTTGTGACAATGAGAAATGAATAAGTAATTTAAGAACAGCGGAGGAATTTGAGAGCACCGGTGGCCCAGTGGTGGCAGCCCCGACTTACGAGCAGTAGGTCGTAGGTTCGAATCCAGGCAGGTACAATACTTTGTGTAATTTATTTCATCACCGCCGCTCTCAAAACGGTGACGGAAAAAATTGTGAGGAAACCGGCATGTCCTAGAACTAAAAATTCGAAGACGTGACATCTACCAACCCGCACAGGGCCCGCGTGGTGGATTAAAGCACACTCCCTCTCTTTGAGAGGAGGCCTGTGTCCCAGGCAGTGGGAACATTATAGGCTGATTATGATGAAGTAATTTAAAAGACAAACATAACTTACAAGAAAGTCTCATTTTTTAAAATCAATTTTATATCATTATCAAAATGAAACAATGTGACCCATAGCGGACGAACTTTTAATGAATACCTACATCAAAACATTCGAATTAATCCAAAACTCGCATCACTTGAGTTTCATCGAAAACTCGCTTCATTTGAGGTTCATCGAAAAGTCGCATCATTCGAGTTCGAACTCGAATCGTTCGATAACTGTGGCTAAAAGATCGAACATCAAAAAGGCGGAACATTGTGGCTGGGCGATTTGTCAACATCATTGTGGTTATCCGGATGTCGTCCCAATAAATTGGATGGGGTTTAAAGGTGACTACATGTACTGTATAATAAATGAGTACTGGTTTTTTTTCTGCGTTTTTTTTTTGCAGTCATTTTTGAGTACGACAATTTGAATAACTGAATGGGAAAAATGTGCGTGTATTTATATACATATATTTTTGTACCTATTCAAAGATATATCTAGTCTTGTAGTTTATATGTCGTTTATAACAATGGGCATGCGCTAATTACCATCTTGTTTCAAGTAATTGCAGCGTAAGCAACTTTCCAAATGCTTAAGGATGATAATAATCAAACTAAGGGTTGAGCCTCATCATTCAGCACGGACTTGCATTTTTCCAAGCTTCTGTCCTTTTTCGTCGCGCAGAAAAGTCTTTTGCTAGTTCGGAGCGAAAAACAGAGCGGGTGCACGATGCACTCAGCAAACAATCAAAATAGTACTCTCTTAAATTTATATTTTCCCACATACTTATGCGGAGAAATGAGAACGAAAACGGGTATTTAGATATTGTTTTTTATTTCAATATAGTTATTAGATAAGTAGTATAGTTATTATATTAGATATTTTTTTTATTTCAATTATTGGTTCATGTTGGAGTGAAACTTAATAATTTAATAGAAATACACACCCATCATGGTAATACCGACCAGATCTTCACATAAATCAACAAGATATAAATAAAAACAAAAGCAGTCCGATACAGCCCAGTATCGCATTCCAGACGCATCACGACAAAAGGGTTTCGTATCCCCAACCGAGGGTTACTACGTGGTCTAAATGTTTCAGTCCTGAATTTACATTGCACATAACATGATAGCAGTAGCTTGGTGAATATTTATTCGTCTGCTGGCCGGTTTTACGGTTGTTTTGATAGGCAAAGGAGTTTGTGCGATAGGATGTGTGACTGAATATTTTGGGAATTGTCATGTGTTTAACACAGGCATAGTTCTTTTAAAAAACCTTGCCCCACACGAGGAAATTCTCCTGTATTGTAGGTGCGTTTAAAAAACATTTAAACTCACATACACAAACAGTCAGACCCGGAACAAATATCTGTAGGCCATACAAATATTTATTCCGTGGGGATTGAACCCGTGGCACGCAGCGCAGCAGTCGATCGCTCAGCCAGTGCGCCAACCGTGTCGTCATATACCGTGTAGTCTACAGTACCCACCTATACACTTGTGCGATTTACTCATGTAACAGATATTGTGACTATGTGATAAAACCTTTCTATACAACTATATACTAGGTAGCCGTTGACAGGCGTTGTTGGTAAATAATTGTTAAGTGTCTATGCAAAAGCTAGTTGGTTTTTTAGTTCCGACGTCACCAACGGGTCAGAAGATACTTGTACAGCTATATTATAGGAGACCATCAATCCATCTGCTATCGTAAGTGGTTTCCATATCAGTTTATTTAACGTGTCCATATTGACATTTTCCCGTCTTTTTTTACGTAAAGACTGCTGAACAGTATGATACTTTGCAATTACGGCAAAGAAATCCGGATTCGATCCCATTGTAAAACTCGGGAAAAACCGGTTTTTGGTATGGCCCTATTTGCAATCTTCGCATAAAAGCAACATGATTGCTAATATAACATTCTCAACGGATTTCTAATACCAAATCGATTATCCATTTCCAAGATGCAGTAACAAAGTTTTTCCTTTAGTAAAATTCGATAAATGTAGGTTCCGCTTTTTAACATTTCACGTAGGTGGCAGCTGCAACTTACACACCACGGTTCTTTGTGCATTAAGGCGGCCATACTTCACTTTGTTTCCTTCATTCGCTTCTAATGGTCCAAAACGAAGAACGAGCTCGTATGCTAGCGAGGACCATTTGGTACACGTAGCGAAGTAGTCCCTGAGGCAGGGAGCTGCATTCGATGGCATCAGGTGTCACTTTGAATGGAGTACGGATTTGTATTATTGTGGTTAGGTGGTTGTCTGTGGCCGCCCAGGTCGATCTTTAAGGTTAAGCCGTGCTTGCCGAGGTTGGTCTGTGGATGGGTGACCATAATTAAATATCGAGTTTCCTCCGTGCCTCGGAAAGCACGTTAAACCGTTGGTCCCGGCTGTCATTTGTAGATCTTTGCCAGTCGTTACGAGTAGTCAGAAGCTAAAAAGTCTGACATCCAGTCTTACTAAGGGGTACCGTATTACCTAGTTACTGGGTTGTGGAGGTCAGATAGGCAGTCGCTTCATGTAAAATACTGGTACTCAGCTGCATCCGGTTAGACTGGCAGCCGACCCCAAGATAGTTTGGGAAAAGGCTAGGCAGATGATGAGGTGGTTGTCTGTATGTTTATTGAGTTTGGTTTAGATACAGGGAAGTGTTCAGTGAATAGATAAACTTTCTTCGATGAAATGAAATTCATTTTATTTACCAGAATATAGGTACAAAATAACGTGGTAAAATAATTCTTATATATTCGACTTATCAGTCGTGCAAATATTTCGAGTAGGTACACAATTACACATGCCTAAGGTCAAAAAATTACATAGATGTCACCATGCACATCATCATGGACTGAGATATTTATAGGACGAACAGTAATAATATTTCTAGGACATTTTTTTTTTATCCATATCAAGGAATTTTTCGCTTTGGTCTCCCACTCTGGTAGTTTTATTTTTCGGGGTGCTTTGGTTTTAAAATAAACTTTTACAGTTTTGCGGCATTTTCAAAGACAAACAATTATTACACTACAAGATAAGCGGAGGAAGTATCAAAGAAGTGTATTTGATAAACATAAATTATGTATCACCTGTACTTACTAATGTACTTACGCAGTACCTTCAAAGTTGACAGAATTAAAACGACGACTTCTTTGTAAAACAGCCCAGTATGGAGTAGATATCGCGCGAGTAGGCACCCGGGTGCAATGAAACGAATACTATTGCCCATTCGTAAAGTTCTCCGCGTAAGGCCCCAAGATATCAGGCGATCTCAGGGTATCAATTTAACAAGGTGCAGACTATTTAACGTGTGCTTCTGGACCTCGCAATTATGAAAACATTATTGTGATTCTATGTTATTTGCGGGCTGATCATTTGATTTTATTATTATGTTCTAACCAAAAGCCAAACACTGTTCTGTTTAATTGACCTAAAAGAAGTATATTTATATATGTTTTCGAGGAGTTCAATATAGTAGCACACAGTAAGCAACTTTTGAGGGATTTGAGCAACTGATTTATAAAAAAAATACTTAAAACCATAGGTTATATTTTTATTACAATTAAAGATCTAGTTTCTATTTAGAATCTAGTAGTTTGTAAATAATATTGTTTATTCCGTATCCCGTGACTTCGAATTCGACGTACATATTCCTCCTACAAGTTTCATTTTATGTTAGCAGTGTGCTTTATTTTTTATTATGCAACACATTTGAAGGAAATAAAGGTTTTTGTTTTTTTTATATCACTTAAAATTACAAAGTCTACTAAAATACGACATAAAACACTCTATAGCTTATTAATACTTCTACGTGGTAGGCAGTAGACACGGGGTTATGGGCCTTATGGGACCGGTGATGAAGCTCAGCTTATGGGGGCGTCAGTGTCAAACTGCCGCTTTGAGGACCAAAATCTGTAAGAATACGATGCGAGTATTTTTTTGTGGGTCAAAGTTTAGAAGCTTTTGTGTTTTAGAATTAACATTAAATGAAGATTATTTATTAATAATTAGAGATAATATATTAGATATTAAGTGAAGATTTAAAACTGTAACAAAAGATGTGCCATGTACTTTACAGCAGAAAAAATGTCTAATAAGACGTTAGGCATGGACGTGATTATAGCCTAGTATAGAAATTAAACAGATATAGACAAATCAAATTTGGTTCTGTACCTGTAGTCCTTACCTAACCTATCATCATCATCATCATCATCATCTTCCTGTCCTTGTCCCGTGTTACTTGGGGTCGGTGCAACACGTTATTTTCATCCATTCTCCTCTGTCATCCGTCAAGCTATCTCTTACTCCTTCTTCTTTCATATCACTTCTTTATCTTAACCCATTATCTTTATATATATAATTCTTCTGTGAGTGTGTATGTCACTGAACTCCTTCTAAACGGCTGGACCGATTTTGATGAAATTTTTTGTGTTTGTTCAAGGGGATCTGGGAATGGTTTAGATTCACAAATCATCACGCTACGACCAATAGGAGCGGAGCAGCAATGAAAAATGTTGCAGACGAAGTTGCGCGGGACAGCTAGTTTCATATAATTTCCTTACCTAACCTATATTTAAACAAAATGAATGAATGGTATTTTTGTAAGGCTATGCCACATATTACATTATTTTTGGTTATGACAAAGGGGTGACCAAGTATGTCACACGAAACACATTGACAATAGGTATTTGCAAAAAGGAAAATGCTCATAAAAGAGTTTTCTTTTACGAGTACCCATTTTACTGATAAACTCAAAGCATTCATTTCAATTAGACGTCCAGGCACATTTGAAAGTCAAAAAAAAAAACAAACTCAAAGCTACAGTCCCAGTCACAAGGCATAATAACTTGTGAAAATACTGTAGTTGCTCATTCCAAAGCGTAAATATCTATGGAGGATATTGGATTGGAGGACTCTCGATGGATGGATATTTGTATCCTCCCTGTCTGTCTATAGTGTCAAGCAAATCCGATACCTATGTGAGCCTCTCCGTCAAGTTAGCCGTTTGGGAAAACTTATATTACGCCCCCCTTTATACACCGTCGCATTTATGTACTTTTTATTACTGCCTAATACGAGTATGAATAAGTAATACCTCGTAGGCGTCATAAAAACTTATATTACTATCTTCCGAGACCAGTGTTATTTGCTTCCAGAGATTAATATTGCAAAATGAATTATGTATAATATTACTGGTTGGTCGTTGGTCTAGTGGTCACAACGGCGACTGCTGAGTATGAAGTTCTAGCTTCGATTCTCAGGAAGGGCAAAACTGCCTCTATTAAGTATACCTCTGTCTAATCCTTCGCGGATTCATTTCAGCCGAAAGACGTCCACTGCTGGACATAGGCCTCCCCCAAGTGTCGCCACATTGATCGGTCCCGTGCGACTCGCATCCAGCGGATCCCCGAAACCTTCACCAGGTCATCGGTCCACCTAGTGGGAGGCCTTCCAACGCATCGTCTCCCGGTTCGCGGTCGCCATTCCAGAACTTTTCGGCCCCATCGGCCATCTGTTCTGCGAGCAATGTGCCCTGCCCACTGCCACTTAAGTCTGGCAATTCTTCGGGCTACGTCGGTAACCTTGGTTCTCTTGCGGATGTCCTCATTTCTGATTTGATCACGCAAGGAAACTCCGAGCATAGCTCTCTCCATTGCCCTCTGGGTGACTTTGAGCCTTCTGATGAGGCCCATTGTGAGCGGCCACGTTTCGGTCCCGTATGTAATCACTGGCAACACACACTGGTCATAAACCTTTGTCTTGAGACACTGCGGTAAGTTGGACGAGAAGATACCACGCAGCTTCCCGAACGCTGCCCAGCCGAGTCGGATTCGACGATTGACCTCTTTCTCGAAGTTAGACCTACCCAACTGGACCGTTTGTCCCAGGTAGACATAATCGTCTACAACTTCGATAGTAGAGTCTCCGATCTTGATAGGAGTGGGTGTTACATGGGCATTCAACATGACCTTGGTTTTGTCCATGTTCATTTTAAGACCCACTCTTTCGGAAGCTCTACTGAGGTCATCGAGCATTGTACTGAGGTCCTCCATGGTCTCAGCCATGACCACTATATCGTCGGCAAATCGAAGGTGAGAGATGTACTCGCCATTGATGTTGATGCCTAGCCCTCTCCAGTCCAGAACCTTGAAGATATCTTCCAGTGCAGCGGTGAACAGTTTCGGAGATATGACGTCTCCCTGTCTCACACCTCGCTGCAGAAGGATAGGTTCCGAGGTCTGGTCCTGAAGTCGGACTGACATGGTGGCGTTTTTGTACAAACACTTCAGCACCTCGATGTACCGATAATCAATTTGGCACCGTTGGAGAGACTGCAGTACAGCCCAAGTCTCGATCGAATCGAAGGCTTTCTCATAGTCCACAAACGCTAAACAGAGAGGCAGGTTGTACTCTTCGGTCTTCTGTATAACCTGTCGCAGCGTATGTATGTGGTCTATGGTGCTAAAGCCTTTACGGAATCCGGCTTGTTCGGGAGGCTGAAAATCGTCAAACCTGCGCGCGAGACGATTCGTGATGACTCTTGAAAACAACTTGTAGACATGGCTTAGAAGTGAGATGGGCCTATAGTTCTTCAACCGGGCATTGTCGCCCTTTTTGAAGAAGAGTACCACCACACCCCTGCACCATGCCTGAGGCGTTTTGCCCTCGAGTATGACGGAACCAAACAGCTTCTGAAGGGCCTTAAGTACCGGTTTTCCACCCGCCTTCAGAAGTTCGGCCGTAATTCCATCATCACCCGGTGCCTTGTTGTTTTTAAGCTGTTTCAGAGCCATCCTAATCTCGTACAGGCTGATGTCCGGGATGTCTTCGGTGTAGTGTCGGGTCAGTCTAGCTCTTGGGTCATTCGCTAGATTTACAACGGGTTTCCTGGTTGACGTGTACAACTGCCCATAAAAACTCTCGATCTCCCTCAGTAGCTCCGGTTTGGCGGATACGATTCTGCCATCGTCGGTCTTCAGTTTCGTGAGCTGGCTCTGCCCAATAGCCAGATCTCTTGCAAATACCTTTGAGCCTTTATTCCGCTCAATGGCGTCTTTAATGCGCTCGGTATTAAAGCGGCGGAGGTCGCTCTTCAAGGATTTAGAGATCTGTCTATTGAGCTGCCGGTATTTCCACGCGTCTTCTGAAGACTGCAGGATCATCTCACGCCGTTCCTTCATGAGCTTGAGAGTATGATCAGAGAGGTTTTTGTTCTTCTGTGTACGACGCGTCTTGAAGAACTTAGACCCTGTCGTATGGACAGTTTCCACGAATCCATCGTTGCATTCGTCCACTGAGCTTCCTAGGCACTCGAAACGATTCTGGAGTTCAAGCTGAAAGCTCTCGGGGTTTTGGATCTGGATCTGTGCTGGTCGGAGCGTAGATTCGCGGATTACAAGTGTGATTTTATCTTATGTTTTTTTTATGAATTAATGTGTTAACTTACTATTGTTACTGGTGAATAAACAAAAAAAAAAACATTTTGTGGGTAGTTGTGCAGGTAGATACATTGTTACGGGAGTTCGTGTTAAGGATTAGTGGTTTCGTTGACTTCCTGTTGAGTATTTATAAGCTTACTAATATAGCTTATAAATACTCAGTTTGTACTCCTTAGTGTTGTGATAATTATCAGTTTATTTTCTTGTACGTTGTACAAGATTGATATATGCAATGTTCTAAGTTTTTAAACTGACATGGTCACTAACACTATCAATAACCCTTGTTACGGGGAAACATGGCCAATATCCTTTTTATTTTTTTGTTAATGGCGTCTCGCATTTCAACCTAGGTTGTCGTCTACTTAACCGGACTACCCCGTGGGTGCCTTAAGTGTAAGGCCTCCAGCCAGGGCATAAAAACTACTTACAAACGACTCCACGCTAAGGGCACCTGTGTGGGGTATGAGCCTCGGCTTAGGGCATCGCTGGGGAGGACAGCTTGGGGACAGGCTGGATCTGAATGATATCATTATTTAGGGGCTGATTTAAAACTACTGGCACAGCATCGCGGGCTGGCTCTACAAGTGTTATTGATATGCAATGTTTATACCAATTACCAAAATTCATAGGGTCTCGTTTCTTCACAAAATTTTGGTGATATACCTATAACTTTAAAAAACAAATATGGAGATAAATAATCAATGACAAGTAAAATAGAAGGACGGAAGAAAAAATAGCAAATATCATCTCATCTCAAGCTTTAACTAGGCCGACGATGTATTCCTTTTAAAATTAAGCCATATTCAATATAACAGAGTTATCCCCCAATATTCTATCAACGGAGTTATCATGAGTTCGTCCTTCATAAGCCAGTCACATTAGTGGCTTACAAGCAAAAGCTTTCCGTTCCTAAGGCGACCTATAATCGGCTTTCTGACCCTTCCCCATATATAAATAGTTTCGTGATATCTGTTGCTGTAAAAACAGGAAAGAGGTATTTTTAGATACTTTGTGGTTCTTGATACAAAGTTCTATTATTGACACGCGTAAAAACGCTAAGGTCACTGAGTGCTGGATCAGCATCCTCTGCCTAGCCTTTTTCCAACTACTTTGTGGCTCGCTTCCAGTCTAACCGGATGCAGCTAAATACCAGCATTTTACATGGAGCGACTGGCTATCTGGCCTCCACAATCCAGGTAGCACCGAGTAATAAGTTACTAAGTGCTTGATTATAAACGTAATTACTAAATTAACTTAGCCAAAACTGGTCTAATCTAGTATTCAAATATTGATGTACCTCGGTTGGATAGTGGAAATCGTTGGTCTAAAATTTAGTCCACATGTTTTTAAAAAAATCTGATATATTAGGATACTCGTGTAAATCGTGCCAAAAATTCATTGGTGGTTAAATTTAATCACCTTGTAAAGAATACAGCAGCTTCCCGGCGGGAAAGGTACATAATTGTTTGACAATTATCGCGGGAATCGCTTGACGGAGTCACGCAAAATTAACGTAATTAGTCCACGAATAATGTGACTGATGTGTGGAATATTTAATTGGCCATTGTTTTTTGTACATTGTGTCACTTACTTGTCCTTTTTTAATTTTTTAACCCCGGCCAAAAAAGAGGGGTGTTATAAGTTTGACTTGTGTATCTGTGTATCTCTCGTCTCGTCTGTGGCATCGTAGCTCCGACCCGGATGAACTGATTTTGACAAAGTTGGTTTCGTTTGAAAGGTGTCTTATTCGAGAGTGTTCTTAGCTGTGTTTCAAGAATATCTGCTCAGCCGTTTGTGGATCATAACCTCTTTTCTAGTTGATGAAGGGATATAAACAACTTCTACTACTTTGGTTGACATTAAAAATCTTGTCAATTACCACCATGGGCATCGCAAAGGTTGCACACCCCCTACCCCCTAAAATCACGGGTTTTTCTTTAAAATTATTACTTTCCCTGGATTTAGTGTTCGGTTGCATCTTCTCGTCAATTAGGCGAGAAGGATAAGAAAAAATAATAGAAATTTTTAAAAGCATAAAATAAAGCACAAAACATACCGGACCCCGACGTTATGATGCTTGGATTTTTAATTTTTTTGTTTTTTTTTTAGAGGTTTTTTGTGTCGGGGGTTTTTTAATTTTTTAATTTATAAAGTTATTCAAATTCGTTTAGTTTGCGTTCCACAATATGAAAAATGTGTTACAAAAGTAGCATAAATATCAATACCAGTCTACATTAGTTAATTTTTGTCCAATAATGAGAATTTGTGAAAATGAACTGCAGTTGTATACTTATATGTGTAAGTAAGTATACGTAACTGAATTAAAACAATCAGTTTTTGCATTATCTTTAAATAATTGAAAAGAAGAGGTGCAACATCGGTAAAAAGTGGAAGGAATGGGGGTAGGAAGCCTTTGCACAGGAGTGGGACAATCGATGCTAAAAAAAAAAACAAAAATTCCAATAAAGTCAATAACTTATTCAACTAGTGATTTTCCAAAACTACAGAAACAATTTATTGCTACGACATTTTCCATCAAAAGATTTCGATGCACGATGCACTTTTGAATAACGGGTTAAGTGCATGCTACGAATTTTAAACCGGGTTTTATAGTGCGATGAATATCACTTATAGATATTTTCAGCTTATGTAAAAATTGATAGTGACTTTATAGATAGGTACGTTCTGGGTTTTAGCATGTATCCGTGCAATTTGTGGTTAAGTAAGCGTGAAATATATTTTTGAGTGTTTTTTGCTGCGTTGTGCCAAAGAATCCAGTTTTGCTGAAAGACTTGTTCCACTTAAACATGGTTTTACAATACCTGCTAACAATAAGCCGAAGATGGAATGAATAAGGCTGAAGCTCATAGCATAAGTATAAGTACAGAATCGGATTGACATCACTTCTTCTCATTTTTATTAGCTGGGTCCCATCAACGGTGATGCCAATAAAATGCTTTTTTAGGGTACCCTTGCCAAATGGCAAAAACGGATATCTTATAGTTTCGTCCTGTCCGTTGGTATGTCTGTCTATCTGTCTGACAGTCCGTATGTCATAGCCATTTTACTGCGAGACGATTGGTACCACACTATTGAAAATATTATTATTATATTGTTTGGTGCTACGCATACCTGTGTGTGCGAGTTTGACTCGCACTTAGCCGTCATTTTTACTCGTGGATCGTGTTTTAAGAGAAAAATTACCATAATTATTTTTTTTGTAAAGAGCCTACATAGGTTAGACAGCAAAAATCCAAAGAAACACAGAACTTTATGTAACAGTTACAAAAAAAGTTAAGAAAAAATAAAGTAAACTTTACCCAAGTTTCTTAGCTATCACATGACACATTTCCACCAAGTTCGGTAACGTTCACTTTACGTTAGAATCAAAGCAATGCTCCGAGGTAGTTGCCGGAAAATTACTTGTAAATAATAAAGAGAATTCGGGCCTCACACTGAAACCTTTTTTCTTGGTAATGTTATCTCTTTCAGCGCGTTGCGTGAGCTGTTTTTAAAGTGGTTTATCTATTGTGTTTTGTAGGTGATGATTTTATTTAGGGTTTTTTTTTTGAGACATAAATTGATATTGTTTTAAAGAAGGCTATATTTCATTTATCTGTCTTTATTAATATAATCTCAGTTTATTGTAAACGTAGATCAATTTCATTTATTTTGGCGCTGGGAGTCCAAGTGTTGGATTGGGATGAAAGAGTAAAGACTACCATTTAGCACAGCCTACTTTGGCTTTAATTAACATTAAATCTGTAGGTCTGTATCGATTAAAACAATTATTGTCAAATCCGTTTCTGGTTTTTTTTTATTCCGGGTTTTTGCCCATAACTAACTCATCATCTGCCTAGCCTTTTTCCAAACTATCTTGGCTTAGGCTTCCAGTCTAACCAGATGCAGCTGAGTACCAGTATTTTACATGAAGCAACTGCCTATCGGACTTCCACAACCCAGTAACTGGGTAATACGCCTTGGTAAGACTGGATGTCAGACTTTTGGCTTATGACTACTCGTAACGACTGCCAAAGATCTACAACTGACAGCCAGGACCAAAGGCTTAATGTGCTCTCCGAGGCACGGAGGAAACTCGGTATTTAATTATGGTCACCCATCCACGCACCAACCTCGGCAAGCACGGCTGAACCTTAATTATCGACCCGTGCGGCTGTTATTATTTAGCCACGAGCTCCTCCTCTCTCTCTCTCGGTTTCTTCGGCCATAACTAACTGTAACTGTTAAACATTTTCTGTTTGATTGATATTGTAATTTTCAACATTTTTCATTGAATTTAATTTTTCATTAAAAAACCAACTCAGTCTGTCGTTAATCGACATTGTCTATCACCCAAAAATAAAACTATTTGCAACCAAACTTGCACTCCCGACATCACCTCCCCGAAATCATGTTTGCATCCTTCTCAGGTGTAATCTTGTAGTGAACGTGAAGTTTCCAGTTTATTTTCTCTTCCAATTTCGCAGGAGTGCCTGCCAACGTGTTGTCTGATGTCAGCTTACGGCATACAATATACGGGCTGATATTACAGCCAGCAATATGCGACGAGCTATAAACTAAAACTGTTGTTTGTGTTACTGTATTGATATTGTGATCGATGTCGGTGTCAGGTTGTTGGTTCTGGGTGTGTTGATACGTGTCTATGGAATCTCGTCTCCTTGTTGTGAAAATCTGATATGAGTTGAGTGGTTCGTGTGGGACGCAGTTATAAGTTAATATCTTACAAACTTACCTTATCTTATAATTATACGCAATCTAATATTTAAGATAATATTATGACTAAGTTTTATTGTGCTACTGTTTGATTTCCATAAATAATTTAAAAAAAAAAATTGGTTGTCTGTAAAGTCGGTTTACGGACGATAGTTTAACATGACAACGTCATAAGAAAACATTCATGAAATGATTGCAAACTTTTATGAATAGCAAGCCGAACGCTCAAGCCGATTGTGCCTTTCGCTCGCTCGTGCAGCGCTCTCGCTCCGATCGTAACGTTACAATGAGTCATCCTTTTTCGTGCGTGCAGCCGGCGTTCATTGATTTATTAGACGTTGTCTCGTCGAAATAAAATCTAACATAAAGTCGAATTGCACGTTTGATCGTCAAAATGTGTAGGGCAAATAATTACTTCAATTCGAATACAATGAGAGTTTTGGTCCAGAAACATTTTAAAGTATCAACAGTTCTATGATCGCTCAATCAAAAATAGCAACAGACGGTAACGTTCCCATCTACGAAAGGGTTGTCATAAACATAACATAACATCACGCCTGTAATCCCAGAAGGGTTCGCCAGTTATGTTTAAGTCCCATGTAATAGGGGACGAACCTATTTCCAACCGGGCAAAAATCCAGACTCCGTTGCTGCTACTGATAAATTCCTGATGGAAAAACCCAATAACACTTTGCCCGGCGTGGGAATCGAACCCAAGACTTATGCTCAGCAGTCACACGTGCGACCACTGGACTAAAGTGGCAGTCCAGTTTTTCTAGAGTAGATATAAAAATCAGTCATGTGTGACTTTGTCGTTGCGGCTGTAGTTGCATTGGGAATTGTGCCTTAAAAACCTGTACCTACTTCCTAGCATCATCATCATCATCATCATTTCAGCCCAAAAGACGTCCACTGCTGGACATAGGCCTCCCCCAACTGTTGCCATATTGACATTTTGGGTGGTTTTGCCATAATCGCCACGCTTGGCAGGCGGATTGGCGATCGCAGTACGGTTGTTACAAAAGCACATAGAACGCTGCTGCCCATTCTCTGGCAAATCCCTTAGTCGCCTCTTACGACACCTACGGGAAGATATGGGATGGTGCTATTTCTTAAAAATTTATTAAAAAACCATAAATAACGCAGTCAGTTCAACAAGCCAAATTACAACCCCGTACGTACACTGGCTTAGCCAGCTTTTAAGTTTTCAGGCAGTTTCACGCCAGCGCACAACTTTGTTTTTAAAATCTACAAACTTGGTGGCTAGTTCTGTTTACCTTTATTGTAGTCTGAATAATCAAGTTAAGTTGAAAAGAAGTTCATCTTTTTAATTAGTTTGTACTGTAAATCTTGCTTTGGATGTGAATATTCACAAAAGCATGGATAGCTCTAAGATCACAGCTGAAGATGCAGGGTTACTTAGTAAGAAAATATTTATTTTACATGAAAACATTTTTCATGAAATATCTGCATTGTTATAACTTTTTCTACAGAGTTTATCAACAAATTCTGCCACCCATATGACTGTCCAGATGGTGGACTCACTATTTTTTTTTTTTAAAATACCTACTGGTTTTCACTACTTCTATACTAGTATTTTAACGGATTTACTCTCAAGTCCAGAAAAAGAGGCTTTCTCTTCAATTCTTTGAAGAGAAAGCCTCTAACTGAGGTATATTAAAATAAAATAAATTGTGTTTTATTTCAGGCAAAATACCTACAACATTTGAATACAAATAAAATTGTTAAAACAGTAAACAAATCATTTAAAAATCTTATAGGTATCATTAAATTAATTAAATTCTCATAATCATTAATCATTAAAACTATCAAAATTATTAAAACCACTAAAATAATTAAAACCATTAAAATCATTAAGTATAAAGCAGAAAAGCTAAAGTCGTAAATTAAGCGTAACCTTAATTTAACTTAACCATTATTTTAACATCAATATAGTCGATGGTCTTGCATTTATATTCGAACATTAAATAAATTTCTATATCCCTACATATTATATCAATAAGGCAAAATAACCCAGTATATTTATTATTACCGTACTATGAAACTGTTTCATATTAATGAAAGTAAGACAAATATCATATCGTACCTCGGTCATAAATAAAGAGAACTGTATCATAATATTATGACGACCTTACTTCATAAATAATGTTACTACTTCATCCGAAAGTCGTAAGTCAATGTTATTTCGTAGAACTATCTATTATGTGCCTAGCGTAGGTGGCTGGGTCTATGTAGTTAAGTGAGAGAGTCATTATGTCAAAGAAGGTCAAGAGTGATCATTATGTGTTACTACGTAGGTATGTTGCAAAGGGTATGGGATGTAATGATTATCTACTTCATTTTATACAAGATGTTGTGTTGCATCCTCGTTAAAATTCAGGAGGTTGTCACAAAATACATAAATAATCAATATAAATTACGTTACCTAGTAAATTATTAATACACGCTGAATTTTTCGGGTTGTTTAAGTTTGTCAGTATATCAGAATAACCCCCTTAACGTGGTTTACGGAATAAGAAATGATCGAATACACGTTTAAGATGGTTTGTATGTGTGAAAGTGTGGTTAGTGGGCGAGGATCAGACGGGCCGCGTTTAAAACACGGGTGGTTCACACTTACCGATTTCCGTAATAAGAAAAAAAATAAAAATTATCTACCCATTTTATAATTGATCAAAGCAACACCTTGTATTTGTTTATTTATCTAAGAGCTCAGTTACCTAAACATAATCTTATGTTTTTCTCCTTCTTGTGCAACCACCTGTGTTTCTGAAAACTCGAAAACGTCATAGATATCGCGATTGGCGTGGCTAAGGCCAACAACTCATTTACAATAATGCTCTAATTATGAACATTTACTATTGACTCGAAAAGATTGATAAATAGAATATTCTTTATTATGTACACCATACAAAATAATACAAAATAAAACATTTTACATCGGGTGTGTAACACACAATTGGTGGTCTTATCGCTAAGAGAAAAGAGAAAGCAGACTAACGTGGCCTCCTGTCTATTTGTCAAAAATCTACTTAGTTCTTATTTGATGAGTACATAGCCCCAACTGCCTTGATATACTCGTATTTCTCAAAAGGTTTAATATAACACCTGCACCCCTGTGTGCACTATACCTAAACACGGCCGAACATTCCCATAGATAAAGCATCAAAATCCTCATGCGTACTGATAGTCTCCTACAAAGCAAAGAGGCGTCCACACAATCCTTGACACTTATCCTGCAACATTGTTCATGTTAAATAAAAGCCACAGCCTCCCAAGAGTTGGGTGCGACAGCGTCAGGTCAGTAGCCCGAGGGATGATGAAGGCGAGTAATTTACTGCGTCCCGGTTACACTGTGACAGATGGGCAGTCGTGTCGCATACGAAGGTATGGGAGATATGAAAGGTAGTTTGGTATGGATGCGCCAAGGTGATGGTCAAGAATAACGTTGAGGATTTTTAGTTTTTGATATCCATGGGTAGGAAGCGAAAGAATACATGGAGAAGCTTAAAGTACAGATTGGGTATCGAATGTCATGTGACAGATAATAAGAAAGAAATAAAATTTTACTCATTTTTTTTTATGAATGGCATCTCGCAGTTCAACCTAGAAGGTTGTCGTCTGCTTAACCGGACTATCCTGTGGGTGCCTTAAGAGTAAGGCCTCCAGCCAGGGCATAAAAACTTACAAACTAAGCGACTATACGCTGAGGGCACCCCCTGTGGGGTACGAGCCTCGGCTCAGGGCGTCGCTGGGGGAGGACTGCATGGGGACAGGCTGGATCTGAATGATATCATTATTTAAGGGCTGATTTAAAACTACTGGCACAGCATCGCAGGCTGGCTCGAGCGAGGGTCGGGGAGGGCATGGACCGGGACGTCGCGACGGACCTCGACGGCGAGGTCGGAAAGACGGCAGTTTGTGTCTGAACTTTTTAAGAGTGCTAGTCTCTTTGCTACTCTCCTGGAGGAGGGTGATAGCATCATCGGGAGTTAAAATTTTACTCATCATTTAGTAAACCTTTTTATGTATCTTGTGTTCGCGCATTATTTGCCAGATTTGTACATTCAGGCAACATCAGTTTCACAGTGGAGTCAAATGCAATGAAGTATTATAGCACAGTAGTCTCGACACTAGGCCGAGTTCACACACACAACAGAGTGCTTTCATTCAGGCGTTAAGATGTCGCTTATAATTTTTACTAGAAATCGTAATTATTCTTATGGTACATTACGTTCCCTGCTTATGAAAAGAATTACAGGGGTCAAGCGAGTAGAAATCCTATCATGTAGGACACTGTAGGTACAAGTTGCTAATACCTACTTCCTCAACCTACCACAGGATCTAACTATTGTTCCCACGACGCGCGATACCTTCTCCATTTCAACTGCCGTCCAAACATCTACATCTAATTTCGTAGCTCTGTCACAAACGTAGGCCTCATTTACTAAAATATCCGGGCCATCTGCCACCTCGTGACTGTTTAAGGATATTTGTCATTTGTGCCGAGCCGTTTCAGGATATTATATTCTTAGATTGCAATTTGTTTGAGTGGTTTATATGAATTTAAATATGAGGTGATTTGTTAAGGTTTTTAGGGTTCCGTACCCAAAGGATCAAACGGGACCCTATTACTGAGAATTCGCTGTCCGTCCGTCCGTCCGTCACCAGGCTGTATCTCATGAACCGTGATAGTTAGCCAGTTGAAATTTCTACAGATTATGTATTTCTGTTGACGCTATAACAACAAATAATAAAAACAGAAAAAAATAAATATTTAAGGGGGCTCCCATACAAAAAAAGTTTTTTTTTTTCGTTTTATAAATAATGGTACGGAACCCTTCGTGCGCGAGTCCGACTCGCACTTGGCCGGGTTTTTTTTATTTGCTGGCTCAAATACCTTCTACATTTTTCATTGGAGGATGATATGGCTAGAAAAGTTGTGAGTTTTGAGATGATGAGTAAACTCAAACTCAAACTCAAACTACACTACTACATATATTATTGCATTCATGTGTTTACAATTAGTTGTTACAAATATAGCAAAGTTCCAACATGAGACCCGGTATGGCACGGCAACATAATAGATTGGACAAAACAAGCATCCAGTTAGTAGGTATACTGGATGGCAAGTTTGTTAAACAATTAATATAATTAGTTTCGGAAATATTACTAGTATCTAGGTATAGAGAGTATGTAGTATTAGAGAAGTATGGAAGAAGAAGACAAGCTGCGGTAACTACAAAAAAATTGAGATAAGGGCAGGTATAAGATGATATTTTTGAAAAGAATTGCGACCCGCGTGCTTCTTACACTAATTCACTGTAATATATAGTTTGTCTTTAGAGTTCAATCAAATTTCTCTACAATATTGTTGAACATTCTGGATCTCAAACTGCCTATCACCTTCATTATTGATGCATCTGTTCAAGTTGTCCGTGCAGTATTCTTATCTCCATAAATATAAAAAGCTCCAACTAAAATATCACTAGATTTTCTTAGCCCTAGCTAAAAATAACTAAAGAAAACGGGTCAGATGCTGCTTACTCGACTAGACCCAATTTCGTTTTTAGGGTTCCGTAGCCGAATGGCAAAAAAAGGAACCCTTATAGATTCGTCATGTCTGTCTGTCTGTCTGTCTGTCTGTCTGTCCGTCTGTATGTCACAGCCACTTATTTCCGAAACTATAAGAACTATACTGTTGAAACTTGGTAAGTAGATGTATTCTGTAAACCGCATTAGGATTTTCACACAAAAATAGAAAAAAACAATAAATTAAGGGGGTCCCCATACTTAGAACTGAAAACCAAAAAAAAAATTTTCATCAAACCCATACGTGTGGGGTATCTATGGATAGGTCTTCAAAAATGATATTGAGGTTTCTAATACCATTTTTTTTCTAAACTGAATAGTTTGCGCTAGAGCCACTTCCAAAGTGGTAAAATGTGTGTCCCCCCCCCCCCCTCTAATTTCTAAAGTAAGAGGAGGAAAATTCTGAAAATATTTAGGATTGTAGAACGTAAAAAAAACTATCAACGAAAATTGCTTTCAATAAGATATGATGTTTAGTTTTTGAGATATGGGACTTTTTCATCAAACTGCAGCAGTAAACTTTGTTTTTCATAAACATACTATGAAAAACAAATTTAGTTTTGCGGTTGTGTGGAAGTTTACTAACTAATACTACTAACTAATGAATGACAGTTCAAAATATTATTATTATATTGTTTGGAGCTATGGAACCCTGTGTGCGAGTAAGACTCGCACTTGGCCGGTTTTTTTTAATATGTTTTGTTTAAAAAAAACTCAGTCTCTGTTAATGATCCCAGATGTTTGACAACCGTTTTTCGACCAATAGTAATAAAACAAAAAGAGGAAACAAGGAATAGAAAGTTTTTAATTGTTTTAACGCTGGAAACAAGGATAGTTTACCGTGTTACCTTACCGTGCTCCGATACCCAGTTTGGTGATGGTACATAATTCCGAAAATCAGAGGTGCGTGTCTTGGGTTCGAACTCAAGACTTATGACTTAGTAGTACGACGGTGACACCACTAGGCTATCACTGCTATAACTAAACTAATATTATAAAGAGGAAAGATTTGATTGTTTGTTTGTTTGCATTGAATAGGCTCCGAAACTACTGGTCCGATTTGAAAATTTTTTTCAGTGTTAGATAGCCCAGTCAAGGCTATATGCTATATATCATCACGCTATGACCAATGGGAGTGGAACAGCAATTAAAAATGTTGCGAAAACGGGGAAAATGTGACGCAAACGAAGTTGCGCCGGTCAGCTAGTTTCTAATAAAAATATGGTTTCAGATTATTATATAAAATAAAGCTAATAAGACGCCAAAGGTTTAAGTTTACAAAAAGCCTACTAATATTATGTCTATTTTGTAATTTATAGACATAACATAGGTACTGAGATCTGATTATTGTTTTACATGGCAGAGAACAAATTAGAGGAGCTCGCCTAAATAATAACAGCCGCTCGGATCGATGTTCAAGTTGGTTAGTAGATAGGTGACCACACTTTGCTTACCGAGTTTCCTCCGTGTCTCGGAAAGCACGTTAAGCCGTTGGTCTCGGCTGTCAATTATAGATCTTTGACAGTCATTAGGTATTCAGTAGCCCAAAAGTCTGACAACCAGTAATACCAAGGGGATCGTTTTACCCAGTCTTAACTGGGTTGTGGAGGTCTGCTGCATCCAGTCTGGGGTCCGACCCCAACCTAGTTGGGAAAATCTCGCAGATTTGACTTTGCGCGGCGTTGACTGATGTTAGCCGCAATTAGAGGCCGTTTTTAAAGATCTCTTAGATTTAAACTATACTGACTTACAAAAAAAACACTTAGTTTGAATATCAAACTCTTATTACTATATCAACCTAACATAAGAGCTACTCACTTACCCCAATCGATTACTCCTAACAAAATAAAATACAAATAAATAGACACACGAAGTTCCAATTCTCTTATTTCCGTCATTCAATAAAGGGGATTTGGATATACAAAATGGAATAATTTCCTGCTTGCAAGGACACTGTAGCGTGAAACTGCTTGTTATTAAAATGCTACTTCGGATGGCTGACGTAATTCCTTGTTCCTCTCAAAGTATCGCTTTTATTTTGAAATAACAATTCTTTCTTATATAACAAATTCTTTTGTTTAAGATATAAAAGGCCAAGATTCTTGATTACCGTTGTCTTAAGTCAAAGAATTAAGGTCTTTGTTGAACTTGGACTAATAACTTCTGTTGTTTCTTTACTGAGACAGCTTTAATAAAAAACCTTTTAAAGGGTCTGTACATAAAGCTTAAAAAAGTATACTAAAAATGGAAAGTTAAGGTCATCATCATCCTGTAATGTTCCCACTGCTGGGACACAGGCCTCCTCTCTATGAGAGGGTGTGGGCTGTCATCCACCACGCGGGCCCAGTGCGGGTTGGTAAATGTCACATGTCTCCGAATTTTTAGTTCTAGGACATGCCGGTTTCCTCACGATGTTTTCCTTCACCATTTTTGGGGTCAGCTGGGTTCGAACCCACGGCTTACTGCACATAACGTAAGTCAGGGCTGCCACCACTGGGCCACTGCTGCTCTCTGTTAGTTTAGGTCGTGTAATTGTAATTGTCAAAAAATTCTAAGGTCGGTACATTTTTACAATTTTCTTTGAGTGCAATAATCAAATATTTTTTCAGTACTATAAAAGTCTAGAATCAAGTCTTTTTATCAACTATGCTGGGGTCGGCTTCCAGTCTAACCAGATGCAGCTAATAACAATATTTCACTTGGAACAGTATTACACTACCTATCTGACTTCATCCCAGTAACTGGGTAATACAATACCCCTTAGTAAGACTGGTTTGTGGGACTTTCGAAATCAAGCCTTCGACTTTCATTTTAAAAGTCCACTTAGAGGATTCCACATAGTTAATCTTTATTTTAATTTTCTTAAACTCCAATTATAAACGCAATAGTTTGTGGGAATGGACGGATGTTAGTTAACTTAAAAACTACTGAACGGATTTACTTGAAACTTGGTACACAGATATTTTATAAACTGGATTAACACATTCCGTGGGAAAATTATGGAGCTTCAAGCGGGCGAAGCTGCGGGTATAAGCTAGTAAGAACATAACTCAGCACCCACCAAGCAACTCACCTGCAGCAACCATGCTGAACTTGCGAGACAGATCGATCTACTCTAAAGCTTAAGGTTCAAGCCCCTCACGTTACTAACAAACTGCACATACTATTTATTGGTTCAGCACACTCTGCGTAATTGGTAGGTACGCAGGTAGTGGCAAACAGCCAGCCGCCGACATAAACTAGTGAAAGTTAACCAAAAACACGCGAATATAGTCGTTATATGTAGATGTGGTTAGGGTTCACTTCTCTGTTAGTGCAGTTTAATTTTGGGTTGATTTGTTCGTAGAAAATCGTGAGTGGTTAGGTATTTAAGGTAATAAGTCTATGAAAAATGCTCCTGTCCTGTGGGCATTTACAAGTTTCAATTGCTGACAAAACGTTAAGTATTATTCCTATAGTATGACCACTTTAAGTGTGCAGTTCAAGGTGGAGTTGCTTGACAAAAAGTATGAAGGATATGAAAGTATGAAATAAGCAGACATACTGCGCCGACCCCAAACGCTGACCTTATCCCAGTTTATTTAATTGGGATCAGGTCAGAAGAATGATGAATGATGATGTCAAACTTGGTACATTTATTTTAGTTCTATGTTGTCTCGCCTGCACAGATAAGTTTGCTGAAGTTTACAACGATTTACAAAAACTTTGACATAATTCTCTAACATGTCAACCGACTAACAGAATTAAGATTATTTTGACAACTCTCTTATGAGAATTGTTTTTGATCAGGAGTTTCACAAATTAAAAACTTAAAGTTTATAACATGTTTTTGTTTTTACATGACCTGCCTACTATAGTTAGCATTCCTGATATTCTGGGTCATTTCAAGATAATTTCAATTCAAGAATCAGTTAAACATTTCAACATTCTGGAAAATCCTGTGGTCCTCCTAAAAACCGTTTCATGAATTGAAACAATAATCTCCTACCATGAAAACCCAACAAAATAGAACAAACACTTTACTTCACCATACATTGCGTATTTTGATCAAACACCCTTGCAACAGCCCTCCACTTACGCTTACCAAAAGGACAATGGACACCAAAACAAAATTTCGAACGCAAAGTCAAAATTTTCCGGCTACCAACGTCTGATAGTGATGCGTTAAGGAATGCTCAGTGTTGCATTGACAATCCCCTCTATCTCCTTGCCTCACGCCGCTTCAGAAGCGAATTATCCAATAAACATAATGAAAATTTAAGCCTACAGTCGCTGACGATACCGTCGGGACGTCTCCTACAGATAATCCTTACACAGCTTCTATCTGAGCGGAAATAATGCGCAAATTATACTGAAATGAAACGCAGTTTGTGACAATAATGACATCGATTGTACGACAGACGGCGCGATTGTCAATTGTTTTCAGGAGATTTTGTGGTAAATATTTAATGGTGAAATCTACTGATTTTGGTGTTTTGTAGTCGATGATTTTAGAAACAAGTTTCGAACAAAATGTCTTCGTGAATTTATTTGATGACTAAAATTATTAGTAATGCATGCTACGATTTTTTTTTAAGTCGAAGCCCTTAACTTAAAGTCCATTTAACGTAAGTTCACTCAGATTTACCTACACATCATCATCATCAGCCTATAATGTTCCCACTGCTGGGACACAGGCCTCCTCTCTATGAGAGGGAGTGGGCTGTAATCCACCACGCGAGTCCAGTGCGGGTTGGTAGATGTCACATGTCTTCGAATTTTTAGTTCTAGGACGTATGCAGGTTTCCTCACAATGTTTTCCTTCGCCGTTTTTGAGGGCAGCGGTGATGAAATAAATTACACAAAGTAATGCGCCTGCCTGGGTTCGAACCCACGGCTTACTGCTCGTAAGTCAGGGCTGCCACCACTGGGCCACCACTGCTCTCCACACATGAAACTCTCTAAACCTACACATGAATGCATTTAAAATGGATAGCAGTAGGCTGACCCTTATTACATTGGACATAAACATAACTGGGGAAATTTAGGTATACCTACTATTAGGTACAACTCTGCCTAACCGTCCGCCGATTGCAGGCGTGATTTTATGTTACCTGTCTAAGAAAAATTTCAACCCATATGTGAGAATGGTAGTAGCACGGGCAAATCACGAGCCAAACTACCGAACCCGAAATTAATACAACCGTACTTCAAAAGCTCTCCATCAACCATTCCGCTGAATAAAAACTAAAAACGAACCCAACTGATATCAATAACACGCAAAACTTCACTCCACAGCATTCCGGCCATACCATAGAGTTTCACTAATGAAATAAACTTTCAGGGCGCAGGTATTCGGGAGAAAGTAAAGTATTAATATTCATGATACGTCCCTTAGCCCGTGGTAAATGTTTTATTCGTTAACGAGAGCACGGATTAGGGTAATCATGTCACGTCGTGTGTTACAGGCTCGCAATTAATTCGAACCAATCAATTATGTTTTAGTTATTATGTTATTTGCCGTGGTTTTTAGGGTTCCGTACCCAAAGGGTCAAACGGGACCCTATTACTGAGACTTCGCTGTCCGTCCGTCCGTCCGTCCATCCGTCCGTCCGTCCGTCCGTCCGTCCGTCCGTCCGTCTGTCACCAGGCTGTATCTCATGAACCGTGATAGTTAGCCAGTTGAAATGTTCACAGATTATGTATTTCTGTTGACGCTATAACAACAAATACTAAAAACAGAATAAAATAAATATTTAAGGGCTCCCATACAAAAAAGTGATTTTTTTGCTCGTTTTTATAAATAATGGTACGGAACCCTTCGTGCGCGAGTCCGACTTGCACTTGGCCGGTTTTTTATTTTAACATAGATAGTTTGGTTATTTTTTACAAAATGTCGTTTTATAAATCTTGTCTTTTTAAGCTATTGCATAGCTTTCATCGCGGGCTTTGAGTGCGGCGACCGAATCAAGAAATTCCGTAACGAAATAAACTTAGCAACCTGAATTTGAAAAAAAAATGGTGAAAAAATTTCATGGCTAAAAAATTGTTTTCTTATCGGTCACCACGCTCAAAAAGTGTAACTTGAATTTAAATCAAAGAAAAAAAAATATTGCATAAACCACTTGTAATAGGGGGCCCCATGTAATAAGTCCCATTCAAAAAAAATCTTAGAAGTTCAATCGAAAAATGGAAAGTGAATAAATTTCACTTCCCGTTCCGAGCTAAACTTTTGCATATATACTTAGTTTGGATGACAATTCATGATTAACTGAGTGACGTCATTCTAAATCAAATATGGCGGACTAGTTATTTTTAAACATTCCCTTGATATGGCTATCAAATGAAAGGAAACAAGAAGTAAAAATTTGAGCGTTTTTATTAGACCACAATGCATCAACACAGGGGTACTGTAGGTTACTCATTTGTCAACACAACAAACACCTACTTAGACCGAAATAGGCTCACAAACGAGGTGTACATATATGTACATAAGTACTTACAAGCTGAGTATCGTGCCGTTGTTAACACCCAACACGACTCGGCCTATTTAATTATGCCTGATTAACGTAATGGCTATAGCAGACTAACTTGATAATTTATTAGCCCATGCTTAGGTACTAGGATTAAAGAAACTCGGTGTAAGTAATTGTGGATTAATTTAGCAGGTGTTAGCTGGAACTGTAGAGGTGTTGTCGAGTGGTGGGTTTTAATGTGGATGAATATGGAAATGAAAGTTGATACTATGCTTATGCACAAATATCATAACCTCACACCTGTAATCCCTTAACGGTAAGGTAGAGGTGTGATATTGTGCATGAATATTAATGGCAGAATCGTATCCGCCAAACCGGAGCTACTGAGGGAGATCGAGAGTTTTTATGGGCAGTTGTACACGTCAACCAGGAAACCCGTTGTAAATCTAGCGAATGACCCAAGAGCTAGACTGACCCGACACTACACCGAAGACATCCCGGACATCAGCCTGTACGAGATTAGGATGGCTCTGAAACAGCTTAAAAACAACAAGGCACCGGGTAATGATGGAATTACGGCCGAACTTCTGAAGGCGGGTGGAAAACCGGTACTTAAGGCCCTTCAGAAGCTGTTTGATTCCGTCACACTCGAGGGGAAAACGCCACAGGCATGGTGCAGGGGTGTGGTGGTACTCTTCTTCAAAAAGGGCGACAACGCCCGGTTGAAGAACTATAGGACCATCTCACTTCTAAGCCATATCTACAAGTTGTTTTCAAGAGTCATCACGAATCGTCTCGCGCGCAGGTTTGACGATTTTCAGCCTCCTGAACAAGCCGGATTCCGAAAAGGTTTTAGCACCGTAGACCACATACATACGCTGCGACAGGTTATACAGAAGACCGAAGAGTACAACCTGCCTCTCTGTTTAGCGTTTGTGGACTACGAGAAAGCCTTCGATTCGATCGAGACTTGGGCTGTACTGCAGTCTCTCCAACGGTGCCAAATTGATTATCGGTACATCGAGGTGTTGAAGTGTTTGTACAAAAACGCCACCATGTCAGTCCGACTTCAGGACCAGACCGCGGAACCTATCCTTCTGCAGCGAGGTGTGAGACAGGGAGACGTTATATCTCCGAAACTGTTCACCGCAGCACTGGAAGATATCTTCAAGGTTCTGGACTGGAGAGGGCTAGGCATCAACATCAATGGCGAGTACATCTCTCACCTTCGATTTGCCGACGATATAGTGGTCATGGCTGAGACCATGGAGGACCTCAGTACAATGCTCGATGACCTCAGTAGAGCTTCCGAAAGAGTGGGTCTTAAAATGAACATGGACAAAACCAAGGTCATGTTGAATGCCCATGTAACACCCACTCCTATCAAGATCGGAGACTCTACTATCGAAGTTGTAGACGATTATGTCTACCTGGGACAAACGGTCCAGTTGGGTAGGTCTAACTTCGAGATAGAGGTCAATCGTCGAATCCGACTCGGCTGGGCAGCGTTCGGGAAGCTGCGTGGTATCTTCTCGTCCAACTTACCGCAGTGTCTCAAGACGAAAGTCTATGACCAGTGTGTGTTGCCAGTGATTACATACGGGACCGAAACGTGGCCGCTCACAATGGGCCTCATCAGAAGGCTCAAAGTCACCCAAAGGGCAATGGAGAGAGCTATGCTCGGAGTTTCCTTGCGTGATCAAATCAGAAATGAGGACATCCGCAAGAGAACCAAGGTTACCGACGTAGCCCGAAGAATTGCCAAACTTAAGTGGCAGTGGGCAGGGCACATTGCTCGCAGAACAGATGGCCGATGGGGCCGAAAAGTTCTGGAATGGCGACCGCGAACCGGGAGACGATGCGTTGGAAGGCCTCCCACTAGGTGGACCGATGACCTGGTGAAGGTTTCGGGGATCCGCTGGATGCGAGTCGCACGGGACCGATCAATGTGGCGACACTTGGGGGAGGCCTATGTCCAGCAGTGGACGTCTTTCGGCTGAAATGATGATGATGATGATGATTAATATAAACACCTAAAATTATTTTCCGAGCGATTATTTAAAATGTTCGTGAAAACTACCGAAGATTTTTATGAACTGATAGTTAAACAATAGATCAAAGTACTCCTTTAGTACGCAACACAGAATATTTTTTCATAAAAGAATAAAAAAAAGTAATGAGGGACTGCAAATCGTACTAAATCTACTCCGTATAAAATACTCAACAGGAAATTTTAACCTACCGCCAGTGCACTACACCTGCGGATCAGGAAACATAGCCATTATTTCACTTACTATCTACTAGATAAATCTCTTTTGATAAATAAAGCTTTGGTATACACTAAGCTTTGCTGGATGAAACAGAAATGTACCTAGAATATAAGGAAAATAGAAATACTGAAACTTGCGGAAATATTTCTCTTGGAATTTCTCTTTGAGTGCGTGCTCTGACAATTCTGGAAGCTGCTTTCTTTTTATCAATGTTTTTTTTAAAACCTATGTCTAATGGTGTAAAGGATGGTATATATAGGTTTTTGCAGGTGATGAAATTGACCACCCCGAAATTACAATTATCCAGAAATACGGATTTTGTGTCAAGAATTTCGGAAATTAAATTTCATACTAAAATATTAAAAGTGACAGGGAAAGAGGGGAGCGTAAATTAAATAACTAAAACTATAGCAAAACTACAAACACTTAAAACAAAACATACGTTAATTCGTTCCTACACTTGTTTACCGTTCTTTAAAGTGTCCGCCATTTTGAAATTATGCACAGTTCCTTGCTCAGCGTGACGTTATCTGAAATTAAAAACAAACTAAGTATCGTGCGAGTCCATTATTGTGTAGATAGTATAGGAGATGGGATTCGTATATTTAGAACATGTGTGTTTATTAAAGCTTTGAGAGTTTCAAATTACATTCGTGTTTGTGTTATTGTAATAAGAGATCGTGTTCATTTTACTACTGAAATTGAATTTGTAGGGTTGAAAACGTTCTCGTTTTCCCTTGTAATCACTATTTATACAACAGTAATTGTTTATTGAATTATTTTCCTACTCATAATTTTTTCCTGGGTACGATTCCCGGGTCGGGCACGGTGTTATTGGGTCTTCCTCAGGCATTTCTCGTGAAATAGACGTGAAATAGACTTTTGCCTAACTCTAAGGGAAAACATGCTGTCTATTTACTCACCTGCCTCCGTCATAGTGATTCTTCCTTTCCATACTAGACCACTTTCGCTATCAACTTGACATCTGATTCACCTTCTGTATAAAAAAAAAATCAGAGTTGGTATGTAAGCACTTGGGAGACTGTTCATTGTATACATGGTTGAGCAGAATACTTATTGGTATTTTATCAGATTCTAAAATAAACAATTATAAATCCATTCCCCGTCAACTAAAACAAAGCTTATAAATAAAATAACCACAACAGGTAAACTAACCGCTATCTAAAATTAAAAACAAACTCCACTACACATAGTAGGAACAACTTATTGTCTGTATATTGTAGACGGGTACATCCACAATAAGGCTATAAAAACTTGAAATTACGCCCGGCCTATTGTAGTCGGCTGGAGTGCTCTTAGGACTCCTCGTCCCAGACAATATGCATATTCACAGAACTCCGTGTACTGTAGGCACTACGCGGTTCACCCTTATGTGGTGCGTGCCTCTACCCTGTGTTGCATCTTGGAGGACTAATAAAACCCTTTTTTTAATAAAAGCTCTCTTCTTAGAAGATCTTTCTGATGATTTCGCTATGCGGTGGGTAATTTATGTGACTTGAGATAGGTGCTTTATGAGAAAATGCGTAATATTGTTTCGTAAAAATAACTTAGGTAGTAAAATAATTTGTTACATTTTTTGTGTAGTTAAAGTAGCTATCGGGTTTCGTATTACCTATTACTAACTAGGCTATGGAGGTCAGATAGGCAGTCGCTCCCTGTAAAATAAACCGGGCAACGTAGTTTTTATAACAACCAAGTGCGGGTCGTATTCGCTGACTGATAGCTTCGTACCATGCTATAACTACAAGCCAAACATGACTACCTACCTAATTTGACTTCCTATACAAACAACAACAACAACTGTTTTTTTTAATGAAACTTATTTAGGAATGAAACAGCTCGATACAACTGACGCTTAGCGCCATCGATCGACATTTCTATGAAGTTGTTCGAAATTTTCGAGTCAAATACAATTGGTCGACTATTACTCGTAACCTTGTAAAGCCCACTTAAGTGTGATAATTTTCCTTTAAACTTCGTTATATATAAGTCTATCTACTGCCGTGACATTTGTATTTCTAACTACAACCGTTTAGTCTGTAGAGGGGGGGGGGGGACACTTGACCCTAACGAAAATTGGAACTTTAAAGCTTACATAATCAAAAAACGGTCTTCCCAAATCCCTAATATTTTGAAATAGCTATCCAACGATATGCCACACTATGGGAAGGGCGAAAATTATCATCCCCACTTTACATGTAGGGGAGGTACCCTAAATAATTGCTTTCTTTTTATTTTATTTTACCACTTTTTTGGCGTCATTAACGTATACTCAGGCCAAATTACAACTTTCTAGTACCAATAGTTTTTTAGCTAAACAGCGGACAGACAGACGGACATGGTGAAACTATAAGGGTTCCTTGTTGACTACGGAACCCTAAAAACTGGGATTCAACTGCATCCGGTTAGACAAGAAACTGACCCCAACATAGTTGGACAATGGCTAGGCAGTTGATGAAAGTAACTGTTGCCCTTTTCCAACGTAAAAATAAATTCAAAATTATTTGATTCCCTGTTTTCTATTTTGAACGAGATAAACTTGCAACAAAATCCTCTCTACAAAGAATTTTTCAAGTCGTTTGGTGTTAAGTGCATCAACATGCCCAACACCCCGTAAAGGCGTGACTCAGTTTTCCTTTAAACGTGTTAAAAGAAAAATCATTAAGTATAATCGTTAATGTAGTTACATAACACGTTAGCACATGCGCTAGTTACTGCATAATTATTGTGGCAAAGCCTGCTGTGGCCAGCCCGGGCAATATTTTCTAATAAAAGAGCCTACGGGCCGGGCCAAACGGGGCAATTATGAATTATATATGGTCGATTTTATGGTACGTGCATAGCTATATTTTGTAAATGAGTAACAAACGCGGTCGTTAATGTTTTGAAGGTTGTGGTTCGGTGATTAGATAGTGCTTAATTTGTAACACATGTTGAATTAGAATATTGAAGCAATGAACTTAAAGCAAGAATGTGGTAAGTACGAGTATCTACTGTCCTTACATATCAGGCATTCCCTGTAAAACTTAATAAAATTAAATTACCATCATCATCATTTCAGCCAAAAGACGTCCACTGCTGGACATAGGCCTCCCCAAGTGACGCCACATTGACCAGTCCTGTGCGCAAGTTTTGCGCTCATTAGGGGGGGTTTTGCCATAATCGCCACGCTTGGCAGACGGGTTGGCGATCGCAGTACATCATCATCATCATTTCAGCCGAAAGACGTCCACTGCTGGACATAGGCCTCCCCCAATGGATCGCAGTACGGTTGTTGCAAAAAGCACAGAGAACGCTGCTGCCCTTTCTTTGGCAAGTCCCTTAGTCGCCTCTTACGACACCCACGGGAAGATAAGGGATGGTGCTATTATTAACGTCCGACACCATACAGAACGTAAAAACTATAACATACAGAATGTAAAATTAAATTATACAAATCGAAAAAGTCAATATATTATGTACTGAAACCTCGTAGAACAAGCGTAGCAAAACATTTCTTCAGCAAATGCCAAAACCGCATCAAATACCACCATCCCCAAAAATCTACAACAAACAAAAGCCAACAGAAATCTTAATACTACCCGTCTATATTCCAACCTAGTACCGTTAATACCGTCCCTTACACTTTTATTTGTAGCATGGCGTGCCGCGCCGCACGTACCAAGGAGCACCAATAACCTTAGGTAACGACATAAGCCCACCACGTATGGTACCCACTTAAAACACATTTACATTCATACAACCATATTTACATAGGATCCCCGGTGTAACTGCGAAGTTCCATTTCTAAGGGTTTTTGTGAAATAAGCTGGGATGGTAAACCAATGTCGATAAAGATAGAAATCAGTGAGATTTGTGTGTGTTGCTTTTTTTTTGTTTTGCGTATGGAATTGTAGTTAAGATAAGAGAAAGAATGAATGTTGTAGTTTATTTGAATTTGGATCGGGAAATAAATTGTCTGTAGCTACTGTCCCTTAGAGATACAAAAAAAAAACGAAGTCGCAATACCTTGTTTCTTTAACAGCAATACTTAGTCATTTTTTTATATTAGTCTATACTATTATTATGAATGCGAAAGTTTTGATGTATGATGATGAAGTTTTGATTATAATCTGGAATAGCAAATAGGAGTTATTTCTCACACTTTCACATTAAAATTTCAACAGCTAGTATATAATAAGTAAACACACACGCTATCGATAATTCCGAAAATCAATCACGTCAACCAAATAAAGGTAAAAGAGGAAAATGAGTCTATTCCAATTTCCTCTACACCCTGTTATTGACCAATAATGACATGCGTAAATGATAAAAAAAATAATTTTGAAAATCCGTCCACAATTGGCGGAGTTATCGCGTAACAAACACACAAAAAAATACATACCGTCGAATTAAGAACCTCCTCCTTTTTTGAAGTCGGTTAAAAATTATCATAAAATTTATACCTTGTACAACTTTCCAATGAAAACTGCATAAACATATTTCACAGGATAACACACAAAACTCTTAAAATACCCATCATATCAATCGAGTAGCAATAAAAATCACTGTTTCCAATACTTGCGGTTGAATTATAGATACTAGAAAAATGTAGAAAATGCAATAAGAATGTAATATTGAACATAAGCACTTGAAATATTTTACGAGAGAATTTTATACGCAAGATACTGCGACGATATCCCGAGAC
This sequence comes from Cerastis rubricosa, assembly GCA_949152445.1. NCBI lineage: Eukaryota > Metazoa > Arthropoda > Insecta > Lepidoptera > Noctuidae > Cerastis > Cerastis rubricosa. Next base: position 14,513,330 of record OX424531.1, read on the forward strand.
TGTTTTCTTGAAGCGGTCTAAGAAAATATTTTGTTTATTGGGTAAATTTTGTCAGACGGAAAATAAAAATTATAAACCCAGTATAGACCCCATTCAAAGCATTTCATAAAGTGGGAATATTTTTTATTTAATTTTCTCGCAAACTAGTGAAAAGTTAAAATTTCAGTAAAAAAAAAGTGTTCAGTAAATATTTTTAATAGCATAAACGTCCCTAAATAAAAATACCTGCGTTGTAACGACAATGTCTGTAAAACTTTTTAACCAGATAAAAATATAAGGCGACGTGTGCAGGACAAATTGATTTGTCAAAAAGTGGATCCAATTCACTGTAGTTGTACCATTAGTGAAACGAGAAGTCGTCTGGGTGCCATGGACGTGCGCTAAAAATAACTGAACGAGAAAACGTACAACGTGACAAGATCCAAGAATTCTGCAGGAAAGTCATCTTTAAGGCAAAAGTACGATTGAGTTTATTTTTCTTTGGAGACACGTTGGTTCGCGGATCTCGTTACTTATCAGTGAAACTAACTACTATACAAGGTGTTGTTTTGCATCCTCGTCAAGTTCAAGGAGGTAACTATGCTAATGATTCTGGTCCCGAATCGATAATAAAATGGGTAGGTATTTGTTTTTTTTCGTATTTATTATAATCGGTAAGTGTGAACCACCCGTATTTTAAACGCGGCCCATCTGCTCCTCGCCCTATAACCACGCGTTCATACATACAAACAATCTCAAACGTTTATTCGATAACTTCTAATTCCCTAAACCACGTTAAAGGGGTTATTCTCAAAGACTGACAAACTTATTCAACCAAAAAAAAAAAAACGGATTTTTATTGATTATTTATGTCATTTGTGACATCTTCTTGAATTTTGACGAGGATGCAAACCAACATCTTGTATGAATGAATAAACAAAATTTATTCAGAATGCTACGTACGTAAAAACCTACAAAAAAATCTTCGGTATAAACGAAATGCTATCAGGAATTTACATCTAAAGCCAATTTGTAATAGAACAACCTTGTGAAGTAAAACACAATAATATATCGTTTCTAACTCGTAGAAAAAGTGACCACAATACACTATCAATAACATCATATTTATTGCTAATTAATTACAAAATAAAAGTCCAGTATCCAAATAAAAACCCTATCATAAATTGCTACTGGCTGCAAACAATGCAGAATACCACTTTTAATTAAATACAGAACAAAAGCAAACGGGATCACGTATAGGAAAACGGATAACAAAACGCTATTAGAATGTTTAATAAAAACACGCGAAGAACAGAAGAGTATAGCTAAAGAAAAAGAGAAAGCAACGTATGTAATAGACGCTGAAGCTGATAATAACATTACAATATTAGTTACGGAAACATCGTTAGGAAAGCAATTTTGGCATCGCATATTGGCTATTATCAAGTACTGGATGCTTTTGTTTGTTTATTATTTTTGATGGCACCCTGGATTGATAGGGGTTTGATGGAAAAGCGTGTATATAAATAGACGAGTATATTCAAATGAAATAAAATGTCGTGAAAGAACTATTTTGAACAAAGTTTGGTTGGAGGATGAATTTGTAAAGTAACTCTTTGATGTTGATGATGTAACTTTAATACCAATAGTGATTAGAAAATATTATGTTATTAATGATTTCACAGCAATAATAATGATTGCTTTGCATAAGTTTTTGTTTAACAGCGTGCCATAACCCCGTGAACACATAATTTATTGTCACCAAAACTTTTTTTCTTTCAAAAAACAAGACGTTATAAGACACAAAGTAATACTAAGCATACGTTTAGAGCGGAGTGAGTGTTAAATTATGACGTAATAAAGGTGCCATATCGTTGAATAGGCCGTTCACAGTAAATAATGGCCCCGAGATATAAGGTTCTGAACAATACCTTACGACGTGCTATCTACGAAATGCTCCAACTCAATTCTCTTACAAAAATATGGCAACTTAGCAAATCGTCAGCACACCTGCGCTTGAATAACGCTTTCCCATTTTCCTGTAATATCTTTAATAAATCTAAGTAAAGTTGAGAACATATTCATATTTCTTTTATGGTTATCAATCGGGACAAAGTTTGAGCTTTTAAATAATATATCCTGTGTCACACTCCGTTACGTTCGAACCAATTTTGCGCTTGGAACATTTTGTGTCGAATAACTTTGTTTCCGTTCAAACAGGAGTTGATTTTCAGTGAATAATTAAAATAGTTGTTTTAAACGAATGCATGGATGTTGACCGCATATTTTCAACACATACCGCTTGATTAAAAACCACAGACGGAATTAATTACAAAATACATCATCATTTTGTTGGACTTTGTACACCTTTGTGAGGTAATCAAATAAAGACAAATTGATATTCGATAATAATGAAGCATGTTTTTTAAAATGAAATAGGTGGAATCGAATTGTGTTGCTCTTATAACATGCAAATGTAATATTTGTATTTGCCACGGCGTACTTTCGGCCAGTACTTTAGTAAAATACCTATACAAAAATTCTTTTGACAAAAATAGTGATGGATGAATGGACACTAAAACCTCCACAGTAAAAGGTTTCACATGTTAGCTTTTTTAGTCGGCTTACACGCAAAAGAATAAATAGGTCCAAAAATCGACTAATCAATAACGTGTGTACGATATATTAATCAAAAGATATCCCGTTTTTTGCAAGCAAAGGGTGAGTTTGAATGGCACCCCTTCCAAATATTGGTTTTTGTCGGCTATACCCGACGTCCAGTAAGAGCAAAGCCATGTTTTTCCATTTACAACGATACGCACGTTCGCGATATCTTACGCATTGGATAAAGGCTTTCACTATGTTTTATAGTGCTACGTCATTAAGCTGTGAATATAAAGTGGGGGTATGACAAAACATGAATTAATTTGAGATATGTCGTACGGTACGCTGAACACCCTAATATGTGATACACACTGACTTGAATTAATTTGGCAACAATTAAGCTATTGAATTGAATGTTATGAGGTAGATTAGTATTTTCAGAAGTTTGGATAACTTTTCAGGTGTAAAATTATTTATTTATTTATACAAATCTTACCTAAAACTATCATTACAGACCTGCGATCCAATGCGATAGATTGGCTTACAAACTAAATCCTACATCTTATAAATAATATACTTTATTCTTAATCTAAGTAACATAGTATATATAATGTACCATAAGCAAATTCACTCAAGTTGCACCATAATACATCAACCCTCTCGTGAACCTCATTCACCACACGTATGGCTCTAGTGAGAAGAGTTCTCGCCAGTAGGTTTGTTCTGGTTGCAGGCGCAGCTAGCAGGGGCGGGCGTCGCCGCCTCCACACGTACCGGTCTGGCACGCAAAGCTCTAGGTGCCACAGCACTCCTGGGTTATGAGCCACGCCACGTATTATAACACCACAATAAATATTAATAAATGCTGTTTAAAAAGGCTGCTGTTAAAGGCTGTTTGTGTATGTGAGTTTAAATGTGATACGCGATACAGGAGAAATTCCTAGTGTGGAGCAATGTTTTTTTAAACTAAAAATAAGACTGTTTCAAGCGCTAGAAATAACTTGCCAATTTCTCCTAGTTACTTCAGACGAAAGTATCATTTCTGACTTCCCACAGCTCACTCAAGTGAAACTCTATATACTATAAATATTTCCGGATTCTTTATAGATCTAAACAGATATCGTGACATAAAATATTTAAATAATTTCTCGTTTTGTTTTACAAACTCTACAGCAGTATGTCACAATATTGTTGGTATGCACGATAACACCAGCCTATAAGGGAAAGTGAGGAAATTCGCTCAATTATATCACCCCGCTACAGCTTTTTAGCTTATTTATCAATCAATCTCCGATCTAGGGTTGATAAACAACACCTCAATGTCAACATTGAGTTTCGTCGATTCACTAGAACTAATGGATTTTCATTATTATGTTAATGCGTTATGTATTATAGGTGCAGCCCTATTAAGTCTAATTTTATGAGGTATTTTATTATGTGCATGTCAATTTTTAAGTGGCATGGAGAGGTGAGTTAACATAAAACTGAGTTTGGTACAAACTGACTTATTTTGCCTGAACATAAAGTTTTTACATAGGCACAATGCCCAGCAATGCCTTCATAAGCTGATATAGTATAGGTTATGGTTCGTTCGTTGTACGTTTTTAACACTGGCAAAAAACTTGGATGTAACATTTGGTTTTTCTGTAATTGAGTTTTTAAATCAGAATTGTTGTAATATCGAATAAAATGTTGTTGGAGACTACTATTGTCATCTAATTTCTAAAATAGAATGATAAATAATTTGAAAGAGATTATGAGCCAGTTTACCACTCCCTACCTAAACTAGAAACTTGCACTTAAAAATCAACAACGAAGACACTTCAATAGCTTGCCAAACCCTTTACTTTCCGATTGTCAAAATAACAAATCCGTCTTGCCAATTTGCCGAGCACTCTAGGCACGCTATTACACATTAGAGGTTATGTCGGCGCGTGCAAGACACGTGTCCCGACGAGAACACGTCATTAGCTTCACGACTCGTCTCTAGGGAGGGACTACGACAGTTTTTTGTTCATAACTGCTGATGGTGTAAGGTAGAAGATGAGGCTGTAGCGGTTTCTGAGCATAGACATATAGACATACTTAGGTCAAAGCACCGAAAGAAAATGATTGGTCGATCAAGCAGAAAAATGCAGTAGGAAGTGAAAAGCACAGGGCCTGAGGAGAACGTACACACAAACTCACACATTTTGGGGATTCTCGCGGCCTTTACAACATCACCACGTAACCAATGCCACTGGAATGCGGAACTGGGGAATGCCTATATCCAGCAAATTAAGTCTTATGTCATACATAATCTGCTTTTAAATGTATTATGATTCGTCTTCTTTTCTCGTATTAGCATGTATCACATAAGTAGGTGAAGTTCTTCATAATCATCATCACACAGCCCGATCTACTACTGGATATTGGCCTCTCTTTCCTTGTGCCAAGCTCCACGTTTTAGCTCCTCTTCCAGGATTTTTTTGTATTGATACATGTCGAAGTTATTTTGAATGCACGAGTAGATACGTTAATAGTATTTAAGGTGTCGTTACGAAGGTGGGTTACGTTCTAATGTAAACTATTATACTCTTAGCTACCGCCCACGTCGATCCTTCACGCTTCCTACAAATGTCGTTAAACACTGCTAGATATAGACCTTCAGTCGGCCGTAGCAATAATGCTCTGGTTCTCGTGAGTCTACGCTCGTTTTGTTCTAAACCCGTCTTCACAATTACAAAGCAAGACTATCTTTATGTCTGCCTGTCTCGGACTTATAGTTATTATTCAAGAACCATTATATTATTATTCGATCCATGTTATTTTAGTTATAATTCATGGTATTTTTTTTAATCTAGTAACGTTTCTTTATAAGCCATGATCCTCGCTAGTTTTCTATAAACCCTCATTTTTACACTGTTACCGCTTATAACTTGAGCCTCAACAAAAGTTAAGAGTAAAAGGGAGTTCCAGCTTTTTAAATTTCCACCGGGGCGATAGTTGGAGTGCTCTCATTACTTTGTAATTTAGTAATTAACACTAGCTGAAATGAGTTTCTAAGTATATTTTATTTACTACTGGACCTGTTAATTGGTCCACTTTTACTTCGTTTTTAGTTTCACATAGTGGTACTTATCTCGGTATTTTCAATTAAGCTTTTTTTTTGTCTAGATGCCTATTTCGTTATTTGCTTTCCCGATTAACTTAATGAAAGCTAAACTTTTACAATGCTTATAAATACAGGGTGCACTTAAGTTATAATTATATAAACATAGGCGTGCCAGACAGCCCTCTGTGCAGAGGATGCATCCATGAGCAGGAGGGCCTCCATGCATCCTCTGCACCGAGGGCTGTCACGTGCTCATGTGCTCAGTGCAGAAGCGTGGCAGATCAACGGGCACGGACTCTTCAATCGCCGGCATCGCTCTCAGAAGCCTGCACCAGCCTGAAAAGACTGCTAACTTTCTGGGAGAACCTAGGATGTTTGGAGTAACAAGAGGATTTTCAGACAATAAAGAGGCTAACTGCGAAAATAACCTGGCTAACCTAACCTAACGGATGTTTTTATAATTATAAGAAATAATTTGAGTGATGGGCTATGCTTAAACTCCATCAGATCGCCCATCAGACTTACGACCTGAGCAAAATTGTTCTACTTCTTTGCTCAATTTGAGTATACCCATCTCATTTATTTTTAATATTACTGCCCAATTAATTTAACTAGCAGCAGTTTTCTTGAGCATCACTTGTAAATATTTCTACCCACAATAATTAATAAAGACAGATAATAAACCATAACAACCCACTTCCTTCCTATCAATATCCCAATAATTCATTACACGTTACCTTATCGCTAAACTATCGGGATATCGCCAAAAATAATAAGAGCCATAGAGTGATGACGGAAGAACTCCTTTCCTGAATAATGGGTGTCGACTTCCGGCGATATATTTCCGCTATCTCGCCGCCAAAATGGCGTCCGCACTTCCGGTTGACCGTTATGGAGTGTTAATCGAGCATTATGTCTGAACAGATGAAAAACTATCTTTAGAGGCGCTCGGCCGGATGATTTTCGTTGATAGGTGGATTGTGGTATTTATTACTTCTTAGTTATGGAGCATTTTTGTGTGTGAACCTTTTTATATGTTCATATTCAAAATAGTAAGGTTTGCTACAGCGTGATGACGCAAATTTTTTGATTTCCTTATATTTAGGGTTTTATTCATAAACGCTGATTAAAGGTGAAAGAACGATACAAATATACGTTAATTTTTTTTTAAGGTTAGACAAAAAATTACTGAGGTTTAACCAGCGTTTCTGATATTTAAGGTTAAGCTGTGCTTGCCGAGGTTGGTCCTTGGATGGGAGACCAATATTACATACCGAATTTCCTACGTGCCTCGAAAAGCACGTTAAGCCGTTGCCACGTTGGTCCCGGCTGTCATTTGTAGATCTTTGATAGTCGTTACGAGTTGTCAGAAGCCAAAAGTCGGACATCCAGTCTTACTAAGGGGTATCGTATTACCCAGTTACTGGGTTGTGGAGGTCAGATAGGCAGTCGCTTTATGTAAAATACTGATACTCAGCTTCATCCGGTTAGACTGGAAGCCGACCCCAAGATAGTTTGGGAAAAGGTAGGCTGATGATGAACCAGCGTTTCTGATTAAACTCCTCAAAGTACTTAATACTCTACTCGGTCACTCACACAAATAACAAGGTACCCACATAACCCATGGATTCTCCTATCTTTGTTGGATCCAACAACAAAAACAATGCTACAAAACACTCTTCTTGTTGTCTCTCCACTACCCTTGTGTGACTGGTGGAGAATGCCTAAGGCATAACGTTCGCTTTTGTGGCTTTTGCATCCGAAGAGTCTACATAAATAAATAATATAATAACAAGAAACCCGATGCATACAAGCTCCACATCATATCCATAATTAGGCATTCTTAAAGCTTTTCTTATCGCCATCGATTCTGGATGACGTGAATAGGAAACACCATCGAGGTATGGTTTCATAGCAGACGTCTTTGTTTCCTTCCCTTGCCAAGGCTTTTGTTATTCGGCCTTCCCTTCAAACAAAAGAACTTCCTAGATGAACAAAAACGTAATTACAGGGAAGGGTTAAAAAGGAAAAAATCTTAAGATTATTATCTAATTTTTCACCGCTATCCTTAACATAAATGTTTCTTTTGTAAAAGTATTTGATAAAGGAAGGATCAAAAGGTGGATTTTTTGCTTCAAATGTCTTTGTTTGCTTTGTCGAAGTTTTTCGTTTTGATAACATTCTTTTGGGAGTACATGAAGCAGGTTTTTTGATTTAATTTAAATGTTCCTAGGTAATACCAATATCCGTACAGTTTCAAACAATGTCTGTTCAGAACTAGCAACTGTTCGGCTGTACAAAAACTACGACTAGTTAGCAAAACGAATCGTTTGTTCCGTTCCATAGTAATACTTTTTGCGGCAATAAAAAATCAATTGCAGTAGCAGAGGTGATCAACCTTTGACATCGTGGGTATGCTTTAGTCCAGCGCGGGTTGCTCAACATTTTTTCCAATTACGCCATCGTTCATACTCTATAATTTTGCAATTTTTATACTAAGGACGGTTTCCTTTGAGCGATTACTTACTTCTTTAATATTACTTATGCTGCTTGTTAGCTCCTTCCCGTAATTTGACTTTATTGCTGGTGAAACGAAAATTAGCATGTTGGTTACGCCTTCGTCAGTCCTTTGTCGTACTCGTTAAATTTGTTTTCTATTTTTAAACACAACTTGTCCTTCTCGAATTTTATTTTTATTTATCGTGTGTTGTTATCGCTTCTACAGTTTTCAAGATATTTTTCATTAGAATACGGTAACATAGTTAGTTGCTAATAATTTATTGTTACATTTTTTACAACCTGTGTTTATAGCATTTGTAGTCACACCTTCAGTGACCATAACTTCTATCCCTATTTTTCACTTTGTTCTGTTAAAGATAAATTAATTAAGCCTGAAATCAATAAAATGCTGTAGGCGAAGCTCGTAGGTGAGTTGGAAGCGAGCTCAAATGTTTTTATTTCAATTTCTATCGGCTGCCAGTCCCGCCCCGCGGCAGAATCCTGTTAGATATGTTATACGGAAAATTGAATGATATAAAAATCCGTATTGTTTCCGCTGTCGATGCTGCACTCACTCTGGAGTTTATGCTGCATAGAAATATGTGCTGATGTTAACCTATTGACTGATAAACATGACATAATATCATGGCTGTAATCTCCAAAGGTTTGGGCAGAAGTGAAGGGCCAGATATCTTTGAGATCCATATAATAGGTACATGGAACACAAAGATATCTCAAAAGACTATAATTGGCATCAACCAACCGGGCAAACTGGATGCAAACTGCTAGAACTTAGAAATCCTTGATGGAAAAACGTAATTGACTGATTTAACAATAACAATATGACATAACGGTCTCGCATGACGAGAACCACGTAAAAGCCGAGAAAGATAAACGAATGAAGGATCTTTACTAGGCTCGCGAAATTGTTGACATGTGGGATATGCCTATACTCAGCGATGATTGTGCCGATAATCTTATCAGCCAATGGCTTAGTTGCCAAGAGCCTCGAACAATACCTGATGAAGCTCTCGTTACGAAGCTGGATTCAGAAAGCGGTAGTATTAGAGACGGCTCGTAATTTAAGGAGGTTCATTTCTTTGGAGCCCTGACCGCCGGTGGCTTGGACCCTGACCCACCATTTTTTGATGAATAAACGAATAAAAATTAAGAATACACAAAACACGTCGAAACAGGTATCACTCACAAATCCATCCTTCGTCAACATCCAACCACAATTGGACACTAAACCGGACTCCAAAAACGTTACCAAAATCTATGTAAATGCGACCTACTTTCAACTCTTAACATTACGAACCATACATTACCGTATGAATATTATATTAAACACTCAGGAGTCCGCGTTGTTGGATGATTTATAATTCCGTTTGACCCCAGGCTTCATGTCAGAACCCAGAGATACATAGAAGATTATCCTTGCGTTGTCCGGATGGTTTGCTCAAAAGTACACGCACGAACAAAGTTCATGATAATATATTTATAGGAAGGCCGTTGGTTTAGGTTTTCGAGAGGCAGAATTAGGCTTTTCCATGTTTGTGGAATTTGCATAATTATGTGGGTATATTGTGGTATAAGGGTAAGTAATAGCGATCTGTTTATTCTGTGTTTGTTTCTCTATTGTGTGCCTGTCAGTATGAGTAAGGTTGGGAAAACATATGTAGTGATCATCAAAGCTTGTTCTTTATCTGTAGGTTTTTAAATATCCTTTTGGGGCTAAGACAGTTCATTACGATTTAATCTAGGCTATGGAGTTAGGCGTAACTTCGCGGAAATCCTTGCTTGTTATTTTTTTTTGCATTATATTTTACGTTTAGGTCCAATCTATTAAATCAAATATTTTGTATCTGTCATTTAAATTTCTTTTTAAGGGATTTATTGTAAGACAATATTGAAATTCCACCCTTGCAAAAAATAATTCACATTATAACGATGTTGGTTGTCCAAACAATATAACTCGGATACACTTCTATCCACACACCACTAGTACCTAAAGCAGACAATAACTGTAGCTTCTATACTCAATCCACTCAAAGCTTTACCAAGGACGTATTGTTATAACATTAAAACTAATCCATACACGACTTACTCGCCTAACAACCCAACTAAGATCTTAAGGCTAGACTTACCTAACCTTATTCCACATGAAGACCTTAACTTACGCCCAGTTCACGTCCTCAAGCGATTGGCGTCAACACGCGCGTGTGTCACTTTTTTCTTTCATGTGATTGCCGTCGCGTCACGGTCACCAGTGGCATGATCTAAGCCATTTCCTCCCCTTTATTTAAGATTTATATATTTTATCTTGCCTTGTTAGTTAGTGGTCAGGTAGTTAGTGTATATTACTCAAAACAAACTCTTGCAACTAAATTTTAAACTAGTTCTCTCCAACCGATTGATCTGAAATTTTGCGCAGGCCTTTGGTTCTGTGTACAATACATTTTTAAAACCGACATGACTTGATCTTGTAGCCAGGATCGCCTCCTCACTAGTGTTAAGAGCACAGACACGAAACTTTGTATACGCGTTCAATGTTGATAGATCAACCTAATTTTCTTCTTAAATTTTTTTATAACCTTGTTTGTTTTTTAAGTTTAATTTACTTTTATTTGCAGTCGCTATCGTTGTTACGATGCGTGTGCGCTGTGTATCTCGTGGCCAAGCATTTAGAAGCAGGGCTTAACACAACCCCCTTGTTCTCTAAACAAACCTAAGAATTCTTTGTTCGTCTAAAAAGCGTAATTAAAAGCCTCATGTCTAATTACTAATTAGGCTAGCAAAGCGATGCATTATGCCAAGAAGTTGTAAGTTAATGAAAGAGAAGTAATTAAAATATTAGAGTACAAGTCAGGTGTTTTCGGCCGCTTATTACAGAGGTTCAACAAGTTGGACTTAATTTTGTGAAGGTGCCTCGTTTGGACTGTGAAAGAAAATTTTCTGCGAGGATTTTTTGTTTGAGGTGTGTTGAAGTGGTTATATTTTTAAGAAATGGATTAGATGAAAGACATGCTGTGATCTTTAATCGTCTTTGGTATATTCATTTTATATATTCATATTATTTTTACACTTTTTTGCGTTCTACTATGTTAAAAAGGTGATAAAAACGTCTTACACCTATGAACAGTATTATGGAGCATAAAATAAAATTTTATGTAGTTTATTATCAAAAACTATTTCTAATTAAAATATACAACTATACCCTCTTTAACTACTTCGATGGTCCTAAATAAATACTAGCCTGTGTATGTAATTATAAAAACTGAACCTAGAATAACATAGATGTTATTTATCAAAAGTTTTGTACTCAGGTCATAGCATTTTTCAGTGTTAAATGTTTAAAGTAATTTTTCAGCTTTTCCTTACAAAAACAGCACCGACCTAAAGGCTGTTTTCATATTCCGTGTCACGATGTTTTTTATTCATAGCTCGTCCCACAAAGCGGTAACCTATTTCGTCTGGTTAACCCACTAAGAATTTCTCTTTCATATCTAAAACAAAAACACGAGTAACATCAACAAGCCTTGTTTTTGCAATTCTGTATTTTTATAACGTCACAATATTTTCCGGTGGCCGGGCGGTACAGGCGCGTACGGTTGTCTCTGTTTGCCCACGTGTGCGGTCCCACGGGCGTCAATGTTAGCATTATGCTAATTCTGTACATACACCCAGTATTATTGTTACAAACTTTTGTGCGTGACGATACTTTTTGCGTGTTTTAATTTTGTTATTTCGAGGCCTTTATGAACATGTTGGTTAATTGTTTTAGAGGTAACGGTCATTACCTTTTTATATTATAAAAAGGTTACAATTTTATAATATTATGTAGTATTTTTTTTATATCTCTTTTAATTATTATCTGTCTAAACTCAGTGTGGATGTTGCTTTATTTCGTATTTTATTCAGTGGTATGTTGAACTCGAATTCGGTCAATTCAACCTATAACGTTATTGGAATCATGCCCAATGGATCAAATTGGTTCAATGTGGCACACGTTAAAATGATTCCGATATTGGTTTTACATCGATCACAATGGTTACCTACCCCGATTTCGGTCATTATTGTGGCCATACTAACTTTAACGATTTTATCTATCTGAGTGAATGAGAAACAAATGGGTTCTACCCAGTTTAACAAAGCATGGCTAATGGCAGTTGTTTCAAGCTATTTATTCATAAAGGTAACATCTAGTTTATTGATATTATCTTTCATTATTTTGTCATCTGTCTATATATGACTGAACGGAGATTAATCCTCTTAGATATAATGATCACCATGTGAGGCTTCTTGGGACGATGTTTCAAGAAGTTTACGTAAAAAATACAAAGAAAACCTCGTATTTTATGAATTAACCCATAGATGCATCGGACAAAGAACTTAATATCATATAACAAGCTAAACAATAAAGATAGCAACCAGTCGTTTCCCGCAACAATCACCAGATTACTTCTGCTTCTCCACATCCGAACGCTTCTCATTGTCGAATTAAACGTGTAAAGGAACCAAGTTCCCGCATAACCGTCAAGCCACAATACAACTTCCTGAACAACTTTTATGACACGGAGTTGAAACAAATGGAATGATCAGCAATTAACAAATACAATGAATGGCAGTCGTTAATAAAGAGGATTGGAAGACATAATTCCCATCTTACGAAACACGCAAAAAGACTATCAGCTACGGCCAGATAGGGCAGTTACCTAATAGAAATTTGCCATAATGTGCATCGGTGAAACTCTCTCTCATCCAGCATTAAACATATGTTACACTCTTGCATGTAAGTCTAATGTGAATTTAAGGTAATTATAAATACTTAGACAGTGTGAGAACCCCGTGGTTTTACCAGTTATGGTCTCTTCTAATCAATAAAGGTCATTGGCCTATCTAACTACGTAGTTACTGTGAAAAGAACACATCATTGATGTATGTGAAAGACTCACGGATTCACGGGTACTACGACTTCCCAAGGCTATGTAACCGAGCGAAGTGAGACAAAGTCTGAGTATTCCATGTTCTTTCTACTCCGTGTCACATGACGACAAACTTCCCGTATATAAACAATCGATGTCTTTGTATGTGAAGGGATAGAAGTCGATCGGGAAATTGGTGTTCGTGTTCAGGTTTAAGCAGAGTTTTGATTACTGTGTACTGACTTGAACTGTGGTCGCATGCCTTTAATAGATGGAGTGGCTGATGCTTGATTTAGATGATTTATTGGTGTGATATCTATCGTGTTTTTTTGTGACACTGTTCGTACGATGTACACACGTAAAATATGGTCGAATCTGCGGTTGCGTACAGTCTGATATGCAAATTCATTGATGATGCGTTAGCACACTTTGATGTAAATAGTTCGGATTCCGATATTAGATAATTCTAAAAATAGAGCTTGTTATACTTATTACGGTGTTAGATACTTCTTATTTTCGGATTGCTATTCATAAGCGTTATCGTATGTATGTTTGGTGTTATAGCTTAACCCTTTGTTAGTACTTACTTACGCAATGTACTAACAAAGGGTTGTATATCAACATAAAAACGGGTGGTGGTACCTAACATTTTATACGATTTTTATAACAGGTAAAACCAGTGACTTAAGAGTCGAGATGGGGTGTATAAAATCCGCTAAAACGTGACGCGAATACGAGTTGAAGTTAGTCTTTCACGAGCATTAGCGCTTAGATCCTGGCTTATGTAGAAGTATTCAAGAGTTATTTTGGAACAACTGTGGAACTTAAGATAAAGCAAGGAATACGAGTAAGTGTTTTGTTCTTGTATAGTTTAGTAAAACTACATGACCCGCGCATTTATTCCTGTGTGCCAGGAATGTCGAAAGTCTGTAGTACCAATGCCAATGGGGAACTTCAATTTAGGGATCATATTGTTTATTGAGTAACTACCTATTATTTGGTAATAAACAAAACGTAGCACTGCGTTTTTTCCCCAAGTGAATTTTAATGCTGCCAAAGTAACTGGTGCAATATTGCGTAGCTTCGAATCTCGTATAAGAACCTACGGACTATTATTTGGATAGGTGTAAATTTACCCTCTTAGAAACGTTTAGGCCCAAGATACAAGCTGTAAGCGATAGCCAAAGTAACATAATTTTATTGATAATATAGTGTAGTTGGTAAAATGACATACGAGATGGCGTTATTTGAAGAATACTGGTCATGACGTTTTGTAAAGACGACTGACAGCAAAAGATGTTTAGAATAAACCATTTTAACTTCAAATCAATCCAAGAGTGAACAAAAATTGTCAATTCGATGAAACTTTTCAGTGAGCTTTTAGTAATATTTATCTATTTTAAAATCAGTTATCGTTCTCTCGAATTAGTCCAAAGTAGGTATATAAGAATGCTCAGACTTTGGTAAAATGTTCAGTCAGCGACCAAGTTAGATGTTGAATGTCCTTGAAGAAACCGATGCCCACTTGTCTATGCCATTAGATCTGAATTTCCAGAGCGCTGTCACTTCTGGAGACTCTTTTAAAACAAAAAAAAAACCCGCTTCATTCTTACAACTAGACCACTTTCTAAAACTTACCGTTAGTGCAGGGGCGCATCAAGCCGTCTCATTTGCCACAGACAGCGAATAGGCGGCCCCGACCGACAGCCGCGCACCGACTGTTCACTTATTTACGATAATTGACGACCACGTTCATACGGTAAACGGTATCGGGGAAGCGAATAATGAACTGCTGTCAAAATTCGTACTGTTGCAGTTAAAGGATGCTGTGATTGCGTTTATTTTTAGACCAGAAAAACTGTTTGTTTGTGAACTTTTTTGTGCTTCATTATCATCATCATCATTTCAGCCGAAAGACGTCCACTGCTGGACATAGGCCTCCCCCAAGTGACGCCACATTGACCGGTCCCGTGCGCCTCGCATCCTCCATCCATCCATTTATTTTTTGTGCTTGTTCTTCTTTAATTCAAATTTGTATTCTTCTTGACGTATCGATGTTACTTATATACTTACTTCTCTATGTCTCGTCACTGAAAAAAGCAGCGGTTTTGGTCTTTATCATAATCGTTTTTGGTAGAACTAAACACATAAACTACATAACCTACTAAATCATTGCCAATTGAACACTTCCTCTAACATGTCTGCCTCAAAGACACGTGCAACGCAAAACGTGTCGTCCAAAGTACGAAGGAAACAGTCGCAGATTGCGTATATTATTTATTACTAGTACACACGACCCCAGCAATTTCGTCCCGAACTTTCGCTTCCGTCCTTTTATACCAATTTCGCGATGTTAGAAAAAAAATATGACGATATTATTGGACGAGTCGAGTTATGAGGACCCGCGGTCAAGCGGAAGGACTTTTATTCAGATCCGTGACGAATTTTTTAGACGTGGAATGTATGGTTATATTAATCATATATTATATTGGACAGATGGGATCGGTTTTTATAGGTCGAACATGATAGTAAAAAGCTGATTAGATTTTGTAATTTTGATTAGGTACATCTTGGGATAGCATTTGGATATTATAATAACTTGACTCGGAGTTATTTGCTTAGAAAGAAAAGTTAGTTAGTTCAAAAACTTCTAATCATTTCTATAAATACAAATATAAAAATCATCATCAGCATATATTGTTCCCACTACTGGGACACAGGCCTCATCTCTATGAGAGGGAGTGGGCTGTTATCCACCACGCGGGCTCTGTGCGGGTTGGTAGATGTCACATTTCTTCGATTTTTTTGTTCTAGGACATTTCAGTTTTCTCACGATGTTTTCCTTACCGTTTTTGAGGGCAACGGTGACGAAATAAATTACACAAAGTAATGCGCCTGCCTGGGTTCGAACCCACAGTTTACTGCTCGTAAGTCGGGGCTGCCACCACTGGGCCACCGCTGCTCTCACATAAAAAATGATTTGAAATATTCGGCGATGGGTTAGAAGTACGGTACGGTTAAATATTTGTCTTATTTCTTATTATTCTAATTCAGCTCAAAGCTACGTTTCCGATAAACTCTGCCACAAAACACTGAATTATTAGAACGCAACTACACATTTCAATGTCCTACAAACAAAAATCCACCTTTTCCCTTTCAGACTCGTTGCATCTCCTCTTTTATTAAAGGCATCTTGTTAACCCTGCTCCCTTCGGCCGGTATCTAAATTATGTTTTAATATGTTTCAAAGCAGACTCGACTCTGTTATTTTAAAATTAAACTACCTACTTATTTAATACCAGTAGCGATTCAAGAGTAAATTAAATTCCAAGACGTCCTTTCTCATACCAGCAATGGTATTTTTAACATAAATAAATATCAAATTTTAAATATTCTCAGCTTCTGTTACGGGGTATGGAAAGAATTTAATAAATAAAGCCAAATCGACATTTTGCTGAGACAGATGGAATTCTTCTTTGACCTTTAAAAAGTCTTGGATATTTTTAACTTTAAATAAATCTTGTGCAGTTACTTTGAGGGATCTCAATGGCGTCTGTTTTTGAGATTATAATCTTCTCTTTTACAAACATTCAATTTTGAAGTCAATCCCTTTGAGACAGATTTGTGACTTTGAAATGCTTGAGAAATTTATTTACCTAAAAAATCTTTTATAAAACTGGTGGCCACTAAAAGATTTTTTAAAGATATCCTCTGAAGATAGTTTTCAATTGAAACACATCTTATATCAATGAGCCAGCTTTTAGCAACAAAAGCTATACCTACCCAGTAGGTTATCAAACTCCATCACCACTTTTTAATCAACTTACCACACCACCAATTTCAATCACAATTTCCACTTAATCAACCACAGATATAAACCGACTCTAAATTCAAGTTGACCTGTTTACCAAAGGGAACCCAGGATACTTTGCATAGCTCACGGAGCGCACCATTACATATTTATGAACCATCTAACCGAGATCGCAGGGAGAAAGTCAAACATTAATGAACGCTAAAATATTCCGTACATGTATATAAAGAAATGAATTTTTACATCATAATAGGACAACGGAAGTATTGGAATGTAAATTGAGTTTAGTTCTGCTCTGTTTTGCTTTAGCTCTGGTTTTGTTTTTTGGGATGTGGGGCAGTTTTATTCTTTTCTACGTGTCGAGTACACTCAAATTTTGTTAGACCAGTATCAAGCCACCTGCATGGTTCTAACGTCGACTTCATTTAAATCCTGAAAGGTGCAGCTGGTGGTGCCAGATGGGCAGTAATAGAGTTTTTTTTTCTTGATTTATTTTGCAATAGAAAGACTGTCTTTCAGACTATGAGCAGATGTGATGGTTCAGATGGAGATGTTATGGAGATGGGGCATATTTTGCAAAGGAGCTCCTTACTAGCATTGACAGCTTTATAGCATTTTACAAGGTGTTGTTTTGCATTCTTGTCAAAATTCAGGAGATTGTCACAAAAGACATAAAATATAATCAATTTAAATTGCGATACCTCATCATCATCATCAGCCTATAATTTTCCCACTGCTGGGACACATGCCTCCTCTCTATGAGAGGGAGTGGGCTGTAATCCACCACGCGGGCCCAGTGCGGGTTGGTAGATGTCACATGTCTTTGAATTTTTAGTTCTAGGACATGCCGGTTTCCTCACGATGTTTTCCTTCACCGTTTTGAGAGCAGCGGTGTTGAAATAAATTACACAAAGTAATGCGCCTGCCTAGGTTCGAACCTACGACTTACTATTCGTAAGTCGGTGCTACCACCACTAGGCCACCGCTGCTCCCTGCGATACCTAGTTATATTTTTTTAAATGCTCCTATTTTTTGTTGTTTAAATTGGTCAGTATTTCAGAATAACACCCTTAACGTGGTTTAGGGAATGAGAAATTATCGATTAAACGTTTGAGATTGTTTGTATGTGTAAAAGCGCGATTATAGCGCGAGGATCAGACGGGTCACGTTTAAAACACGGGTGGTTCGCACTTACCGATTTGCGTAAATAAGACAAAAGAAAATACCTACCCATTTTAATACTGATTCGGGTCGGGAGTCATTAGCTTAGTTACCTCCTTGAATATGACGAGAATGCAAAACAACATGTTGTATTCATGCATTCATTTACCAAAACCTAGTTTGGATTGACCATCAACCGATCGAGGGACTAGCCTAAGATTGGAAATTGTAATTTGTCTCCAGGCGGCAGGTGTTCAGCTGGGTTAATGAAGCGTGTCATCATCAGCCTATAATGTTCCCACTGCTGAAACACAGGCCTCCTCTCTATGAGAGGGAGTGGGCAGTAATCCACCACGCGGGTCCAGTGCGGGTTGGCCACATGTCTTCGAATTTTTAGTTCTAGGACATGCCTGTTTCCTCACTATGTTTTTCTTCACCGTTATTGAGAGCAGCGGTGATGAAAGAAATAACACAAAGTGATGCGCCTGCCTGGGTTACTGCTCGTTAGTCGGGGCTGCCACCACTGGGCTACCACTGCTCTCCATGAAGCGTGTGGTTCATTTCAATTACAATATTTTTTATGAAATATTTCTCCACTTGAAAAAAAAAAAACGATTTATTAATGCTTCTTGCATCAATCAAAAGTTAGTTCATCTCTTAGATGCAAAGTCTTGTCTTCTACACACAAGTTTGAAGTATGAGTTACTCTCAAAGGAAGCTTCACATAGCTAGTAGGATTGAGTGGAATAGTTGTTGAAGAATATATTGTTTGCACAATATCCTCACGGTTATTAACTATATTATGGCAGTACAATATGAAGCATTACCGCATTATACACATCACCTATTGACGTAAGTAGACACTAATATATAATATATGTAGCCAGAGGTCTGTTGTGAGTACCTTCTTACCTTCTCAACAAAACATCACGCCTCAAAACGAACATACTCGAAGGGTTAGGCAGCGGTGTACCTATTTGCTCATCCACATTTCGCCAGTTACGTTTAAGTTACATGTAATTGGGAGCGAGCTTATTGCCATCAACTGGGCACAAATCCAGTTTCCGTGGCAGCTACTGAGAAATTCCTGATGGAAAAAGCACGCAGATGAAACGCAATCAGATTGTCTCAATATACAAAATATTCTGCATTCCATGAACTATACACCAAAACCAAACTCATTAACAGCAGCAGTTATCACAAGAAATATCGGACTCGCAATTAATAAACCCAGCAATTTCCTTCTCTAACGTCCAAAGCTAAAAAGTTAACAAGACATTAGCCCATCCCTGATTAGCTATGATTCATTGAGCGGTCAACTGTCCGTGGCGATCGGGCACACACAACCGGAAATACATTCACCGGATGTGGTCCGCCATAACTCAAAGAGAGAACGTCCGGCTTGCAGCTGATAGCGCATCCTAGTTCGACCTGAGAACCACCTTTTGTGGTTTTAAACGCTTTGTGAGGCTTTGATTTTGTGTTATCAATGGCTGGTTGGGTAATATATTTTTATCGGGAATAAACTGGTTGTTTTCTGATGTAAAACCAGTTTAACGTTCCGTTTATAAAGTTTGTTTATATTTAGAAAGATACACACACATATACAGGAGAGAGAGTTACTATAGGGAGTGTGACTGGGTCAGTTTTATCTTGTTTTAACAGATAAAAAGTCATCGTCATCTACCTGCCGTCTAGGTCGAAACAACATGATTAAAAAGAAAATTAAAAAAAAAAACAGAACCAAAATAGAATAATAATTTACTGTTACAAAGATAACCCATTCACAACAAAATCTAAAACATTACGAAAAACAAAATAAACACCTTTAAAAAAGAAACATAAATACTCTAAAGATAAGAACAAAATTGTAAAGAGCACTCCGAACATATTAACGCCGTACCTAATTTAACTTAATCTTTAAGGAAAATCGCTTATTTTCTCCAAGTTTTTAGCTCACAAAAAAAAAACAAAAATGTTTTTGCAACAGGGACTTTTAAATAATTACCTACGTGCTGTTTGACCCCTCGTTGTGATCTAGAGAAGGAATGGCTTGTAGGTGTTGCCAGGCCATTGTTTCCCTGACTTGAAGATTGTAAAGGGTTTAATAAGGTTGAGATAAATGGTTAAGATTTTTCTTTAAAATAGGTACCTACTTTTTATTACATTATTTGTTGTAAATAAGCCTAACTTTAATGTCTTAAAGATAAATGCAGTCAAAAGTTGGTATAGACCAGTTTATTAACTCCTCATTCATAAAAATATACGTTCATTATTCTTACCCTGCTCCGCCGAAGCCCAAACGATGGTTTTTTGATAAACATTTTGATACACCTACCACAATAAGCAAAATTAAAACATAATAAATAAGTCAAACATGGCATATTCCAACTTCAACACTGGCAACCCCGTAAAGCACCGGTCGTGCGTAACAGCTTGCTGTAACAGTTATTTATGAACGGACCCCGAGATTTGGGCAGTTAAAAAAAGTTTTTCCATTACAAAACTTAACCGAAATACGGTGCAAGATACCGAAACATGAATAATAATTAAGTACGATTTCGTTTAAAAGTCAAGTTACAGTTACAAGTTCGTTAACGTACTCAAAAACTTTTTTAAAGCTACATAAATCTTTCAGGGGTTTTTAAAGAAAATTGTATTAGCTAAATAGGTACTTATACTCAAATAAATTAACAGGTGAACAACAGAGCTTGCTAGAAAATAACGCCTTTCAATATTTTAATAGCAAAGTTGACAAGAAGTGAATGCAACTTCGAACATTATTTTGATAGGCGTTGTCACATCGTTATAAACATGAGTATCCATCCGTAACTACCTTATTTGAAGGCTTCTTCAGAATGGTAGTGCCTTGAATAAAACCAGATGTGCCCTGCGATGAGCAGGGCTCACCCTAGCACATAAATTATAGCACGTCGGCCCCCTGTTCCCACTTGAAAGATACCGACAATATTCTATGTTATAACAGCCTGCTGAATTACAGTGTTGAGATAAAGATAACTACGTGTAATTAAGACAAAATTCATAAAATTTTATTATCTTTAAGCACGGTTTTATTTCAACCATAATTACTGGCCATGTTTTTTTAAACCTTTTCCTTGAGTAATTGGTATTTTGTTAAAATGGATTTTTTCAAGGCGGGCTATGGTTTTGGTATTGATATCATAATCTTAATAATTGTTTTTACAGGTTAAACAAATACAACATTATAATTATTCTTTTTTCATTATGTTAGCAAACTTACTTTCTACCAAATGATCACCTTGCAACTCAATGTTTAGAAGTCAAATAGGAGAATTTACTAGATACAGTAAATGCATCTTGTTGCTGCCTACAACAATACCCCGAAACAGCTGGTGACTCCTCAATGTCCCACACGATTGCATTCGCAGAAACACTCCAAAAGTTTCCTCATGTTAGCCCCCATAAAACTGTACAAAAACTCTATTAACATCTAATTTCAGAATACTCACAAAAATGGAACGTTTTTCCCGGAAAAACTGTATTACTTTGTGTGCCAAAAAGCGTAACATTAAGTAAAACTTTGTGCTAACTAAGTAGCGAGCGTGTTGTCTGGCTAATTGTGTAAAATAACATGGCGGGTGGTTGGCTCATAGCCTCCGGTGGTCGTGGAGTAGGAAGTTTCTTAGAACTTGCGCTAAGATAAGACGGAGGTGGGAAAGACTTGTGCGAAAATAAATCTGTTCTGGCTTTGATAGATTTTTATCTTTTGTTGTTTACAAGTTCTGGCAAGTCTACGTTAAAGACATTGTCAAGAACTATTTTATTTAACCTTATGTTAGGGTGTCAATACAAAGTAAGGCAAGAACTTTCAGTACCTAATATCATGTGTCAATATCATCCCCAACTTTTGACAACATGGTTGGCGCAGTGGTTAAGCGATTGGCTGCTGCGCTGCATGTCGCGGGTTCGATCCCTGCACGGGACAAATATTTGAAAGGCCTACCGATAGTTGTTCCAGGTCTGGCTGTTTGCGTATGTGAGTTTAAATGTTTGTAAACGCACCCACGACACAGGAGAAATTCCTAGTGTGGGACAACGTTTTTAAAAAAAGAAACTGTTCATTTATAAAGACATTGGTACCAGGTCATAATACGAAAGTCAACTTCAATCACCGCTGCTGTAATGCTCTGAAAACAGTGAAGAAAAACATCTCGTCAGGAAACCGAAAAATGTCCTAAAACCAAAAAATCGAAGACATGCGCCATCCTACCCACAATTGGCCAGCGTGGTGGATGACAGTCCACTTCCTCTCATATAGAGCAGGCCTGCATCCCAGCAGTGAGTACATTATTGGCTATAATGTTTATAATGCTCTGATGTTAGTGACTGACTCAATCACTACATTTAATTACCTCCATTGATCTCTCACCGAGATATTCTTACTCGGCCTGCATTGCTAAATACGACCTATAACAATTTATTCTGCTCGTATCATTATCTCAAGGACGATATGGCAAGAAAGGATGTGTCTGATGAGAAGACGAGTAATAAAGACATACTGTGTTGATCCCAAATAAATTGGGATGAGGGCAGGAGAAAGATGTCTCATTATCTCAAGTCAGCTCTGAAGCTGAGTCTTTACCAGTGACAGTCACGGATAAAAATCATAGCCTTTTAATCATGTTTCAACCTCCTCTTATCCCGAGTACTTTCTTGAATCAAAATCTTTGTCACCACTACATTCGTCGAAAACTACACGGAACATCATAACATAAATACAAAACCATTTTCAGAAACTCATAACAGTTTAAACCAGGAGCAACAACAAAACAGTAGTTTTCAATTTGTGGCTCCATTAAGCTCTTAATTCGATTGTTTATCTACAACAACGCATAACAGAAGTTGTCTAAACGACTTAAAATTACCGATGCACAGTTTAATTCTCTTTGCTTACCGTTAATGGGTGTTTTGTGGGTCCAATTTACTGTCAATTTGCCGCTTCGAGGTCAGCTTGTGTTTGTGTAATGGATATTTTAAGTTGAGGCTCAATGAAATGCTTAAAGTCTATTTTTATGACAATTAGAATTCATCCTTTGAGGTACGCATTGTGCCGTTCTTGATCAGTCTAGTTAAGTGTCATCGATTAAAAAAATTAAATTAAAAATTTAAAAAACCCCCGACACAAAAAACCTCTAAAAAGCCAAAAATAAATTAATCCAAGCGTCGTAGCGTCGGGGGTCCGCTTTGTTCTGTGCTTGTACTAAGCGGTCTTCTTAGCGGTCCCCCGACGCTACGACGCTTGGATTAATTTATTTTTGGCTTTTTAGAGGTTTTTTGTGTCGGGGGTTTTTTAAATTTTTAATTTAATTTTTTTTCATGCTTTTTAAACTTATTTTATTTTTGCCTAGCCTTGACTTTCCTACTCCTGGTTAACGAAACCAAGGAAAGATATAAATTAAACAAAATATAAATTGGGGGGGGGGTGCACCCCCCCCCCCTCAGCAATGCCCATGGTGACAAGCGACAACATTTCAAATAGACTACCTGTGAAAGTTTTTAAATCCCTACATCAACTAGAAAAGACGTGATGATCTTCAAACGGCTGAGCAGATTTTCATGCAACATAGCTAAGAACACTCTCGATTAAAATACCTTTCAAACGACACCACTTTTATCCAAATCGGTTCATCCGTTTAGGAGCTACGATGCCACAGACAGACACACAGATACACAGATACACAGATACACAGATACACAGATACACACGTCAAACTTATAACACCCCTCTTTTTTGGTCGGGGGTTAAAAAGGCACAAATATGATTGTATGAACTCCTTTAAAACCAAACTCTTATCATAATAGGAAGACTAAGTAAACTTATACATCCAAGAAGGCAATATGAAAAGAAAACACAAGACTCCACGTTACGTAAAAAGGCGTACAAAAAGGACGACGTCAAATCTTCCTCAATTACCGTTTTTCCCAAAAATAAATTTTCCCTTCTAAACGTAATAGACATACATTTATGTAAACAGCTTTTGAAAATGATCTAGAAAATAATAAGACGGCAGCTTAGCTCTAAGCGAAGGCAGAACGTAGTAAGGTTACGAAGGCCTTCTATCTCTTGGGACTCGTAGCGCCAGCTACGAACCGTAGCACAGACGTAGCGCTACGGCTACGAAAATAGACTGAGCGAAATGGTAGAAATGGAATAAGAAAAGGCTTATTTTTCCGTTGAGTTAACGATATCTAGAATTCAAACAGGGGTTTTGGTTTGGGAAATATTTAGATGTGAACAATAGCTCAGATTATGTGTTATCATAACATAATTTTATTTTTATTTGAGATTCAGTGTTTGAGCTGTTTTGTATATTTTAATGTCATATTTTATTACAATTCACACACGTCACAATGGCATATACGTTTGGGTATGTTCATTATTCTAAACCTTTCACACTATGAAATCAAATAAAAATAAAGCCACTTTAAAAATACTTAAAAAGATAAACTTTTCCAAACCTATTCCATTTGTTTTAAAGAAACAGTCAACTCTAACCCAGTCATAAGTCTTTGCCGAGACGAACGTAATCAGTATCGTTCATCGCCCCACGCAACCGGTAGTTGGATTTCTTGAACCGTGAAATTTTATCAAGAGAATTAATCTCGGGAAAGTTTCCCCTTGGACATCTACCTCTTTTATTTTTTAATTCAAACGTAATTGATTTCTGTATTTTAGAAATGACCTTAAAATTGAGGATGCAGAGGTCAGCCTTTAAAGTTTGAGGAAGATTAAAGTATTAAGTCGGGCTTACGAAATTAATTTTCAGGCTTGTTTTGAGTGGCTGATAAAAAAATATTAATCCTGAATTTTCCAGAAATATTTTTTTCTTATTTTCTCTCTCTTGCCTTTAACGCTGTTATTACACCGGGTTCTCAGGGTGCTTTATCTGTTTGAAATATTGATATCCACAAAAATCTGATTAAATAAAAGATCCCTAAAGTTTTTGAAGCTTTGAATCAAAGACTTTGATTTTTATTCAATAATTTCAGCTACAAATCAGTTGTGTATCGTTTCTCAGTAAAGTTCATTGCCTACTTGCATACATGATATCGTGTTTTCCTTGGTTCATGCAGGCACATGAATTTACAACACTCGTGGGATTAGAGCCAGCTGACATCATACACTTGTTTTTCCTTCAATTCCAAAAGATTTTCATTCAATTGAACTACGACAAAGTAAAAAAGTAGTACAATAAGATTTATTTGTCTATTGTACTGCGTATGTCATAATACAGATGAATTAATTAATACGCACAAAGATAGGTGGGTATAAGATTGTTGACCATTTTTGCGTAAAATTTAAGCTACATTTCATTTTATTTTTTACCTTTTTTTGTCATCATGTCAATTTTACTTTTTCAAACTCGAACCTAGATTCTAAATATTTATATTAATTACTCGTCTGTAGAACATTGATCTAAAAATTGCATTTATCAATGCTATGATTAACACTTTTTCATACTTAATAATTCCGCGTACTGTTTCAATAACAAATTATTTAAAACTAGCTGTCCGGCGCAACTTTGTTTGCGTCACATTTTCCCTGTTTTCGCAACATTTTTCATTGCTGCTCCACTCCTATTGGTCGTAGCGCGATGATATATAGCCTATAGCCTTCTTCGATAAACGGGCTATCTAACACTGAAAGAATTTTTCAAATCGAACCAGTAGTTTCGGAGCCTATTCAATGCAAACAAACAATCAAATTTTTCCTCTTTATAATATTAGTTTAGATTTCACCAAGCCTTTTCCACATTTGTAGTCGAACAAAGCGAGTAAAACAATCATATTTGATGGCCGGGGAGCCTAGTAGTTACAGTTAAAGACGTGTTGGTAATTATTATTTGCGACATGCAAAAGGCGTTGCTGTTTCCTTCTAGTAATGCATTAAAAAGTGCCGTTTAGACTGGCGTAATGTTGACTAGGTTTAAATTATAATTGATTAACTTCATGGTGACTTGTAAATGGCTTTTGTAAAAATAGGTAAGTGAAAAGCCAGCAGGATCGTGAACATATTGGTCGCCTTTTTTTATTTAGAATGGTTTTCTCACTAACTTCCACCATCTGATTACACTGGAAGGTGGGAACAAAGTTGGGATAAGACTAAGCATAATATGATGATGATGCTAGAATTCGAAATCACACATACACAGGATATAACATACAGACGAAAGAGCACAAAGGTACCGTTTATTTTATTTAGGAATGTCTTCCAGCACACTCATTTCATTGATGACAAATCTACACCTTATTTATCAAAACAAGTCCAGCAGTTGAATTTGTGTGAGATTAAAACTACATGGCCTTTATTATCGTGAAAAACCCCTAACTTACCTTTCATCAAAAGGTTTAAAAACTTCATTGTTTATATCAACTTTTACAGCCAGTGTGTCAGGCCCGTAAGTATAGGGGCGTGAATTAATCGCCCCGTGTGAATACGCATCAAACATATGATTATCTATCAGTCCTTCCCCTCAATCATATGTCTATATTTTGCGTTTTGAACTACAGTTGCTTATTAGTAAGGGTGGGATTTTTCATTGGAATTTCAAAAGAAGTAATTCAAGCTTTGCTGTTTTTTTTTTGTAATTTGATTGGGGCTGTCCAATAAGGTTCAACTGAGACAGAACAATTTTTTTTTTTTTTTTAATCGTTTAACTAGGTAATCTTTCCCTATTAGATGAAAATAATCTATTAATTTATTTATTCACAGAACAATTCGCATTGTGTTTGAATTATGTAGTACATTAATTAACTACAGCTAAATATAATAAATAATGAATAAAAAACAGTAAAATCATTAGCATAATTGATAAATATTATGACAATAGACCGTAAATATTTAAAAAATAAATTATAGTAAATATTATCCAGTCAAATTATTTTACATCCATTCTCTAAATTGCAAAAACTCTAATAATGTCTTGAATATATTTAATGTCATAAGTAAATGGTAGAAATCGTAAATCGTACTATTTTAATTTCCTAAATGTTATTGTATCAATTAAGGGCTACCCGGGTGGGGACTATTTACAACAAGAAATTCTTTGCTTAGAAGACCAAACAAAGCGCGTAGAAAATGTATGTGTTCGATTCGATCTCAGAAACGTCTTCTTTAATCATAAAATGACTGACACAAAAATAACAAAGAAAAGGAAACAACATTTATATCTACCCAACATTATTCGGTAACTTGTTTTTATTTTCACATTAACAAACCTTAGGAGACTAACATAAAGCTTTTGTTCCAGCATGAAGGGCTCATAAATAACGCTGAAGACGCTGAATATTTTATAAATCTCCGCCATTATCGGATAGGGTAAGGACGTCCGGGTCCGCTTCGATCCGGGAAATCTGCCGTATGTGTGCTTCGATTATTTCGTGTGTTTATGCCTTATGCGAGACTGTAACAGGCAACGCTATAAAATATTTTGTGATTTCTCTTAGTTCTTTTTTTAAAACTCGAAGTACATAATAACTGAAATCCTTCAGTCACTTGAAGGATTTCAGTTATTATGTAAGTTTTAAGTAAAAAGGAAGTTGACTGCCTCGTGTATCCACCACGACTGCTGAGCATGATGTCTTGGATTCGATTCCCGGATCGGGCACAATGATATTGGGTTTTTCATTAGGAATTTCTTATTAGCAGCAATGGTGTTTGAAATTGTGCCCGGTTGATGGTAATAGGCTCGCCCTCTATTACATGGAACTTATTCCTAACTGGCAAAATGTGGATGTACCACGAGGTGTACCTCTGCCTAACCGTACGGAATTACAGGCGTGATTGTATGTAATGTTTTAAGTAAAAATTCTAGTTCAAGGACTCGTATTTATCAGGCACGTAATAAACTTTTAGGTCATAAGAAAACAATCGAATTACGACTTAGAAAATAAAACGTTTAAATTTAGCATAATAATTATTAGTAGTCATGACAAAACTGGCATTTATGCGGTTTTAAATACCCTGAATTTAGTTCTAGTATTAGTCGTAATTACTTTAAAAAAATGATAACGCATCATAAAAACATAAAATAAAAGAAACAAAACTAACAATCAATGAAAAATCAAAGCCCGCAAAAAAACAACCCTCAAACGGCCGCTTTTACAATAATATCTCTCACCGTATCCCGTGTCCTTGCAGATAGAGGTGTGATCGACCCGGGTATCACCGGGCGACTTATAAAACATTCATGACCTCTAGCGTTACTCATTCATGATACCGTAGCCGTCGAATCCCGATCACAAAGCGTCCGGGATAACGGGACGGTTATCCTAGCTTTATTTAAAGTTTGGGAACTTTTGTGCCATTTTTTTGGACGCGAGTTCTGACGGGTTAAGTTCGGATGATCGTTTGGAAGTTTTGAGAACGAATAAGTTATAAGGGTGGCTAGACTTTTAGATAGGACTGAGGTTACTTTGTGTTAAACCTACTGCTACCACTGTTGTGGTTTGAAACATTGTGGCTTTGACAAAAAGTTTGTAAAATACCCACAATCTACTCCAACAGAACAACCCATTGGTTCATCATCATCATCATTTTAGCCCAAAAGACGTCCTCTGCTGGACATAGGCCTCCGCTAAGTGTCGCCAAATTGACATTTTGGGGGGTTTTGCCATAATCGTCACGCTTGGCAGGCGGGTTGGCGATCGCAGTACGGTTGTTACAAAAGCACAGAGAACGCTGCTGCCCATTCTCTGGCAAGTCGCTTAGTCGCCTCTTACGACACCCACGGGAAGATATGGGATGGTGCTATTCTTTACATCCGACACCATACAGCACTCCGACACCGTCCAGCACTCAGCACCCATTGGTTACCGAAACTGATACTGTTAGCCTGCGTCATCCCACTGCTGGGCAAAGGCCTCTCCCCATGACTTCAAGTTGTTTCGATCCACCACTAATGTGAACCACTGGTCATTGGTTTTGTCTAGCTCGTCCAGCTGTCTTTAACGAGGTCTTCCGCGACGCCAACGTATTGGCCTGGTTATTTTAAGAATAACAAAACATGACAATTATTTTTCTGGACAATTGTGTAATAGGATACTTGCTTAAACATCAAACTACCCAGGTCCAGTTGAAAACCAGTGTCAGGCAGCCTAGCTGCCCGGCATTTTGCTGAACTGGCTTTATTTGGCGCAGCCGTGAGGCACACAATAATACTCGTAATCCTTTTTTTTGTTTAGATGCACAATAATTATGCTTTTTTTTCTTTTGCATATATTCAAGTTTTTTTTTTGTTGGTCATTTTTGTTTAATGTTATGTGTACTTGTGGCATGTGCCAAGTAAACTGAATTTCTTTCTTTCTTTATTTATTTTACCCTGCGTCGAGCCGAAGGTACTCACAAAATTCATAGAACCTTTCTCATAGCCTCGGACTCAACGGCACCATTGCTCAAAGTTTTCTGTCTCCAAAGGCTATTTATTGTGAGGTAACCGGAGGGTAATATTCGCCTAATTTATTGAATAAGGCGTTTCTTTGCGGAAATGCATCGTCACAATAATGGTTTAGGGGAAACATTTCACCCTCGGTATTCCCCACTTTAGCGATTAACAAATCATATCAAATAAGTCGCGAAATCTGGTATGCTGGTATCTTGTAAAGTTCTATTAGTGAAAAGATTTCTAAGAAAGGATTTGAATCGATGACTTAGTAATAGGATTCTTTTAATTTTTTTTTATTAATATTTTTTACTGTATGATATTCTACTTATAAGATATTCTTGTAACTACCTTAGTCTCTTGATCTTTTTACCTAAACACCCCATGTAAAATTTGACAATTTATGTTCTGTATCAGCTGTTGCCCGCGTGGAAATTTTCGTTACCGACTCGTAGTCACACCAGATTGTAACACCAGTGTGACAAACAGGATTTTTTTTCTCGTTTGTCACACCACAGATTTTTTCACATCATGTATACTATAATTGATAGTGCAGCACCTTTATATTCTAATAAAGTCGATGTTCTGATCGGCGTTAGCCGACTTTCGTTCTTTGCTGACTGGTTACGTTTTCTAATTTTAGTAACATGTAAAAAAAAAAAATTGCTATCATTATTGTCAGAGCCAGAGCTTATGGCGACATGCGATTGATGTGTAAGTGTGATTAAAAAAAGTATTCTATGTGCTATACCGTACTATAATCTGTCTGTGCCAAATTTCATCAAGATCTGTTCCGCCGTGTGTGTGACTGACAAACATCCAAACTTCTTCCATAACATTTATAATATATATAAATATCGATTTGTATAGTTTACCTACTACATAATAAAGTGAAATCTTTCCACCATGCTTTTTTACTTGTAGGTACCTATTTGTAACTCTAGAACCATATTTTAACGATTACTAAAGAAGACTTCTTGTTCAAGCAACGTGCAAAAAATGACAAACAAATATTAGTAACCACAGATCTATAAATGGCCACAATAATCCACGTATTGGTTAACCAAGCATAATGTAAGCTCGCTGCGGGTAGCCAGTTACTTAACAATGCTCTTGGGTTAATACATTATTAAGTACAGCTGACGGACTAACGGACAGTTTACAGTTAGCCAGATGTGTATATAATATACTTTTGTTATCCCTTGCTAAGTATAGGTCACCCCTTGTCTACCTGAGAGTATGGCAGACGCTAGTCAAGGCTTGATATTGTCCAATTGCAGGTTCTATTCTCACTTCATTAAAGTCCTTTGTTGTGAACAGGGATAGAGCATCTATCATTGGTCTATCTATCCATACTAAAAAGAAAATAATGCTCTTGTTCCTGTTTTCGTTGTAAATGTTTTTTCTTACATTTTAGAGTTCAACTGCTTTACAAAGGCGTTTTTGGATGTTCCTTGTCTTGTCAAGCTAATATCGAAGCAAAACGTCCAAGTTCATTTCACTTCAGGAAAATAAGGCAAGAAATAAACTAAAACCGAAGGCAACGAAACAAAACTTTACGAATTAATCAGTCACAATTTTTCCAATCCTTCCTCTCTACTCAAAGGAATCAGATTCACCAAACAGGAGTAAAATCCGCGGCGAGACGTCTCGAATTTTCATTACCAATACCGAACGGATCTAAACGGGGGTGTAAGAGGGGAGCGGGGATTATAAATGCAAGACCTGCTTTATTGCCGACTTATTACCAAACAGTATGGAATGGAGTGTCTGGTGCATCTGTCTGTCTATTGTCTTTGGTTTTGCTTGGTGAGCAGAAGGCGAAATTAACACTTATGTTGGATAATGAAATGGGGAATGTATTGTATGGAGAATTTTCTTTTCATAAAGGTATTGAAGGTAAAAAATAAAGAAAGCTTTTAATAATCCGTCTGCAAGTAATTCTTATTTGCAGCCGGATTATTGTAAATTTACGAAAAAACACCGTCATCATCTGCCTAGCTAGTCCTAGGGGTCGGCTTCTAGTCTAACCAAATGCAGTTGAAGTACATAATGTGTAACATCTTGTCCATTGTTATAGTTTTCTACGGAATAATTTACGGTAGGTTAATACACCTTTTATTTTTTGAGAAGCAGGATAGTCTAGTGGTGTTGCCGTCAGACTGACAAGTCAGATGTCTCAAGTTCGAACCCAAGACACGCACCTCTGATTTTTCGGATTCGGATTCATGTTTCATTGTATTGTTTTTATGGAATAAATATCACTTGTTTGGTGAAGGAAAACATCGTGAGGAAACCAGCATATTTCTCTAAGGCATGTAAAGCCAAGTCAGACGTAGCATAAAACCAGAGTTTTATGCCGACTATGGGCCTCTGACTTGAATTGACGCCAGGCTAGGCACTAACCACTCGATCAATAATAAAAATATACTGATAATTGAAAGGATTGAAAAATGAAACCAAATAGATTTTATCAAAAACAAAACTCTTTATAGTAATATAAAGAGTTTTGTTTTCTCAAATATCCATGAAACATGATTGTGCGCAAAGCCAGGCTTGTTCGCTAGTCGCAAATATTTAAGGCACTTGAGAATGTTCAATTATATCGGCATGTGAAGCTAATAGAAGCTGTTGTGAAGAATGCTGCCTCCAGCGAGATTGGCGTCTTCCATCGTAATAAAGCATAACGGAATCTTAAATGAAATAACTAAATATTTCGTTTTTGGATCTTGGAATTACGCTTTATTTGTTTTGTGTTGGAGAAGAAGAGACATTAATGTGCTGTCCTAGATTTATTATTATTCATTTTATTTATTTTTATTAAAAAAATAAAACGTTATGGTAATACCAACCTTCTTTGGTTTGTTTTAAGAGTCATCTTCTTGAACCATTTTGAAGTCGTGTGGCATATACACAAACGCGAGTTTGGCTGAGAGGTGGATTATGGCCTAATAATAACGCTCACAGATACTAAGAAAGTCAGAGTAGCATTAGTGGAAACGTAATATGCTGATAATACTTATGTTAAGCTGTTGTTGGGATCAGAAGGATGGCGTAAATAAAACTCGTGATATTGTAAATAATAATTTCTCATTTTATTCTACTCTTTGACAGAACAAGTTATGACATGTGTCGTAAGAATAGAATGCGCGATGTCCGTACTGTGTTTTACCAACAGGTAAAAGCTTGTAAAGGAATTACGATGATTAGATGTAAAAAATAATACTATAAAGGCAGAGCTGCCTGTAAAACTCCACGGAAGAATTCAGGAACCCTCTCAACAAAACAAACTTAAAAAATCATAAAAGACATCAGTGTCTTTTCACAGAACTTTATAAGAAGTCTACTTACTTAAAAGCCCTCAGACACCAAGTAAAAGGAAAACAAGCAGAACTAAATTAAAACCTAAATAAAGCGAGTCAAAAGTGAAAATTGAGGGAATATTTTTGCTAACTACCAGTGAAGTCAAAGTGTAGGAAATTTTTAATTAATTAGCCACACTTTCACGGTAAGGGGAAGTCTTTGAGGTGCACTGACTATTTATTTGCACCTTAAAAAGGCAACTCCATTAGCAGAATGAACTGGGATGAATAGGTCATTCAGGGATGTCGTCTGTCGCGTAGACAGGGGGTGTGTAGGGAAGTATGCTCTTCGCTGGGTAGTGAAACGGTTTGATGTCTCGCTGGTTTTGTATGGGCTTGAGAAAATGTATTGGCAGGTGGGAGGATGAAATAAGTAATTATGGAAGGCAATTGACTCAATACTGCGGTGCTATTTACAGTTCAATAGTGAGAAAATTATTGGTCGTCGATTTTTTGCTTAAGATAGAAATATGAATGTTGTTATTTACATAAAAATAAATTAATTAAAACGTTTCATCATCATCATCATCAGCCTATAATTTTCCTACTGCTGAGACGCAGGCCACCGCTCAGTGAGAGGGAGTGGGATTTAATCCACCACGCGAGGGACCAGTGCGGGTTGGTAGATGTCACATGGCTTCGAATGTCTAGTTCTAGAACATGCCGGTTTCCTCACGATGTTTTGCTTCACCGTTTTTGAGGGCAGCGGTGATGAAATAGATTACACAAAATAATGCGCCTACCTGGGTTCGAACGGCTTACCGCTCGTAAGTTGGGGCTGCCACCACTGGGCCACCGCTGCTATTAAAACGTTTATTAAAAACAATTAAGGTTTACCAATTTTACAATAGAAACGTAAATTTACAGTACTTTAAGTATTATGCCTTAGGTGGGGACATAATTTAAGTCATCTTTAATCTAAACTAATATTATAAAGAGGAAAGATTTGATTGTTTGTATTTTGTTTGCATTGAATAGGCTCCGAAACTACTGGTCCGATTTGAAAAATTCTTTCAGTGTTAGATAGCCCATTTATCGAGTAAGCCTATTGACGATACATCATCACGCTACGACTAATAGGAGTGGAGCAGCAATGAAAAATGTTGCGAAAACGGGGAAAATGTGACACAAACGAAGTTGCGCCGGACAGCTAGTACTATTATAACAGCCGTTTTTACTTACACTAAGCGCCTTCATAGCAAAACATAACATCACGCCTGTTATCCTGTAAGGGTTAGGCAGAGGTGTAGTCTAGTACACCCACATTTCGATAGTTGCGTTTAAGTACCATGTAATACGGAGCGAGCCTATTGCTATTAACCGGGTACAAATCCAGACTCCGTGGCTGGTACTGAGAAATTCCTGATAGAAAAATCCTCTAACACGCACATAATATTTGCCCGACCTGGGAACCGGTCCAAGACCTCATGCTCAGTAGTCGTGATTGCGACCACTAGACCAAGACCAACGAGTCAATCAAAACCACTCACATGGTTAAAAATATCCAACTGGGCACAGTCAAAATCGACATTATTAATTCAACTATCATCATAATCATTTCAGCTGAAAGACGCCCACTGCTGGACATAGGCCGCCCCCAAGTGTCACCATATTGACCGGTCCCGTGCGTCTCGCATCCAGCGAATCCCCGCAACCTTCACCAGGTCATCGATCCACCTAGTGGAAGGCCTTCCAACGCATCGTCTTTGGGTTCGCGGTCCCCATTCCACGCAACTTCCCGAACGCTGCCCAGCCAAGTTAGATTCAACTATCATCACATTTGAATGTTTCATTTTTGGACCTTTAAATTGGTAAATTCGCAGCAGGTTTTTTATTCCGCAAAAGAACCTTGAATATCGTCGTCCAGCCTCATTTCACGCCCATTTTTGACCTAAAAATAATGGCGGCCATCATGATGGGACATCACAGTAGATTGGAGTCGCGATCGGCAATAAATCAATTTGTGTCAGACATTTATTTACCGAGATCGGCTGACATTTGTTACTCACTGTCCGTGTCTATATACAGTGGACTGGAGGCATTGTTAGTGGTGTGACATAAAGTGGACATGACTGCGGTTAGTAGAAAATTTAAAGAGTCTTGAATAAGAAAGAAAATTTAAGGATCCAGCACAAAATCCTACGAACCCATTGTACCCATTCCTTTCAAGCAGCTAAGTAACTGGTTAAAGGATCACACTCGAACACAGGCGGAAAAATGGTGGACCTCGACACCAGGGTGTAGGCAGTCCAAGGAAGCTATGCTGTCCCTTGACGCAAAGCTGACCAGGCGCCTTCTGCGTCTGGACAGGTATGGCCTGCGTCTGGTGGCGGGGACCATCACTGGACACTGAATAAACACTTCCACACTCTAGGAATCACTGACAGTCCCCTGTGCAGAGCAAGCATGGATGCGGAGGACACGGTGGCGCATGTGTTGCTTGAGTGCACCGGTGTCACCAAGATTCGCGAGGCGACCCTGGGAACACCAGAATCCCTTGCGGATACCCTGATTAGACCGGGAAGTGTGATCTGCTTCTGGAGGGAGGTGGGCTGGTTGGAGTAACGGCCACTATGGCTCACGCACAATGGTCCACTTAAGGGACTAAGTGCGGAAACCAAAACCCCATAAAGAAGAAGAAGAGTCTTTAATTAATCTTATTCAAATTAAAAACTATTAAATAAACTATAAAAGTGCTTCAAAAAACTCCTCAACGATGTCAGCTGGTAATGTGCCCAAGAGACAGGCGGCGTTGCCACGTTCTATGACAACACTTAACCTCTGGCCAACGTAAAAGCCAGTCCTTGGGTCTATATTTTGATCCTGAAGTAAACAATGATAGTAAGTCGATGTGAATTAACTTAGAAGTGTTTTGCTCTCTCACAATCACACAAACTTCGCAACTACATCGATCTACCTCTTTCAAAAGTCTTTCAAGTACAACACAACACATCTCACTCATATAAAATTGAAAATGTCTGGTTCGCAAACCACATTTGCAACTTCTTTTTTTTTTAATTATTTCAAATGGGAATCTTAGAACAACAATTTATCCCATAATTATTTAAAAAAAAAACAAATTGGCACGCTAATATATTTACTGACCTAATTCAACGGAACATATTTTAAACCGTTTACATCTCAATGCCTCCTCAAAACACATCACATACATACACAAGTACATACCACAGTTATAATTCCTCCGCCACTCCAATACAACATCTTAACAATTCTCCCCTTTCTCCCCATCGTATCTTCCCTAAAACAATGCTAGAATGCAAGTAGGCAGTCCGGATACGGATATGCGATAACGAATGCAATTTTCCAACTCCGTGAGCAGAGTTTAGGCGGGCCCGGACTGATCCGGCCTCTTACGTAGCTACCTGAATGTTGGGAATGCAATGGCTGCCTGTATCTTTGTCGTTGTTCCAATAGAACATCGTGTGTAAACGGAATTGATTTAGTTAGATGTTTGGGGCTTACAGGAACGTACTCGTAAGGTAAGGTAAATGAGGCGAAAGTTCAAATAATTAAATTCAAGATTATTAAAGATTAAATTGTACAAGTGGATATATGAATGTAATTTTTATAGTCTAAAAGAATTTATGGATGAGAAATGCTGAGCCTTTTGTCATAAACCCTAAAACTTTGCATGCTTTGCATAATCTCAGCTAAACATGTTTGAACTATTAAAATAATAAATTATTACTATTAAAATTTATTTAACACCATTACATACCATGTTTTAGGAAAATAAATAATTTATGTTTATAAGTTTATGTTCTGTATGGTGTCGGACGTAAAGAATAGCACCATCCCATATCTTCCCGTGGGTGTCGTAAGAGGCGACTAAGGGACTTGCCAGAGAATGGGCAGCAGCGTTCTCTGTGCTTAAGTTACAACCGTACTGCGATCGCCAACCCGCCTGCCAAGCGTGGCGATTATGGCAAACCTCCCCTTTTTGGGGAGGCCTATGTCCAGCAGTGGACGTCTTTCGGGCTGAAATGATGATGATGATGATAAGTTTATGTTAAAATAAAAACAAATCCTTTCTTATTTCTCTCTAATGACATAGATCTTTTTTACGATGATGTGTAATATTACTGTTGTGACTATTATGGCTATGTATTTCATAAATAGAGTCATTGTGAAGTAATTGAGATTGAATCGAATAAATTTTAAAGTAACTCAAGCTAATTATCCGCCAAGCCTTTTCAAAACAATGTTGGGGTTGGGTTCCAGTCTAACCGGATGCAGCTTAAAACCAAAATTATAAAATAATTAACGCTGCTTAGTATTCAGACTATTTGTTCACGAACAATAAATATTTTGACGCGTTTTTAGGAAAGTAACCCAACTGTACTTAATTTTAGATTCTCAAAGGTGCTTGAACTTTATAAAGTTGCCCAAAGTACACATGTAGTGCAACAAAGGTCTTATCCTATTTCAACATTTGAAAAGAAACTCCCTAATTCCAATGCCAACTGCCCATTCATTTAATTTTCATAATTCAATAAATCCACCCGACGTATGGGGACATACTCCAGCGTATTACAATACACTTAATGCCCAGGGGATCACTATTCCATATAGATAATCCCCTTTTACAGAAAAATGAATAGCCGATACTTTCATGTAAATTAAATGTAGGGATCGCATGTGCCTAATGTCCTAGATAAGTGAGGGAGATCGATTATTTCCTATAGAATTAGTAGTAAGCTCCTGTAATGCTCACCAACTGGTTGATTTTGATTGATTTAATTCTCTCTCTTTATGGCATAAGCTGGTTGCCGGTTGTATGATTACCGGAGTGTACTCCAAGCTTAAACCTGTTCGAGTCGCAGTATTTAATATTTTATACGATATATTTACCCCAAAAAATTACATTTTATTTGTGTCTGTTGAGATGATAAGCAGTAGAGAAGTATGTAAGAAGAAGACATGCTGCGCCGAGTCCAAATTAATTGGGATATGGGGAAGAATACGAGATGATGATGGATGATGATATTTACCTCATACACTCTTTACTTTTTAGCGACATGCGTTTCTCTGATGATAATAATTACTCAAGTCTAAATCATTAGCATATGATAAATATTATGACAATAGACCATAAATATTTAAAAAATAAATTATAGTAAATATCATCATCATCATTTCATCATCATCATTTCAGCCCAAAAGACGTCCACTGCTGGACATAGGCCTCCCACAAGTGTCGCATTGACATTTTGGGGGGTTTTGCCATAATCGCCACGCTTGGCAGGCGGGTTGGCGATCGCAGTACGGTTGTTACAAAAGCACAGATAACGCTGCTGCCCATTCTCTGGCAAGTCCCTTAGTCGCCTCTTACGACACCCATGGGAAGATATGGGATGGTGCTATTCTTTACGTCCGACACCATGCAGAGCAAGTAGTAAATATTATCCAGTCAAATTATTTTACATCTATTCTCTAAATTGCAAAAACTCTAATAATGTCTTGAATATATTTAATGTCATAAGTAAATGGTAGAAATCGTAAATCGTCCTGTTTTAATTTCCTAAATGTTATTGTATCAATTAAGGGCTACCCGGGTGGGGACTATTTACAACAAGAAATTCTTTGCTTAGAAGACCAAACAAAGCGCGTAGAAAATGTATGTGTTCGTTTCGATCTCAGAAACGTCTTCTTTAATCATAAAATGACTGACACAAAAATAACAAAGAAAAGGAAACAACATTTATATCTACCCAACATTATTCGGTAACTTGTTTTTATTTTCACATTAACAAACCTTAGGAGACTAACATAAAGCTTTTGTTCCAGCATGAAGGGCTCATAAATAACGCTGAAGACGCTGAATATTTTATAAATCTCCGCCATTATCGGATAGGGTAAGGACGTCCGGGTCCGCTTCGATCCGGGAAATCTGCCGTACGTGTGCTTCGATTATTTCGTGTGTTTATGCCTTATGTGAGACTGTAACAGGAAACGCTATAAAATATTTTGTGATTTCTCTTAGTTCTTTTTTTAAAACTCGATGTCATAATAACTGAAATCCTTAAGTCACTTGAAGGATTTCAGTTATTATGTAAGTTTTAAGTAAAAAGGAAGTTGACTGCCTGCCAGCATGGGGTCTTGGATTCGATTCCCGGATCGGGCACATTGATATTGGGTTTTTCATTAGGAATTTCTTATTAGCAGCAATGGTGTTTGCAATTGTGCCCGGTTGATGGTAATAGGCTCGCCCTCTATTACATGGAACTTATTCCTAACTGGCAAAATGTGGATGTACCACCAGGTGTACCTCTGCCTAACCGTACGGAATTACAGGCGTGATTGTATGTAATGTTTTAAGTAAAAATTCTAGTTCAAGGACTCGTATTTATCAGGCACGTAATAAACTTTTAGGTCATAAGAAAACAATCGAATTACGACTTAGAAAATAAAACGTTTAAATTTAACATAATAATTATTAGTAGTCATGACAAAACTGGCATTTACGCAGTTTTAAATACCCTGAATTTAGTTCTAGTATTAGTCGTAATTACTTTAAAAGATTGTAAAGGCATCATGAAAAAAATAAAATAAAAGAAACAAAACTAACAATCAATGAAAAATCAGAGCCCGCAAAAAAACAACCCTCAAACGGCCGCTTTTACAATAATATCTCTCACCGTATCCCGTGTCCTTGCAGATAGAGGTGTGATCGACCCGGGTATCACCGGGCGACTTATAAAACATTCATGACCTCTAGCGTTACTCATTCATGATACCGTAGCCGTCGAATCCCGATCACAAAGCGTCCGGGATAACGGGACGGTTATCCTAGCTTTATTTAAAGTTTGGGAACTTTTGTGCCATTTTTTTGGACGCGAGTTCTGACGGGTTAAGTTCGGATGATCGTTTGGAAGTTTTGAGAACGAATAAGTTATAAGGGTGGCTAGACTTTTAGATAGGACTGAGGTTACTTTGTGTTAAACCTACTGCTACCACTGTTGTGGTTTGCAACATTGTGGCTTTGACAAAAAGTTTGTAAAATACCCACAATCTACTCCAACAGAACAACCCATTGGTTCATCATCATCATCATTTTAGCCCAAAAGACGTCCTCTGCTGGACATAGGCCTCCGCTAAGTGTCGCCAAATTGACATTTTGGGGGGTTTTGCCATAATCGTCACGCTTGGCAGGCGGGTTGGCGATCGCAGTACGGTTGTTACAAAAGCACAGAGAACGCTGCTGCCCATTCTCTGGCAAGTCGCTTAGTCGCCTCTTACGACACCCACGGGAAGATATGGGATGGTGCTATTCTTTACATCCGACACCATACAGCACTCCGACACCGTCCAGCACTCAGCACCCATTGGTTACCGAAACTGATACTGTTAGCCTGCGTCATCCCACTGCTGGGCAAAGGC
Source organism: Cerastis rubricosa (assembly GCA_949152445.1). Lineage (NCBI taxonomy): Eukaryota > Metazoa > Arthropoda > Insecta > Lepidoptera > Noctuidae > Cerastis > Cerastis rubricosa. Next base: position 14,553,589 of record OX424531.1, read on the forward strand.
CTCTCCCCATGACTTCAAGTTGTTTCGATCCACCACTAATGTGAACCACTGGTCATTGGTTTTGTCTAGCTCGTCCAGCTGTCTTTAACGAGGTCTTCCGCGACGCCAACGTATTGGCCTGGTTATTTTAAGAATAAAAAACATGACAATTATTTTTCTGGACAATTGTGTAATAGGATACTTGCTTACATCAAACTACCCAGGTCCAGTTGAAAACCAGTGTCAGGCAGCCTAGCTGCCCGGCATTTTGCTGAACTGGCCCTATTTGGCGCAGCCGTGAGGCACACAATAATACTCGTAATCCCTTTTTTTGTTTAGATGCACAATAATTATGCTTTTTTTTCTTTTGCATATATTCAAGTTTTTTTTTGTTGGTAATTTTTGTTTAATGTTATGTGTACTTGTGGCATGTGCCAAGTAAACTGAATTTCTTTCTTTCTTTATTTATTTTACCCTGCGTCGAGCCGAAGGTACTCACAAAATTCATAGAACCTTTCTCATAGCCTCGGACTCAACGGCACCATTGCTCAAAGTTTTCTGTCTCCAAAGGCTATTTATTGTGAGGTAACCGGAGGGTAATATTCGCCTAATTTATTGAATAAGGCGTTTCTTTGCGGAAATGCATCGTCACAATAATGGTTTAGGGGAAACATTTCACCCTCGGTATTCCCCACTTTAGCGATTAACAAATCATATCAAATAAGTCGCGAAATCTGGTATGCTGGTATCTTGTAAAGTTCTATTAGTGAAAAGATTTCTAAGAAAGGATTTGAATCGATGACTTAGTAATAGGATTCTTTTAAAATTTTTTTATTAATATTTTTTACTGTATGATATTCTACTTATAAGATATTCTTGTAACTACCTTAGTCTCTTGATCTTTTTACCTAAACACCCCATGTAAAATTTGACAATTTATGTTCTGTATCAGCTGTTGCCCGCGTGGAAATTTTCGTTACCGACTCGTAGTCACACCAGATTGTAACAGCAGTGTGACAAACAGGATTTTTTTTCTGGTTTGTCACACCACAGATTTTTTCACATCATGTATACTATAATTGATAGTGCAGTACCTTTATATTCTAATAAAGCCGATGTTCTGATCGGCGTTAGCCGACTTTCGTTCTTTGCTGACTGGTTACGTTTTCTACTTTTAGTAATATGTAAAAAAAAAAACCGGCCATGTGCGAGTCGGACTCGCGCACGAAGGGTTCCGTACCATTATTTATAAAAACGAAAAAAAAAACTTTTTTGTGTGGGAGCCCCCCTTAAATATTATTTTTTTTCTGTTTTTATTATTTGTTGTTATAGCATCAACAGAAATACACAATCTGTAGAAATTTCAACTCGCTAACTATCACGGTTCATGAGATACAGCCTGGTGACAGACGGACGGACGGACGGACGGACGGACGGACGGACAGCGAAGTCTCAGTAATAGGGTCCCGTTTGACCCTTTGGGTACGGAACCCTAAAAAATGTCATTATTGTCAGAGCTTATGGCGACATGCGATTGATGTTTAAGTATGATTAAAAAAAGTATTCTATGTGCTATACCGTACTATAATCTATGTCTGTGCCAAATTTCATCTAGATCTGTTCCGCCGGTGTGTGACTGACAAACATCCAAACTTCTTCCATAACATTTATAATATATATAAATATCGATTTGTATAGTGTATACCTACTACATAATAAAGTGTATTCTCTCCACCATGCCTTTTTACCTGTAGATACCTATTTGTAACTCTAGAACCATATTTTAACGATTACTAAAGAAGACTTCTTGTTCAAGCAACGTGCAAAAAATGACAAACAAATATCAATAAATGGAAATATCAATAAATGAACCACAGATCAATAAATGGCCACAATAATCCACGTATTGGTTTACCAAGCATAATGTAAGCTCGCTGCGGGTAGCCAGTTACTTAACAATGCTCTTGGGTTAATACATTATTAAGTACAGCTGACGGACTAACGGACAGTTTACAGTTAGCCAGATGTGTATATAATATACTTTTGTTATCCCTTGCTAAGTATAGGTCACCCCTTGTCTACCTGAGAGTATGGCAGACGCTAGTCAAGGCTTGATATTGTCCAATTGCAGGTTCTATTCTCACTTCATTAAAGTCCTTTGTTGTGAACAGGGATAGAGCATCTATCATTGGTCTATCTATCCATACTAAAAAGAAAATAATGCTCTTGTTCCTGTTTTCGTTGTAAATGTTTTTTCTTACATTTTAGAGTTCAACTGCTTTACAAAGGCGTTTTTGGATGTTCCTTGTCTTGTCAAGCTAATATCGAAGCAAAACGTCCAAGTTCATTTCACTTCAGGAAAATAAGGCAAGAAATAAACTAAAACCGAAGGCAACGAAACAAAACTTTACGAATTAATCAGTCACAATTTTTCCAATCCTTCCTCTCTACTCAAGGAATCAGATTCACCAAACAGGAGTAAAATCCGCGGCGAGACGTCTCGAATTTTCATTACCAATACCGAACGGATCTAAACGGGGGTGTAAGAGGGGAGCGGGGATTATAAATGCAAGACCTGCTTTATTCCCGACTTATTACCAAACAGTATGGAATGGAGTGTCTGGCGCATCTGTCTGTCTATTGTCTTTGGTTTTGCTTGGTGAGCGGAAGGCGAAATTAACACTTATGTTTGATAATGAAATGGGGAATGTATTGTATTGAGAATTTTCTTTTCATAAAGGTATTGAAGGCAAAAAATAAAGAAAGCTTTTAATAATCCGTCTGCAAGTAATTCTTATTTGCAGCCGGATTATTGTAAGTTTACGAAAAAACACCGTCATCATCTGCCTAGCTAGTCCTAGGGGTCGGCTTCTAGTCTAACCAAATGCAGTTGAAGTACATGTGTAACATCTTGTTCATTGTTATAGTTTTCTACGGAATAATTTACGGTAGGTTAATACACCTTTTATTTTTTGAGAAGCAGGATAGTCTAGTGGTGTTTCCGTCAGACTGACAAGTCAGATGTCTCAAGTTCGAACCCAAGACACAAACCTCTGATTTTTCGGATTCGGATTCATGTTTCATTGTATTGTTTTTATTGTATAAATATCACTTGTTTGGTGAAGGAAAACATCGTGAGGAAACCAGCATATTTCTCGAAGGCATGTAAAGCCAAGTCAGACGTGGCATAAAACCAGAGTTTTATGCCGACTATGGGCCTCTGACTTGAATTGACGCCGGGCTTGGCACTAACCACTCGATCAATAATAAAATATACAGATAATTGTAAGGATTGAAAAATGAAACCAAATAGATTTTATCAAAACAAAAAAGAAAAAAACAGAACAAAAAAAAAAAAAAAACAAAAAGTACAAAACATGCTTTCACAGCAAAATTTTATATGTACCTCGGACCACTACTCAATAACAGGCTAAATGAAAAAGGGAACATGTACTCCCTAAATTATAGTAACTGCAAAAAATTCCTTAAGGAAACTCTTCAAGCTATGTGCTATGAAGATACAGAGAAATTATTACTTGTGCTGAAGTAAATATTGATAGTATTTCTGTTCTTTTTTATTTTAATTTTTTGGATTAGTTAGTAAGTTAAGATAAGTAAAGATAATTATATACACCTTTTTACACAAGTATCAATAAGATTAATATGATATGTGATTATTTAATTAATTAATGATACCTCCAATCACCTGAAACACAGGATTACCTAGTTCAGGCACAAACCATGAGTGAACACGACATAGATTTAAGAAAACTTGTACTTAATGTTTACCTTATATTTTTCTAATAAAAATTATTATTAAATTATTATTATTAATTTATCAAAAACAAAACTCTTTATAGTAATATAAAGAGTTTTGTTTCACAAATATCCATGAAACATGATTGTGCGCAAAGCCAGGCTGGTTCGCTAGTCGCAAATATTTAAGGCACTTGAGAATGTTCAATTATATCGGCATGTGAAGCTAATAGAAGCTGTTGTGAAGAATGCTGCCTCCAGCGAGATTGGCGTCTTCCATCGTAATAATGCATAACGGAATCTTAAATGAAATAACTAAATATTTCGTTTTTGGATCTTGGAATTACGCTTTATTTGTTTTGTGTTGGAGAAGAAGAGACATTTATATGCTGTCCTGGATTTAGATTGAAAAAATAAAACGTTATGGTACTACCAACCTTGTTTTATTTGTTTTAAAAGGCATCTGCTTGAATTTTGAAGACGTGTGACATATATATTTTGAGTTCTTAGATTTTATTGCATTGTGTTCCTACCAAAGCTCATTTAAATTGTCTATAAATAAAACTTGTTAAAACTGTTTTCTTGTGAAATAAAGTTTTATTATTATTATATTATTATTATATTCACAAACGCGCGTTAGGCTGAGAGGAGGATTATGGCCTAATAATAACGCTCACAGATACTAAGAAAGTCAGAATAGCATTAGTGGATGCAGCAATATGCTGATAATACTTGTGTTAAGCTGTTGTTGGGATTAGAAGGATGGCGTAAATAAAACTCGTGATATTGTAAAGAATAATTTCTCATTTTATTCTACTCTTTGACAGAACAAGTTATGACATGTGTCGTAAGAATAGAATGCGCGATGTCCGTACTGTGTTTTACCAACAGGTAAAAGCTTGTAAAGGAATTACGATGATTAGATGTAAAAAAAATACTAAAAAGGCAGAGCTGCCTGTAAAACTCCACGGAAGAATTCAGGAACCCTCTCAACAAAATAAACTTAAAAAATCATAAAAGACATCTGTGTATCAGTGTCTTTTCACAGAACTTTATAAGAAGTCTACTTACTTAAAAACCCTCAGACACCAAGTAAAAGGAAACCAGCAGAACTAAATTAAAACCTAAATAAAGCGATTCAAAAGTGAAAATTGAGGGAATATTTTTGCTAACTACCAGCGAAGTCAAAGTGTAGGAATTTTTTAATTAATTAGCCACACTTTCACGGTAAGGGGAAGTCTTTGAGGTGCACTGACTATTTATTTGCACCTTAAAAAGGCAACTCCATTAGCAGAATGAACTGGGATGAATAGGTCATTCAGGGATGTCGTCTGTCGCGTAGACAGGGGGTGTGTAGGGAAGTATGCTCTTCGCTGGGTAGTGAAACGGTTTGATGTCTCGCTGGTTTTGTATGGGCTTGAGAAAATGTATTGCCAGGTGGGAGGATGAAATAAGTAATTATGGAAGGCAATTGACTCAATACTGCGGTGCTATTTACAGTTCAATAGTGAGAAAATTATTGGTCGTCGATTTTTTGCTTAAGATAGAAATATGAATGTTGTTATTTACATAAAAATAAATTAATTAAAACGTTTCATCATCATCATCATCAGCCTATAATTTTCCTACTGCTGAGACGCAGGCCTCCGCTCAGTGAGAGGGAGTGGGATTTAATCCACCACGCGAGGGACCAGTGCGGGTTGGTAGATGTCACATGGCTTCGAATGTCTAGTTCTAGAACATGCCGGTTTCCTCACGATGTTTTGCTTCACCGTTTTTGAGGGCAGCGGTGATGATAGATTACACAAAATAATGCGCCTACCTGGGTTCGAACTGCTTACTGCTCGTAAGTTGGGGCTGCCACCACTGGGCCACCGCTGCTATTAAAACGTTTATTTAAAATAATTAAGGTTTACCAATTTTACAATAGAAACGTAAATTTACAGTACTTTAAGTATTATGCCTTAGGTGGGGACATAATTTAAGTCATCTTTAATCTAAACTAATATTATAAAGAGGAAAGATTTGATTGTTTGTATTTTGTCTGCATTGAATAGGCTCCGAAACTCCTGGTCCGATTTGAAAAATTCTTTCAGTGTTAGATAGCCCATTTATCGAGGAAGCCTATAGACGATACATCATCACGCTACGACTAATAGGAGTGGAGCAGCAATGAAAAATGTTGCGAAAACGGGGAAAATGTGACACAAACGAAGTTGCGCCGGACAGCTAGTACTATTATAACAGCCGTTTTTACTTACACTAAGCGCCTTCATAGCAAAACATAACATCACGCCTGTTATCCTGTAAGGGTTAGGCAAAGGTGTACCTAGTGCACTCACATTTCGATAGTTATGTTTAAGTCCCATGTAATACGGAGCGGGCCTATTGCCATTAACCGGGTACGAATCCAGACTCCGGCTGGTACTGAGAAATACCTGATGGAAAATTCGTATAACAATTTGACTGACCTGGGAACCGATCCGGGACTTCATGCTCAGTAGTCGCGATTGTAACCTCCAGACCAAAGAGTTAGTCAAGACCAAGACCAACGAGGCAGTCAAAGCGACTCCCATGGTTAAAAATATCCAACTGTGCCCAGTCAAAATCATCATCAGCCTATAATGTACCCACTGCTGGGACACAGGCCTCCTTTCTATGAGAGGGAGTGGGCTGTAATCTACCACGCGGGCCCAGTGCGGGTTGGTAGACGTCACATGTCTTCGAATTTTCAGTTCTAAGACATGCCGGTTTCCTCACGATGTTTTCCTTAACCGTTTTGAGAGACGCGGTGATGAAATAAATTACACAAAGTAATGCGCCTGCCTGGGTTCGAACCCACGGCTTTCTGCTTGTAAGTCGGGCCACCACTGGGCCACCGTTGCTCCTCCAGTCAAAATGGACATTATTAATTCAACTATCATCACATTTCAATGTTTCATTTTTGGACCTTTAAATTGGTAAATTCGCAGCAGCGGGTTTATTCCGCAAAAGAACCTTGAATATCGCCGTCCAGCCTCATTTCACGCCCATTTTTGACCTAAAAATAATGGCGGCCATCATGATGGGACATCACAGTAGATTGGAGTCGCGATCGGCAATAAATCAATTTGTGTCAGACATTTATTTACCGAGATCGGCTGACATTTGTTACTCACTGTCCGTGTCTATATACAGTGGACTGGAGGCATTGTTAGTGGTGTGACATAAAGTGGACATGACTGCGGTTAGTAGAAAATTTAAAGAGTCTTTAATAAGAAAGAAAATTTAAGGATCCAGCACAAAACCCTACGGACCCGAACCCATTGTGCCCATTCCTTTCAAGCAGCTAAATAACTGGTTAAAGGATCACACTCGAACACAGGCGGAAAAATGGTGGACCTCGACACCAGGGTGTAGGCAGTCCAAGGAAGCTATGCTGTCCCTTGACGCAAAGCTGACCAGGCGCCTTCTGCGTCTGGACAGGTATGGCCTGCGTCTGGTGGCGGGGACCATCACTGGACACTGCTCACTGAATAAACACTTCCACACTCTAGGAATCACTGACAGTCCCCTGTGCAGAGCATGCATGGATGCGGAGGAAACGGTGGCGCATGTGTTGCTTGAGTGCACCGGTGTCACCAAGATTCGCGAGGCGACCCTGGGAACACCAGAATCCCTTGCGGATACCCTGAGTAGACCGGGAAGTGTGATCTGCTTCTGGAGGGAGGTGGGCTGGTTGGAGTAACGGCCACTATGGCTCACGCACAATGGTCCACTTAAGGGACTAAGTGCGGAAACCAAAACCCCATAAAGAAGAAGAAGAGTCTTTAATTAATTTTATTCAAATTAAAAACTATTAAATAAACTAACAATAAACTATAAAAGTGCTTCAAAAAACTCCTCAACGATGTCAGCTGGTAATGTGGCCAAGAGACTGGCGGCGTTGCCACGTTCTATGACAACACTTAACCTCTGGCCAACGTAAAAGCCAGTCCTTGGGTCTATATTTTGATTCTGAAGTAAACAATGATAGTAAGTCGATGTGAATTAACTTAGAAGTGTTTTGCTCTCTCACAATCACACAAACTTCTTAACTACATTGATCTACCTCTTTCAAAAGTCTTTCAAGTACAACACAACACATCTCACTCATATAAAATTGAAAATGTCTGGTTCGCAAACCACATTTGCTACTTATTTTTTTTTTAATTAATTCAAATGGGAATCTTAGAACAACAATTTATCCCACAATTATTAAAAAAAAAAACTAATGATCAACGGAACATATTTTAAACCGTTTACATCTCAATGCCTCCTCAAAACCCATCACATACTTACATACACAAGTACATACCACAGTTATAATTCCTCCGCCACTCCAATACAACATCTTAACAATTCTCCCCTTTTTCCCCATCGTATCTCCCCTAAAACAATGCTAGAATGCAAGTAGGCAGTAGTATCCGGATACGGATATGCGATAACGAATGCAATTTTCCAACTCCGTGAGCAGAGTTTAGGCGGGCCCGGACTGATCGCCTCTTACGTAGCTACCTGAATGTTGGGAATGCAATGGCTGACTGTATCGTTGTCGTTGTTCCAATAGAACATCGTGTGTAAACGGAATTGATTTAGTTAGATGTTTGGGGCTTACAGGATACGTACTCGTAAGGTAAGGTAAATGAGGCGAAAGTTCAAATAATTAAATTCAAGATTATTAAAGATTAAATTGTACAAGTCGATATATGAATGTAATTTTTATAGTCTAAAAGAATTTATGGATGAGAAATGTTGAGCCATTTTTCATAAACCCTAAAACTTTGCATGCTTTGTATAATCTCAGCTAAACATGTTTGAACTATTAAAATGTTATTTAACACCATTACATACCATGTTGTATGAAAATAAATAATTTATGTTTATAAGTTTATGTTAAAATAAAAACAAATCCTTTCTTATTTCTCTCTAATGACATAGATCTTTTTTACGATGATGTGTAATATTACTGATGTGACTATTATGGCTATGTTTTTCATAAATAGAGTCATAGTGAAGTAATTGAGATTGAATCGAATGGATTTTAAAGTAACTCAAGCTAATTATCCGCCAAGCCTTTTCAAGACAATGTTGGGGTTGGGTTCTAGTCTAACCGGAGAACCTGAAAACCAAAATTATATTTAATTAATATTTAGACTGTTTGTCAACGAACAATATTTGACGAGTTCTTAGAAAAGTAACCCAAATGTACCTATTTTTAGATTCTCAAAGGTGCCCGAAGTACACATGTAGTGCAACAAAGGTCTTATCCTATTTCAACATTTGAAAAGAAACTCCCTAATTCCGATGCCAACTGCCCATTCATTTAATTTTCATAATTCAATAAATCCACCCGACGTATGGGGACATACTCCAGCGTATTACAATACACTTAATGCCCAGGGGATCACTATTCCATATAGATAATCCCCTTTTACAGAAAAATGAATAGCCGATACTTTCATGTAAATTAAATGTAGGGATCGCATGTGCCTAATGTCCTAGATAAGTGAAGGAGATCGATTATTTCCTATAGAATTAGTAGTAAGCTCCTGTAATGCTCACCAACTGGTTGATTTTGATTGATTTAATTCTCTCTCGTTATGGCATAAGCTGGTTGCCGGTTGTATGATTACCGGACTGTACTCCAAGCTTAAACCTGTTCGAGTCGCAGTATTTAATATTTTATACGATATATTTACCCCAAAAAATTACATTTTATTTGTGTCAGATGAGATGATAAGCAGTAGAGAAGTATGGAAGAAGAAGACATGCTCCGCCGAGCCCAAATTAATTGGGATATGGGGAAGAATACGAGATGATGATGGATGATGATATTTACCTCATACAATCTTTACTTTTTAGCGACATGCGTTTCTATGATGATAATAATTACTCAAGTCTAGCAAGGAATTGCAAGGAAAATTGATGCATTGACATAATGTACGTGCATACCTAACAAAGTGGACTGTTAGTTCCGGTGTCATCTTTTACAGTAGATGCTGCTAATAAGCTGACAAGCATACATTTACTAATATAACTACAACCTCATTCTAGTGTTCAAAACTTTTTCATATTGGTCTCGATGCTAGAGCAATGAAGCAATACCCGAAAATAAGCCGAGATTAAACAATAACGAACACCAGTGCATCACCCAATATATCAGTCTGTCTCTTCAACTTATCACCAACCTCGGTATTATTCCCGACACACGCATACTTCCCCTTTAGCCCGAAAATCGATGTCGGCGGTGTGGCTCGAAGAAACTTTCTAACGACATAACCGCGTGCAATTGATATGCCCCAAGAGTAGGACCCATTGTAAAGAAAGGAAAATCCCGATCCGAAAATCTTTGGAGAGTTAGGTGCATCAGTATTCTGGGGTCGTACAACACCCCGGTGTCGGTTGCTCGTTGCTCCCCCTCCTACCCTGGATGCGGTAAACTCCTTCAGTAATTTGACTTTGTTGTTATAACTCAGTTTTAGTTGTTTGTCGCCGTTGGCAGATTTATTGCCTCAGTGAAATACGTTAAACAGTGACAAGTATTGTTTGGCTTGGATGTGTTTTGTAATTGTTTTAATGTTAGCGTTGGTTTTAAATCAAATTGTTGGCGAATGTAATGAGTTATGTTCTGCGAAGCTTTATATGTAATACGAGTTTTAATCAGTGTTTAAACTGAGTTCAACTGTATAAAAGTCTGTCGTGAAGGGAAAAGAGTAATAAAATGTTTAAATCGATATAAAACGCACCCCAGGGATTACTTGGCGGACGCTGCTTAAAATATAGTTCGATCAATATACTTGTGTTTGACATCAACTATTTTGATGAACCCCAAATTTAATCACTCAAAATAGATGCCTCTTTAACCAAATTGATTATATTATTATGGTAACTTCGTCACACACCTTTGTGTAAGAATGTCTATCAACCCAAATTCTGCCTTTGATCACATCTTAAATTCCCCAAATATTAACTCAATTACTGTACGACAAATACGGCGGAAACAAGACTATGTCATGTGAACCGGTATTTCGTTGCGGTTCTATTAAATCCCGGTATTGTTGTGACCAATCTTGTTCAGTTTGAATAGCGTACACCGCGTTGGCTTCATCAAATTGCATTGAATGGACGTTAGAGCACTCATCGAGCATGCCTGCCGTTCTGAGGGTAAAAATTTGAATGGAATATACGTACAGGGTGGCTTGAAAGGCACTGGTGACGCCCACCTCGGCTCATCGTGCTTACTTCCGAACACTCGGACGTTCTGCACAATAGATCGGCACGGACGCGATCTGATATTGAAATTGGAACTGCACTAACGTCGATTTCCTTTTATGCGTCCCATGGTTTGCTACGGAATCCAATCAGTGGATATGTAATAGAAAAAAAAAGAATTTAAGTAAGGGTTTGCTGGGTTGTATTGATAAGTTAGGACATATTTTAAGAGCTTTATTCATTCGCAGAAAATTCTTGATTTTAGTCAAGCTAGATATTTTTATCAGCGAACTTTAATAAACCAACCCAAACAAATTTTTGACACTTCCAAAATTGTTGCGAAATCTTATAAGCAAACTGTTTTGAATGACGCTCAATTCATTCAAAGTCACGAAGGGTCCCCCGATCAAGTCCCTATCATTAATGATGCCATCCCTCATGGTATAAGCAGTAATGTAGGTTACTGTGTAAACAGACCGGGGTGGTTGCCCTTTGGGTAGGGTTTAAGACGAGCGGCTTGCGCGGATAAAGTTTATTGTCTATTTTAATTATGGGCTTACGAAGTTTGTCTGGGATTTTAGTTTGGTGACGAGTAGTGTTGTTAGTACTACGACTGGTATGTTTTGTTTAAATCAATATGTTTGCCCACTTAAAGTCATTTCTGTCAACTTCGTCATCATCTGCCTAGACTTTTCTCAAACTATCTTGGGGTCGGCTTCCCATTTAACCGGATAAAGCTGAGTACCAGTATTTTACATGAAGCGATTTCCTATCTGACCTCCACAACCCAGTAACTGGGTAATACGATACTCACTAGGTAAGACTGGATGTCAGACATTTGGCTTCTAATTACTCGTAACGACTATCAAAGATCTACAAATGACAGCCAGGACCAACTGCTTATCGTGCTTTCCGAGGCACGGAGGAAACTCGGTATGTATAATTTGTGTCAATTTGTACCCATGAAATGTCACGAAAAAATTTGATCAAGAAATCAAATCAAAAAATTTAGTCAAATTTGAAAAGTTTATCAGTGAAAGGGTATTGTAAAAGGGGTTGTATTCAGTTAAAAGTTATGAATAATTTTGTAAATAGAACTAATAATGTTTTATTAATACTAACATTTCCGGTTAACCAAAAAGTTACCCAAACTGTCAGAGGAAACGTGATACATAAAACAGTTAAACTAGGTCGAAGAAAAAACGTGAGAGAATCATAATATTATTACTTATGCAAGATAAATATTTATCCAAAGTATAACAATATATTACAGAAAACAAGGAAAACGAAGGGTTAGTTTGCTTATGCGAACCCCGCAAGCGATATCTTGTGTTGCGGCAAATTTATAGCTACAGAAAATAAAAGGAGACTTAATTGAACATAAAATATTTAAGATAATGTTGACAATGGATAATCCCACGTTCTTGCTTCGACCATAAATTAAATGCACTCGTGTTTTGAACTTCTGAACGAATGCAAAAACCATTAGACGCCCCACGCAATAGATGCGTGCACATATCAGTAGTTACCCTAGTCGCGTGCGCTTTTTCGCATTAACTGCAACTTGCAACGCGATTTCAACCTTAAACTTGTTTTTCAAAGTTCAGTTTTCATTGACACTGAACCGGAAAATTAGGATAGTTGGGAATAGAACTTTAGGTTGAGCAAATAAAGTGGTGTTTTGGGTGATATCGGAAAATCATAGATAACATAGTGACCTACATCTCCAGAGAGGCTAAATAGCATTAGTAGTGCCTACTGGGAATAATATTTATTGGTTGCATAATGCACATGACAGTTTTATGTTTTTGGCGTTGCGTTTGATAGAGAACTATTGTTGCAAGATTCCTTTTTATTTGTGCGACTTCGTTTGCAGATTGTATCATCAATCATTTCTTTTGTGTGTATTCTAGAGTTTATAGATTATTGGTTAACGAAAATTGAAATGTTGTTTTAGTTATCGTTGTATATTAAGTTCCTGTTTAGTTTTATCTACGGTATTTGTGTAGACTTATCGTTTAAAGAGGAAAGATTTGATTGTTTGTTTGTATGTTTGTTTGTTTGCATTGAATAGGCTCCGAAACTACTGGTCCGATTTGAAAAATCTTTTAGTGTTAGATAGCCCATTTATCGAGGAAGGCTATAGGCTATTTATCATCACGCTACGACCAATAGGAGTGGAGCAGCAATGAAAAATGTTGCGAAAACGGGGAAAATGTGACGCAAACGAAGTTGCACCGGACAGCTAGTGTGTTATAATGCTACCGGTATTTCCATTTTATCGTTTGAATCATTTCTTTACAAAAGTTTATAGAAGAGAGTATGAAATCAATTTACAGAAAGCACCGTTAGGTATGACCGATTAATTTAAACAAAGACTGTCTGTTATCCTTTGTGTGTCTGAAATTTCCTCAAAATTAACTCGAATTCCGGCTTAATCTAAGTCCCCTCGAGAGCATTTTCACGAATCAGGTGCTCTAACAAGAAGACAATGAAGCCCTTGACAGTAGTTCTTGACGAAGAAGCAAGAAATTATTGTTTAATTCTTGTCCCCAAACTCAGAAGGGACGACACAGCTGGTCCCCAATTGTCTCCCAAATTGCCGTTTGGATTTCACTACAATGTTATTTGCACATGCAAATCAGCATTTTGTTTTCATCTTGAAGCGAGATGACGTCAGTGAGGGATGGGAGATTTACACAGGGACCGTTTGACATAGATTTGCATAAACTATTAAGAATTAGCAGCTGAGCTTAACTAATATATTCTCGTGTGTTTAGGCGGCATACAATTTTAGTCCAATTTGAGTGAACCGAGCATGTGCGGACGGAAATAGCTCCCATACGCAGTAATTTACCGAATTAATTAAATTTCAAAGGAAATAGTTACGCTTAGGTGATAAACATGCCTAATTATGGTGAAGAAAACCACGAAATTAATTAACAATTGCCAATTTAAGTGATGTAAAATGACAAAGTTTTGGAGTTCAAATTATCTGTCGGCAACTGTGTTTACTTATTCAAATATCCATTAAGTAAGTTACTTGTGTGGTCGTAATTATGAGGAACTTTGCTATCAAACTCATTACTATCCATAATCGGTAAGGTAGTAACTTACCGACAGTTATAGGGGATTAAACGTTTGATAGGATTATAGTGTTTCGATATCATACTAATTGGGATAATTCTGTCTATTTGACCACACGATTATCGTGTGTGGTTAATTTAGGAGATAATACGAATTGTAAATAGAATATTCTCTGGCTCGGGTCTGGCTGTTTGTGTATGTGAGTTTCAATGTTTGTAAACGCACCTACGATATAGAAGAAATGTCCTAACATGGAGCAACGTTACGAAAAAAAATTGGTTTGGTTCGTACCTATCTATACAGTTATAAGCTAAGCTGGTTATTATTATCATCATTAAATCTTTCTAATTGCTTCACAGCAGGCTAGTTCCGGTCCAACGCAAGTCTTTTTAGTATTTAAAAAAAATTTACTACATATTTTATACCCAAACCAAGATTAGAAGAGCAACGGTGGCCCAGTGGTGGCAGCCCCGACTTACGAGCAGTAAGTCGTAGGTTTGAACCCAGGCAGGCGCATTTCTTTGTGTAATTTATTCCATCACCGCTGCTCTCAAAACGGTGAAGGAAAAAATCGTGAGGAAACTGGCATATCCTAGAACTATAAATTCGAAGACATGTGACATCTACCAACCCGAACTGGGCCCGCGTTGTGGGTTAAATACCACTCCCTCTCACTGTGTGGAGGCCTGTGTCCCAGCAGTGGGAACATTATAGGCTGATGATGATGAAACCAAGATTGTCAAAAGCTTACGAGTTCTGAATTACAACGTGCGTTTCAGCATACGAACCAAGCAGTATTGTTGCATTGGTTTTAAAACAGGCATTTAAGGAATATCAAAGTCCTACTCTTAATTCCTTAATAATTAAAGAGTTGTCAACTGCGTGTAACTATCATGTTCATGCTTTGTATGTTTATTGTTTACATTGTTATTTCGTATGCACCTCATGTCTCAAAACAAATAATTTATTTTTCTTTGTTATCATAAATTCCAAAACATTACAAAGGGGAAGCCGTTTCTAAATACATGAAAAATCAATAGAATATTGCATCCCCCTTACGCAATGATGGATGGCGCACCACTTATCTATATGCGACATCACTGTCCGGCGTTAGCCCTAAGTCCTACCAGAGGAACTAGGCAGAGACGATGCGAAGCGATAAAAAATTGTATACTTCTTCTTGAAAAGCTGTAACTTTTTCACAGGTGAACGGTAAGTACATGAATGTACTTGAGACAGTAGCATAGTATTATCAGCCCACTACTGCGACACTACCCTTCCCTCTGTAAGAGAGACTTGCGGCGACCTACAAAAAAGCAACTTACATCAAAAAGTACTACAACGCCATCTACGAGTAAACAGAAGAACTAATATGGTCTGAATCGCATAAGCAAAGTTTAAATCGACTTAAGACTATATGGAGAAACCCGACAACAACTGGCGGGCAGTTGCCCACCAGACATAACACCTGTAGACTGAGGATGCTCCCCCTTTTTTTTTGTTAAGTCAACCACCAGGTCTATTACTTGGAAATACCAATATCCTCAGTCAACGCAGTGGTCAGTCTTTAGAGCTATTGAAAACCCGTAAAAACTCTCATGCTCTATTCTGTTAATAAGTTTTTTAAGTCGGGGGTCTTCCCCAGTCCTACTTTTCTCAGTGTTGCGCCTCTTTTCGCCAATTAACGAACACAAGGAAAGTTATAACTTTAAAAAATACCAAAGTATTTAGGGGGAAGTGGGGGAGGCAGCCGCACCCCGCATCCTGGTGATGCCCATGGTGACATTGACAAGATTTCAAATTTCGAATCGACTATACCTGTGGAAGTGGTTTATATCCCTTCATCAACTAGAAAAGAGGTGATTATTTTCGAACGGTCTGCAGATTTTCTTGAAACATATCTAAAAACATTCTCGATTAAAATATCTTTCAAACGAAATCAACTTTATCGAAATCGGTTCATCCGTTCAGGAGCTACAATGCCACTGACAGACAGACACAGATACATAGATACACACGTCAAACTTATAACACCCCTCTTTTTTGGTCGGGGGCTATAAACCAACAACGCTGTCATCATTTCTGTTATATAATTTTCCATCGCATGGTATCGCTTCGCTTTCGATGTCTCCACAGGACATCAGATCAAGTCTCCGTTCTTTTGTAGTGGCCAGCTCATGTTTGGGTTCTGTTAATCAATCAGGTGAAGGGGTTTCATTTAGTCGTCTATCAAAGACGATAAAATAAAAAGAAAGCGCCGTACCGTATGGTGCAGTGAGGGGTGAAAATGAGAGGGAATTTGTCCATCAGGGTTGATATAGTGACGCCGGCTGGTCAAGAGTTACGGAGCGTCGATTATAGAGTGTCTAGCCTGTTTCTTGTTATTGGAGTTTTGAGAACACTTTCCGTTTTTTGAAACACGTAGATCAACTAATGAATGATTTTAGTTAAGCCGAGTTATCATATCCAAGATGCTTTTCTTCAAAATTACTCCCATTATAAAAGTACTTTAATAATTAGCAGATCTGAACGTGTGTTATTTATTTTAACCACTATGCACGACAAAATTTTGACACATGACACATCAGCTGAATCGGCGGGGTGATGCGAATTGTCATGAATTTCACGAAATTTTCATCAACTTTCAGCGTTCGATTTTATTATGAAAAATATGTCACGGGACCTGTTACATACGATAAAGAGGTTAATATCTTCAGTATCGTGTTGAGGTCGGTAAAACGGGGTCAGTCTATTGCCAAATATGCGTAAAATACATATTACTACACCCTTCCAAAAAGTAGGTACCTTAGATGCGCTGGAAATAATGTTCATAGGCATGCGTATCGTTTGCTAAAACAATTTGGAACGGCAAAATAAAAACAGTAACATTCTATCTGCATTCTTATTTTTGCCATTATTCACACACAATTTCTTAAAAAAACCCAATCAAATTCTAGACAAATATTACTGAAAACTATGTTGTAACATAACACTTCTTAGTGCTGACCGAAAACCCAGGTTTCTTATTTACGATTTATTAGTTACATTCAGCCTAATCGATAATCGCAATTAAATCGAGTTTGAAAAAAAAAAGAGTTGAGACTGAATAAAAACTCATACTGTAAGTATAATTTTAAATAATTATTTAATTTTGAAATTGGTCACAATAACCATCTTTTTTAATAATTTCATTAAGTAATTAGATCAAAAGCATCTTTTAATTAATTAATGAACGTTGACTTCATGGGAAGGAGATTTATTACTAAGTAATAAGAACGACAGAAGACAGTAATCTCAAAAAAAAACAAGTCAACATTTTAATGATTAGGCTTAATTCCCGCCGATTTTTTTCGATTTAAAGATTTAAATAAAGAATGCGCTCGAAATTATCATTATTTAAAATAAGTATTTTAATTTTACTAGATAACATTTTAAGAATTTTATTGTGTAATATCTGAAGGTTGGTTAAAGAATGCCCGGGATCTTGGAAGGCATAGTAAATAATTATTATGATCTAACACGATAAATTATATTTATTCTTCCAAGATTGTGTATCGCATGATGGGGTTATTGTTATGTTACAGCTAGTCAGTGGCCCGAAAGTATGACAGCCAGTCTTACCAAGGGGTATCTTACTACCCGATACTAACTGGTTTGAGGAGATCAGATAGGCAGTCGCAGGTCGCTCCATTTAAAATACGGTTATGCAGCTGTATCTGGGTAGACTGGAAGCCGACCCCAACAGTTGATGATGATGGTTGACAATTGGCAATTCATAAGGCGTTTCAAGGAACATTAGTTTATTGTTTCAAAGCGGTTTACTGTCCAGTATAAAAAGGTTTTTGAAGTGATAACTTCTTATGGGAGGGTAAACCGCTTCGTAACGCAACGCGGTACGGCACCACTCTGTGTGACTTCCCTTTCTCTCACGCATACGGCAGCAGGCTTAGATTAGTTTAAGTTATCACTTATGTCGAGCGTCCCGAGAAGCACACGTTTTTTTTTTAATTCTGCCATTTTTAAGTTATCCATCAAAGGCCGAGGGCCGAGTCACTTGAATGAACAGCAATAGATATGAACCAGAACCATCAAGAGTCTACAAAATATACAAGTAAGACACGTGTCACGTGTTGTCTTACTCGAGAGTCTTACCGTATACTTTGGATAGTTTTGTTAAAAATGGTTTCTTTTTCATTTTTGGGGTAGCTATCCCTAAACCTAGCCCATCTAAGTAGGTGTAAAAAATATTGTCGATCAAAAGTGTTGGAAAAAAGATAAACTAAATTGGAAAGACATGGGCAGGCCTTTACCCGCAGTGGGACAGAACAGGCTGATAAATAAAGTAAAGAGTAAATACCCATTAACCAACCCAATCTCCTAACCATAATCAAACTACATAATTATTTTTTACTATTCCTACCGAGATCCTGTGCATTCTACCAATCTTCAGATAGTTCAAAAGAAAAATTCACAAAAAATTATCTATAATAGTAAATTTAAATGCCTACAATATAAATTGGAACAGCGAACGAATTCCAAATTTAAATTTTGAGATGGATAAAAAAATCGGCGCGAATTTAGTCATAATATCAGTCCGTGCTGGGTCGGAATGTACGAAAAACAATTAAGATTACCACTATAAAAGCCTAAAAAACATTATAATAAATATTTACTGTATTTTACGCTTAAAATAAATTTATTTTAATTTTCATCAATCGATTTCTTAAATTTCTCAATTTAATTACTCGAGTTGATCGAATATTACAAAAAATAATCGATTGGAATAATCGCTTTCACACATCACAATAATTTAAAAAAAAAATATGGTCGTCTATTTCAAAATACAAATTGAGCGGTGGTAATGAATATTATGTGTTATTGGTCCCGTATTAGTAAATAACGCTAAGATCTGGGCATTTTCATGCGGTTTATAATATTTGGAATGATATTGTCATGTTTGTTACCGAATCTATACGCGTGTGTGTGTTATATGTGAAAAATAAAAATGTAAACACGCACGATTGGCGCGAAACTTCGACTTTAGATTTCAAAATTCATCATTACCACTGCTTATTTAAATTGAATTAAGGATGAATTAGCCGCATAATTAAATGACGAGTTGATTATTGTCCATATAGTGGAGCTCGAATGTTCGAAAACCACAATTTTTATGATTTTTAGCCTCGACCAGCACAGCCGTCAAAATGGCGATGACCGTATTTATGCACTTTGAATTTTATAAGGGTAAATTAAGATACTTGCGCGCTATTTACATAAGTTTTAATGGCGTTGATATATGAATTTTTTATCCAACTTTCTTAATTAACGCACACTCATAGTATTTAATAATCAGAAAATTAAATATTTGCATAAATTATGAGGATAACGACTGACTTAATTGCTAGCCCCTTTCGGGGCCGATACCAACTCAGCGGAGGTTTGTTCGTCGAGCCCCTTTGGGGGCCCGTACCGAACTATATGGTTAAGCTTGCATTTCCTTAAAAAACCAAATCACAAACAAAACATTTAACAAAAACCCCAAATTAAAAACAATTGCAAGTCTCCAAAATCTATCTGGCAGACACCGCGCACTGAGCTAAAACGAATTAAACACAACTCGTTATACAAAATGAGGAGTTCCACCGCGATTCAAAGTTTTGTACAATGAATAATTACAGCCAGCTACAAATGTATGCCATATTTACGTGTCTAGACGTAGTCAAAGGAACGACAAAGTTGTGTAACAGCTAAGAATATTGTTCTATTTATTGGTGACGTTCACGCAATATTTTTCGTATGACACAATAGTTGTGCGAGGAATGTCTTTTGTGCTTTGATGGCTTCTGTTTACGCTGACTGTACTATAAAGGAGGGCAACGGGAAAGAATGGCGTTTAGTTATGCAATATATCGTTTTGATTATATTTTTCGTTGCCTCATATTATTTATCTGTTATGGGCACCGGTATAACTTGGCACATGGGCTTAAGATGGAAAGCTGTGGAATTTTCTTGACAGTGGAAATGGCTGGCTGAACATTATATACATGTTTCAGGTTTTCGTAATTTTAAATTAATGTAAAATGTTAACACAATAATTATCTCTGTAACTTTTGGGTAAATAAGAACATCTTTCAAGGACACAATGAAGTCATCATGCGGCACGCAAACGAATTCCCCAGAACGATCCTACAAAAAGAATGTTTAACACGAAATGAAGCAACATTTTTCGTTGCCACCCAAATAACCAATGTAACAAAATCTACTTGCCACTTAAATACTTCGATCAGATAGCAAGTTAAATTTCAGCGAGCCGTTCCGTGCTCATATTTTGGAGCAGCGGCCGTCGGAAAACTTTAATACGATCAAGTTTGGCAGTAATAGAAGCTTGTTGTCTGAACATTTTAGGTTTAATCTGGAGCTCGAACAAAATCTGACCATTATTGTGATGTGCTTAGTTGCTAACTTGCAAATTGCGGCAATTTACCCTTTATTTTACGGTGCATTTGGTTGCTGTTGGTAAAACACAAGAGAAAAACGGGTGTTTAACCTTGAGAATGTGTAGTAATTAGTGCTGAGTTTTTAATAGCTAAATAACTTTTAACAAAGGCATAAATGAAAAATACGGTTTGACAGCATTTATTTAAAAGAGCTCGTGGCTAAATAACATCACCCATTACATATCCGGTTTCCTCCGAGCCTTGGAAAGCTTGTTATGTCAATGGTCACGACTGTCATTTGTAGATCTTTGACAGTCGTTATAGGTAGTAATTGGCCCGAAAGTCTGACAACCAGGTTTAACAAGGGGTATTAACCGGTACCAACTGAGTTGTGGAGGTCAGACAGGCAGTCGTTCTAAGTAAAATACTCGTATTGAGCTGCATCAGGTTAGACCAGAAGCGGACCCTAACTAACATAATTGAGAAAATACTAGGTAGATGATGGCAGCTTTTATTTAAAAACTAGCTGTCCCGCGCAACTTCGTATGCGTTACATTTTCCCCGATTTTGAAACATCATTAATTGCTGCTTCGCTGCTATTTGTCGTAGCGTATATATAGCCTATAGCCTTTCTCGATAAATGGGCTATCTAACACTGAAATAATTTTTCAAATCGGATCAGTAGTTCCTGAGATTAGCGCGTTCAAGCAAACAAACAAATAAACTCTTCAGCTTTTTAATAATAAGTATAGATTAGTATAGATACATATGTCAAACTGTCTTCGATTTTCAACAGATAATAGTTATTTAGCTGACTATTGAAAAGTAAGCCAGACTAACTTTTGCATTTACATACCGTATAAATATTAATAAGCGAAAAAGTAACTAAAGAAGTGACTGAAAAAAAAGTGCTTTCAAAAGCACACGAAAATTACACAATGCATAATGGAAAACAATAGAAAGCCGACAACAATGTGAAGGTGGAATAGTTTAAGGTAACCAGATTCACTGCCGGGAAAGGAGTTTCAAAGGGAAAAATAAATATTATGACAATGAATGGATTTTGTCTGACTAATTTTGTTTGAGGAATTATGTTGTCCTACTATTATTAAGATTGGGCAATTAAAACATCGTGTTGTTCTGTATTAAAGAAAATGGAACGTTTCAATGATTTGTAGGTAAAGATTTAGGCATGGTGCTGTCAATGCCATGGCACGATGGCACAGCTGGCGCAGTCGTTGAACGATTGAGTGCTTCGCTGCGCGTTGCAGGTTCGATCCCCGTAGGGTACAAATATTTGTATGGCCTACAGATAGTTGTTTCGGGTCTGACTGTTTGTGTATATGAGTTTAAATGTTTGTAAATGCACCCACGATACAGAAGAAATTCCTAGTGCAAAGTTAAGTAAGGTAAAAAAATATATATAATTGTGGTCATTACGATGACCATAACAAGCGGTCAAAGTATAAGTTGTTTTCGTCACAAATCCTAGCAGTCTTATTGACGTTTGTAGTTGTTCTTCTCTAGTATCTATAGGTTTGATCCTCTATGCCTCCAGGTATATAGCAACCCCCATCCATACATAATTAAGAAAAAATCGTTCACATTTTATAGATATGTCGTCTGTTTCAATACAAAACCTCCATACACGAACGCCATCCATTCAACACCCACTTTTAATACCAAATAACACATAGATTTCATAGATAATCCCCAATTCAACCCTCCGATATTAACCCGTCCGAGCTAACGACTCCACTATCGCTCATGGGCACACACATGCGTTTGACAGAACTGTTATTACGTCATTAATAAAATTACAAAAGTACGGGCACAGGGCCCATGTGCGGGGTACTGCGGGGTGAGAGTGACTTTCGCCACATCGCCAATCACCCCGAGCAACATCAACAAAAGTGACCTAACACAAAATTTGCGGTTTATGGGGAATAGCTAAATTGAGTTTTTTTTTATTATTTGCGATGGGTTTACTCTTGACTCTAGTCTAGATCAGAGATGACAGAGACAAAGTCGATGGTACGAGCTTACCCAGAAGAAGCCTCTTCACTCCAACTTTCAAGAGATTAGAGTCAATGTATACACCTGAAGAGGGTTTCGCGATGACACCTTGTATAAGTGGGATGCACTCATGCAGCAGGCGATACCTCGCCAGCGTCTGCTTTCAGAGTGCGCGGTGCGGGGGACCCGCCCTGCCCTGCGGCAGGTTATACCAAATTCTTAATAATATATTGATTAATAAAGTTGCAAAGCACGATATCGTTACTTTTTGATTCACTAGCCCATATTATTAGGAGTGGTTCTAGGTATTTAACGCAATTCGTCGTAATTTTGAGTTGGGACACTTTCGTTCTGACTGTGCCATATCGCTATTAAACTTTAGAGTCGCATCGGAAGGGTTGGCATGCAGTGACGTAATTAAATTTAGACGATTGTCGCAGAGTTTGTTAGAACGTTAGTTTGACAGTGACCCCAAGTGAGAATTAAGTGAATTAAGTTGAGACACGTTCGTTTCGAGCTTTTATTGTGTGATGCAGGCGTGACTTGCGCTTATTTAGTGCGTAGTGAGTCGTCAGTTTGTTTTAATGTAGGCAGATTTAATTATAGAAGAAATTGTGTCATCGACATAAAAATATCTAGTACTTTATTAGTATTACGCACAAAACATCGTGCAAGTGAAGTGATACACACATTAACATAATTGTTGTTATACTATGTATATTTAGGTTAAGGTATCTATGAGTCTTTGTAACCTGATAATAAATGCATTATTTTCCCTTTATTCATTTTAATCACATATAATTTACATTTTTAAATATTTTTACAAAATTGTATAAAAAAACATTTAAAAATATAAAAAATAGTAGCCCACCAGCATCGGGAACAGGGTCCGGGCTACCGGTGGTCAGGGCTCCTGAGAGAGGAACCTCCTAACAATACGTGCCGTGTCCAGAAGTACTGCTTTCTGAATCAAGCCCTTGATCCAGCTGCCAAGCGAAAGCCTACTAAGATGTTGATCGAGGCTTTTGGCAATTAAGCCATTGGCCGACACGACTATCGGCACAATGACTGCTGTATTCACATCCCACATGTCGACAACCTCACGAGCCAGATCTAGATATTTGAATTGCTTATCTTTCTCTGCTTTCACGAGGTTCTCGTCATGTGGAACCGTTAAATCAACAATCATTGCGCGACGCTCCAATCGATCTATCACCACAATGTCAGGCTTATTGGCAACAATAGTCCTGTCAGTGACGATAGGTCGATCCCAATACAACGTGATATTACCATTATCGAGAACTGGGTCGGGCGCATACTTATAGTATGGCACTTCTGATTCCACAAGGTTTTATTTCAAAGCAAGTTGCTGGTGGATAAACCTGACAACAAGGTTGTGTCTATGCAAGTACTCTCCGTTAGCCAGACGAGAACAACCAGAAATAATATGTCTGATGGACTCACCCGGACGGTGGCATGCCCGACACACGTCCACCGTCCCGTCCTTCATAATATGTTTCCGGTAGTTATTCGTCAGCATAACTTCGTCCATTATTGCACAGACAAAACCTTCAGTTTTCCCGAAGAGGTCACCGAAACGCAGCCAGGATACAGACGCTAAGAAGTCTACATCGGGCCCGTGTAAGGCCTGGTAAAAGCGTCCGTGAAGCACCTTGCTCTGCCATACCTCCTTGCAGTCATTAGTGTCTAATACTACAGGCTTGCGCCAGTTCTCGTTAGCCAAGAAGAGCGGGGTAAGGCCCTTGTCGACTGAGACCACATCTCGGTGCATCCCCACGTCGACTGCTAAGAAGTATTCCCTGAGACTGCATACCTCACGGTTGTGCAGGGTCTTAGCATTTAAGAAGCCACGACCACCACACTTCCGCGGGATATACAGTCTCATCACCGACGACCTTGGGTGATGCATCCGATTTGCGGTCAGCAGTACGCTGACCCTCCTATCCAGGGCATCAAGTTCCGTCTGAGTCCATTTGAGTATGCCGAAAGAATACATCAAAACCGGCATGACCCAACCGTTGAAGGCGCGCACCTTGTTTCCGCCTGACAAAAGACTGCTTAGCACCTTATTCAGGCGGCTAAAGAAACGTTCCCTCAACGATTGTTTCATGTCAGCAGTATTGATGCCTAATGCTTCCGACATACCCAAATACTTGTAGGTTTCTGTTGAGGAGAGGGATCTAAGGTGTACGGAATCCGAGAGTTGAGTTCCCACGGATTCCGTAATCTCCCCTCGCTTCACATGCATGACTGCACATTTGTCCACACCAAATTCCATCCTGATGGCGCTACTGAAAGTTTCAGTTACCTTCAGTAGCTTCATCAGTTGCAAATTGTTGGGGGCAAAGATTTTCAGATCATCCATGTAAAGAAGGTGAGATATGACCTGACCACCTCTCCTCAACCGATAGCCTAGACCTGAACCTTCCAGCAGTGTGCTAAGAGGGTTCAAGGCTAGACAAAACCACAATGGACTCAGACTATCACCCTGAAATATACCACGCTCAATCCTTATTGGTTCGCTGTTCCTCTGCATTTGTCGACATCCTGGATAGCGAAGGACTGTCCTCCATTGCCCCATACACGACTCAAGAAAGGCGCGTAGAGTTGCATCTATCTTGTACAACTCCAGCACCCTCATGAGCCATGTATAAAAATTTAAATTCATTATTATTATTATTGGTATTAAAATTGTTCACAAATAGAATTACTTGATGAGTCTACAGATCGGAACAGTAAGTGAAAAGTATCGCTGTCTCAATCTACCTTTTTACTCAATGACCACACTTATTGACTTATGGTCTTATTACAGAGCTTCACTCAATACTCAAGCATTACTTAAAACTAGATTTAAGCCATTGCATTGGTTAAAACTAATTTTAGGTAATTCTTAAGTTTATAGTGATGTGTTCCGTAATACGGCACTAATCCGATTATTTATCATGATATTTGTCATTGCATGGACAAAAAGCTCTTCTGATGAGTGTGCCCATAATGGATTGACAGTTCAACTTCAGATCAAAAACCAAACAGAAAACCAATCGACTAAAAGAAGCTCAACCCATCACAATAAGATCAAATAATTACACTCCCGCATTTATACGAAGGCAACATAAAGCCGCATCCACAAACAGCCAGCTCCATGCAAGTATTTAAAAAAAGAACACCTGATTTAACTGCAAACGCCATTAAAAACGGCAACAGTTAAGAGATCCGATAAGCACGCGTCTAGGGGTGCGATATTAAAAGGCTTAGGAGTGTTGCCCTGAAAAGCCGCTGAACATTTTCTGAAGCTTGCCCACTTAAGCACAGTATTAAGGGCACTTTTGGCTTAAGGGCCACCGTATATTATGGCTGCTTTTTCCTATATGTGGTTCGGGTTTTTATATAAAATGCATATGATTTTTTTCTTTTAATGTGAAAAAGGATGTGACAGTAAAGAGGCTTAGTTCACTGTTTTAAGTGTTTGATGATTTTGTGTCGTGTTTTTCAGAGCTCTCTTGCGGAAGGGCTGTTAGAAATTTGTATCGTCCCCAAATGAAATGTGCCAAGGACAGGAAGATGATGGTGAGTTATTTCTGCACTTATCTCTTCTAGTTTGAAGAGTACCAGTAAGGTAATAGGAACGTAGAACTTTTCAACTATCTCCAACTGTCAAATACTTGTAGTAGGTATTCATAAGCCTGTCCAAAATAATTGTCATCATCATCATCATTTCAGCCGAAAGACGTCCACTGCTGGACATAGGCCTCCCCCAAATTTCGCCACATTGACACAACATGGGGGGTTTTGCCATAATCGCCACGCTTGGCAGGCGGGTTGGCGATCGCAGTACGGTTGTTACAAAAGCACAGAGAACGCTGCTGTCCATTCTCTGGCAAGTCTCTTAGTCGCCTCTTACGACACCCACGGGAAGATATGGGATGGTGCTATTCTTTACGTCCGACACCATACAGAGCATTAAAATAATTGTAAGCAAACAAAATATAGCAATAGTCCTTTACAGAAGTAACTGATAATAAGTAAAGTGTCTAGATAATTTTGGTTGAAATTTTAAGTAATTGAATAACTGTAGTCATTTAATGTAACCTGAAGTTTTTTTTTACATTCCCCACACTAAGAATTTCTTTTGTATCGTGGGTGCGTTTACAAACATTTAAACTCACATACACAAAAAGCCTTCACAAGAAATAAAATAATAATGTGCATCGTCAAGTTACACTATAAACATTGATTGGTGAACAGTTCATTCACTAATGAATGCAAAGCAAGGTCCTAACTCACCGCATGGTCAATAAAATTCTTGTTGCCACCAGCTTGAGCATCTGAACCTAGGAAAACAAAATGAACCCTAACAATAGGCTCTAAAACGCTTGGATGAAGAATTGCATTTCCTGTTCTAAATTACACTAAAATAAAACGCTAAACTAAAATTATTAGCATGGGCCATTGTTTTCAAAGCGACACTGATACTCAAATCGTAAAAGCACTGCGAAGTCGAAATTGAGGAAAAATGCTTTGACATTGTTAATAGAGAGCTTGTCAGTGCGTTAAGTACATTGAAATGAGTACGTATTTTATTTTATTGTGTTTGGGTGGATTACAGCTATACAATACAGAAGTTATATGTAGTAAGGTATCAACGACAATCAATACACAATTTAAGCCTCCACAGTTGGCAGTAAACTATTGCTGCACAAACTACATATTAACACTTAGCATAATATCAAGTAAAAAAAAAAACAAATACTAAATTAAGTACCTGCATAGGCAATAATGCTAGCGCAACCATTGTTAGAATTCATCAGAAACAATATAGTTTAAGACAAGTCCTACTTTTACGTCGTACGTCACTTACGTCACTTTGATTGCGTGACAAATTAAAATAACTTCACAAAAATCAGCCAAACTATTTAATCTCCACACTTACTACTAATTGATTGACAACAATTCATCAGATCTTTTACTCCCAAATTGGGTGGCAACTGCCAATGCCCAGTTTTCCATTACCTTAATTGGCGGGCACACGCCTTTCTGACAAAATCGTATATCAGGCAAAAGGACAAAGTGCGATGACACTTAATTTAGCAATTAACCCCTAATTTGATTACATACGTCATTGGTTCTGACGTGAATGGACGATTTGAGGTTTTGAGGTCTGCCGATACGACTGGATGAGAGGCAGTTGATTTATTTTCCGGGATTGTGTAATTGATTGTTTTTGGTCTCAGTTTTGTGTGATTTTTGTGGAGTTGAACTACGATTTATAGAGACAAAACGATAAATGACTATGACTATGACGAAATTTCTCCTTGCTGCTCCCAATTTACGTTAATAAAAGGAAAATCTACATTGTGATTTTTCCAAATTATTTACACGAAACCTTAAAATACATGTAGGTTACGTAATTTCAGCTTCACGATAGAAATTCCTATCTCAATACAATACCGAACTTCCACCCACAAAATACAACGCCAACCTCACAAATCATTTTAGATGACACAGTCCAGATTCCACAAAAATATGGAGCAGTTGCACAATAGAAAAGTGTGCAATAGTGAGCTCCACAATCACATATTCTCGAGCATTCTCGAGCCCTACCATGATCAGTTAACTTTTACAGCTCATTAAAATAGATGGTTCATTCGTTTCGTGTAAATTTTCAGGCTGGCGGAAAATTAAAATGGCACCCGGGGCGCAGCACACTCTGTCGGGATACCTATTGTACTGTGGGTATGAAAGTAGAACGAAAGAGAAAAACTTCGCGTGTTTTCATACGTTTACTTTACTGTAAAAAGTTTATCGGTACGAGTTGGACGGATTTTGCTCCTTTGTTTGAATGTTTGCGAACTGCAGTATGTTGGACTGTACATACTATGTCTTTTGGGAAATAGTGATGTATGTTTTGTGTAGTTCTGTGTTTGATATGTTCATGTGATTCATCACTTAACGCTGTAACCTACTCCTTTGAATTTGAAGGAAAGTTGACTCAAACGTTTACTGTAAATCGACCGTAATCAATTCTTGAAACAATTACAGCGCTTTATTTTTAGATTCTCAGAGATATTTACAAAACAAAAACCTAAACACTATTAAAACTGTTCGATATTTCAACATTCTAAAACATACTTTCGTGTGACACCTTTGTGCCTATCCAAATCATAATACCAAGGCTTCATCATTCCTTACAAGACAACATGGAATCCAATAGAAACGTGAAAATATCTGCAACCAATAGGCTAGCCGCTAGTCGACAACCCGAGCTAAATACTTTGAATCTCTGACTTGTAATAGACCATGTATATACCATTATTCTACCGATAAGCTGCAGGCTGACCCTAAGCCCTAAACTATTTGGGTAGGCAGGCTAGGCAGATGATAATGATGATTGCAAATAAATAGATAACTTTTGGTATCCGCAGAGAATAAGAAATTTGTATCTAGTACTTAGCTTCTGCCCGCAATTTCGTCAACATCATCTGCCTACTTGTCTAGCCTTTTCCCAAACATGTTCGGTTGGGTTAGCTTTCAGTCTTACCGGATGCAGCTGAATAGCAGTATTTTAAATGGAGCGACTGTCTGTCTGATCTCCCCATCTGAGTTAGTTCTGATAATGCGATACCCCTTGATAAGAATGGTTTTCAGACTTTCGGGTCACTGACCACCTGTATCGATCGTCAAAGATCCAACAAATGTCGTCCAACAATACCGTATAGAAAAGGGAGGATACTCCGACCAGACAGGTGTTATGTCTAGTGGGTAACTGCCCGACAGTTGTTGTCGGGTTTTTCTATATACTCTTAAGTCAATGTAAACTTTGCTTGCGAGATTCAGACCATATTAGTTCCTCAGCTTTATCATAGATGGCGTACTTTTTGTTATAAGTTACTTTTTGTAGGTCACTACGGCATCTATTGATCTTATGTAATATCAGACGCTCTGTATGGTGTCGGACGTAAAGAATAGCACCATCCTATATCTTCCCGAGGGTGTCGTAAGAGGCGACTAAGGGACTTGCCAGAGAATGGGCAGCAGCGTTCTCTGTGCTTTTGTAACAACCGTACTGCGATCGCCAACCCGCCTGCCAAGCGTGGCGATTATGGCAAAACCCCCCATGTTATGTCAATGTGGAGAAACGTGGGAGAGGCCAATGTCCATCAGTGGACGTCTTTCGGCTGAAATTATGATGATGATGAATATCAGATAATCTTGGATCTCGAAACAAACTAAGCAGGTCAATCCTTCTTAGTTTTTTGGCCTGTAGCCTGATTATTTTAATGTTCCTTATTCCATCTCATTAATATGGTCAATATTATTAAAATTCGTCACATTTGTACCACTTTAATCCACCATTCGCCACGATGCAGATAATTGAAACCTTTATTATTCCTACATTAAAACACATTTTCAATTCCACACAAATAACTTTACAATGCAGCCAAGCTCCACATTACAAGACAATGCGGAATCCAATCGGCATGTGTATGAATGTATGTTAGCTATCTACGGTTTACAGACGAGCTGGCCGCGAGCCTGCTAAATACCAATAATATACACACATCAAAAGTGTCTAGGGATCAAGCATTTTTATGCGGATTTCTTGAGATTGAGATGTGGCTTTGTAATAAATTTATGATTTTATAAATTTATATGGATCCTTTTTGGTGCATTTCATAATTTGAATCAGGAACTGTGAATCAAATTCGAGTAAAAGATGAAAATCAGCTGTCAATATTTTCCCTATAAAAACATACAACGCATTGAAGACATTATTAGTGCTACTGTTTCCCTACTACTGATTAAAACCAACGTTATTATGGAGCGGCGACGTCATTTAAGCAGGGAAGAAATGCTCAGAGCCGTGGGAATGATAGAAGCTGGTTCCCGGCAACGTACTGTGGCTTTAGCTCTGAATACAAGTCAGAGTGTTATCAGTCGACTTTGGACACGTTACCGAAGCACTGGTACCGTGGCTGATCGCCATGGAGGACGGTATCGCTGCACCACACGGAGACAAGACCGATACATTCAAATCTTAACTCGAAGAGCTCCAACAATAACCGCCATGATGTTAGCCGTGAGGCTTCGTCACTCTTCAGGGAACTTAATTAGCGACCAAACAGTCAGAAACCGCTTGCATGAAGTGAACCTTCATTCCCGAAGACCGCTACGGGTACCACCTATAGCAATGCACAATCGTAGGATTCGATATCAATGGGCTCTTGAACACAGAAATTGGGCAGAAGAACAATGGCGTTTCGTGTGCTTTTCTGATGAGTCTCGTTTTGGTATGAGACCGGATACAAGACGTATACGACACTGGAGAACCCCTGGACGCCAACAGCGATTAAAATCCTGCCAGGAAGTCCATCCTTATAGTGGTGGAACCATCATGGTATGGGCGGGTATTTGGATCGGCGGAAGAACTGAGTTGATTTGGATCAGAGGCAACCTCAACGCTCAAATTTATGCTGAGACGATTGTATCAGACGTCATCGTTCCTCTACAAGTGCAAATCGGTCCCTTATTTCAGTTAATGCATGATAATGCACGACCGCACACCGCAAGAGCTGTAAGACAGACTCTCGCCGCAGCTAACATCAATGTCCTGCCCTGGCCTGCTCAGTCGCCAGACTTGAACCCGATTGAGCATGCATGGGATATGCTACAGAGAAGAGCTCTGCCGAATATGGAGGGTATCCAGTCGCAAGAAGACCTTTTTTTGTTGTTGCAACGAACATGGGCGGCCATTCCACAGCGTGATTTGGATGAACTCATTTTGAGTATGCCAAACCGATGTTCTTGTGTTGTTAGTGTTCGCGGTAGAAACACGGATTATTAATTGTTTAAGTTACCCAATAAAATTTTAAAGAAAACTGTTATTTCAGTCTTTTTTTCGAACTTTAATGTTAGTGGTTCAAATGTCAAAAATCCCTTTATTAGAAAATGGCAAATTTCTTTATTAATGCAAAGGTGACTTGGTTTATCGTTACTGTGACAAACGAAAACACTTTATTTGATGAATCCTTAAAGAAAATTTTAATTAATATCAATCAGGAGAAAAGTTATAGCAAAAATATATGTTGATCCCTAGACACTTTTGATGTGTGTACTTACGAAGAGTGTACGACAGAGATTTGCAGCCATAAATTGAATGAGGGATTGTTCCACTCTGCTCTACTTAGTTGTTCCACAACAAGGGTCGGGCAAAGTGGAATACTTATTCCAATCATTAAAATATTTATTTGCAAGAAATGCACTTTTTTACAGGGTATAGATCTTATAGCCTAAAAGTTATTGTATTCTGCCAGCAAACCAGTGTGCAAAATATTTGTATTTATATAATTAACCATGCAGTTATTTAGAATTAAGTTATCTACTTTGTTGCACTTATTGATTTAAGTATTACCTACTCTGGGACTAATAGTGCTTAATTATAATTAACAAAATGTTAAAAAAAAAACTTTGTTTGAAATGTTGTAGTGACATTTCATCTATATTTTTTTCTAATTCCCAGTATTATTTAAAAATATTTTAAACCCGATTTTTCAACTCTTAACTTAAAATGTAGATAATTTTATTATTATTTTCCTTGAAATCGACTAGGTAATACAAAGATGACATCAAACTTTTTACTGGGTACCGTCAGTGGGACGACTTGATAGAGCAGAGTGGAATAATTTTGAATAAGCCATCAAACAAAGCGTGCTCATGTTTGGCCCGATTTAAATTTTCATTCATACGTAATGCTTTTGTTGGTGGCTACCATTGAATTTAATTTATGGGAGTTAGATAAGGATGGCTGTGATGGCTTTTGACCGCAGGTTTGCTGGCACACAAGTGATATTTTTAATCACGTCATAAGTGTCAAATGGACTCGTGCGGAAGTGATGCGTGAGCGGTTTTGCTAAAAAAGACAAATGTGGTTTAAGTTTAATTTATGAGATTTATCTATATAGTCCGTATCGTCCTACTGCTGGACAAGGGCCTCTCACAAGTCCAATTTGGGTTAAAATAAAAATGTGCTTATAAAAGTACCTGGAAATGCATAATTTTTCCAACACATTCTTTTTATAAATCCAGATTTTCCGGATCACGTAAGTACAAAAACCACAAACTATTGATGTATAGACAAAAACCAGCTCAACAATGAACTACAGTAAGCTGATTTGATTTGTTTGATACATCATCATCTGCCTAGCCTTTTCCCAAACTATCTTGGGGTCGGCTTCCAGTCTAACCGGATGCAGCTGAGTACCAGTATTTTACATGAAGCGACTGCCTATCTGACCTCCACAACCCAGTAACTGGGTAATACGATAACCCTTGGTAAGACTGGATGTCAGACTTTTAGCTTCTGACTACTCGTAACGACTGTCAAAGATCTACAAATGACAGCCGGGACCAACGGCTTAACGTGCTTTCCGAGGCACGGAGGAAACTCGATATGTAATTATGGTCACCCATCCACAGACCAACCTCGGCAAGCACGGCTTAACCTTAAAGATCGACCTGGGCGGTTGTTATTATTTAGTCACGAGCTCCTCATTTGTTTGATACAATGAAAGCGATATTTAAAAACGTATCGGGACACAATAGACTCAATGAAATTGTCGTTTTGTCTGCGAATGACAGTTGGGCCATTACCGCAAGCGAATAGTTTGGTCGAACAACTGCGTTGACCGCCAACAGCCACTGTTTAAAATAGCCAGAATGTCACCCTTAGGTTGGTCAAACTTTCTGTTCTTGTAAATAATATCGATATATCGGAGGATATCGATATGATTATTTTGTATTGATTTAGCGCCTAGTATTCATTTTATGATCAAACTGTCGTTGATAAGATATCGATCGCGAAACGATTAGCAGTAAGTACACAGTCTTAATATTTTTTTCAAATATTCGTTGCGTGAGCGTTTGTAAGGCAAAACATTCAAATGGGAAAAACGAATTCTGTAGAAACTACTGGCAAACGAATGTTCTGTTCGCGAGTGAATGTTCGCTGCGTAACAAAAGCTCGTACAGTGAAAGTTTGCAAAACACATTCGTGAAGGTATTGCTCGTCTTCCTCCTAATTGTAGCTAGTCCTACGGGGATAATTGTCGATACTACAGGATAGAGCTTTTCATATCGTGTGAAAATATATAATTAACTTGTCAAATATCACGGCATACTATTTATTTGCAGACCTCATAGATTACTTGTTGGATAACCAAACTTATTATTTTAAAATTTAGAAGGCTCTATATGTGTTTGTGCTTTTTCTGAACAAAATGAGGAATTTGCCGTGCAATTAGATTATAATAAAACTTAAAAAAATAGAAAAATAAAAAGTTAAATTATCACTTGTTATTAAATTGACTGACAAAGGCAGTTGCACTTCCCTATCAACGGGCCTGATTCGATCTATGTATGTATAGTACATCACACCTATGTATGTTTAGTACACTCACATTCCGCTTATTATGCCCAGTTATTGGGTCATTACATATAAAATTGGAGTTTTGTAAGGGAGGAACATAAAGTCGTTTTTTTTTAATCTAAACTATTATTATAAAGAGGAAAGATTTGATTGTTTGTTTGCATTGAATAGGCTCCGAAACTACTGGTCCGATTTGAAAAATTATTTTAGTGGAATATAGCCCATTTATCGAGAAAGGCTATAGGCTATATATCATCACGCTACGACCAATAGGAATGGAGCAGCAATGAAAAATGTTGAGAAAACGGGGAAAATGTGACGCAAACGAAGTTGCGCCGGACAGCTAGTATAATATATTTATTTAATCAAAGTATATACCATTGCTATCTATGCACTTTTGCCATCTCATAGGTAGTTAATTGATCCCTTACTAAAAAACCATTCGGACGGGAATCAATCAAATCTGTAAAGGCGCTTTGGACGCCCTATCGGAGTTGATTTTTTTCCCTTGCAAGAAGTTATCCAAATTTCGAAAGAAATGGTAATCTGTTGGAGCTAGGTCCGGGGAGTACGGTGGCTGTCTTAGACATTTCAATTGAAGCTCCTCTAATTTGGTAGTCGTCTGTTGTGCAGTGTATGGTCTAGCGTTGTCCTGAAGCAGCAGTGGCCTAGAGCAATTAACCAGCCTCGGCCGTTTAGCAGCTAGCTTTTCTATCATGGTTTGCAGTTGCTGATAATAGACATCCGCCATAAGCGTCTGGCCAGATTTAAGAAAGCTGTAGTGAACGACACCGGCACTAGTCCACCAGTCCACCAAACGCTCACAAGTAATTTTTTTTGAGTCAATTTTCGCTTTGGGCAGGATTTGGCTGGTTCGACAGGGTTCAGCCATTGCGATGAGCATTTTCGACTATTGTACCGAATCCGCTTTTCATCACAGGTAATGATTCTATTTAAAATCCCTTCATTATAGTGCCGGTTGAGTAATGTAACGCAGTAGTCGACGCGCATTTGTCGGTTTGCTGCACTCAATTCATGAGGTACCCACCTTTCAAGTTTTTTCACCTTCCCAATTTGCTTCAAGTGGATTAAAACAGTTTTATCACTAACACCGCAGCCTGCAGCTAACTCGGGCATGGTTTGTGTTGGATCCACTTCCACAATAGCCTTCAATTCTTCATATCAACTAATGATATCAACGTCAATTTCATAGGTAAGGACCCAATATTTTGGTCTGTTTGCTGACTTTCGATATAATGAAGGGTGATATTTAAAAACACTAATCTATATAGGTAAAATAAAATGCAATACTATTAGTATTTAAATTATTTTTATTAAAAAATAGGTATCCAAAGACTAATACAAAAATTAAAATCCATCAAGTTTATAATTATTGTGTTGTCTATTTCAATGTATGGTCGTAGCATTTCACACATAAAATAGGCCTTAGGGGTTTTTGCATTGTTTCAATGTATTTTAGTACAATTGATAGACACCTTGCAGTCTATTATTTTATTATTACTCTTGCTTCTTATGATTTTATAATTGCATTAAAATTCACTCTACACATCTTCGTTTCAAGTAATTCGAATTGGCAGTTCGAATTTCAAAGTGGTATTATTTTTCGTTGCTAATTAGAACGATATTATATCGTTTGAGCAATACCTACATTGGCATTGGTGGTGAAAGAAATTTTATTACGAGTACCTAAATGCATTGTATTTTAAATTTAACTTATTCCGGTCTGTTATGCAACATAAATAGAATACAAACGTCGATGTGTAGATAAGAATTTAATGCTACAAATTAAAGATTTTATGATCTAGAACACAATGGTTCGAGATTTATTTGATCCCTACACAAACTCGTTCAACTTTAAGTTATTTGCAATAAACAAAACAGCGTTAATAAAACATATCGAGTCTCATTATTATTCAAATATAAGTAATAATAATAAACAATCTTTTATTTTAGTATTATTATGTGAAATGCCTTTATAATTTTTGAACAGAGTGCGAAAATAGGAACTACGAAGAATTCTGTTGAGAACCTGTAGTCTAAACTCTACTTTATATGGATTTGCTGTACATAACAAAGCAAGGTATCTAAATAAGAGCAGGGATACAAGAACACAAGTGGAGAGAAGCGACCAGTCGGTCAGTAATAACATCAATTTAAATGACGACACAAAGTTTCTTGACAAACGTGCTTTGAAGAATTTTGTGAGCGTTCTTCATTTAGATTAATGTCTCCACCGTTTGGTCCTGTCACCACAACTCGCGATCTTGTGATCTCGGCCTAAAATAGTACGTTTAACAGTCGACAGATTAAAAGAAAAATACGTTAACACATTCAATTTGAAGTATTAAAGGCGATTCAACTCCATTTTACATTATTTACAAAATGAAGAACGAATACACATTACAATAATTTTGTTTCTGAGATATGGAAGCGACCTAATTAATAACATTTTTTTTACCTATTATGTGACTAATACATTTGATATGCAATACAAGTCGTGCTATTTAATATTATAACAAGTGGCTATATAAACTCATATCACATGATCTTACGTAGATTATAATTTTAGTTTTGTAAAAGCTTCATTTGATTTTTATTTTTTATCTCACAACTCCAATGTTACTTTATTATTATTTTTAGCTATGTTTCCTACTTATGGCACGTGAAATGAACTAAATAATAATACTAATTAGATACATTTAATAAAACTAATAATGTATTTTATTCCAATAAATTATTGTTTTCTAAATGCAGTACAAAACGAAATACTATTATTCGAGTTGAAAGTCTATTATTATTTACAATGCTATGAATCATTATTAATAAGGTTATGTTATTTCAAATTATTGCCAAGCGTTAATTTGTTTTTTCTATTTATATTTGTTACACTTACACTAATGATATAGGATTACAAATTCGTTTATTGATATTCAGACGGACATATCAATTGAATTTCCAATTCCATTAATAACATTGTAAACATTTATCAGAATTGATATTTAACTTCACCAAGTTTAGTTACTTCAAGAATGTTATTCGTATTGTTAAATTTATAGTAAGTAGTTATTTACATAATTTACAATAATCTATAATTACAAAGACTAGGAATACTTCAAAATATATTATAAGAAATTTCAGATAAATCACTGTCAGTTATTGTGCGCTGTAACATAATAAGCCGGTCACTTTTTAAATCACAATTTTAGGCCTACGCAGTTCACAGCAATCAGAAGTTAAAACACTCACTGTCACTTTTATCTTCAAAAATAAACCAATCACGATTCTTACACGAGTATACTGTACAACGTGAGGAAGAACTGCGATCTCAGTGACGTCACTACACTACTAGGAAAGTTTATCGGTCTATACGTCCGTTTGGCACAGGTCGCCGAAAACCGGCAAGGCGTGATACTACCGAGTCACAGAGTCGACACGGGGGTGAGGCGCGGGGGGTGGGTGGGAGGGGGCCAGCGAAGGTTTGGCACCACCGGTCAGCCCCTGCCCCTGCCTGAACGACGTCAGCCGGGCCAGCGTCCGCGTCGCATCTGTGTCAAAATTAGGCCTTTCGTACTGATGCTGCGGTCTCTGCCGCTGCGGTTGCATCGCTTGCAACTCATCGTAACCACCATCCTCTGGATAATTCTCCTCGTCCGTCTCCTCTTCGCCAAATGCTCTGTACGTCGATTCCGATTCGGAATTTTTCCTAGAACTAATCCCATAAGTGCGCCCTATAAGCGATTGTGTTGCATCAGTCTTTGAGTTTTTATCGCCTTTTCTGTCGTCTAAACTTTGATTGTATCGTATCTGAGCCTTTTGAGTTTTATCCATGGAAGGTAGGTCGTAAAACTTCAGGACGTTGGGATGACCTTGGAAGTATTTTTCACTGTAAACATTTCGGTTGTAGTAGCCTCCGTTGCTAGCCGGATACATTTCCTCTTCAGGAGCGTACCGATTGTCGAAGGATTCAACGTTCTTACCGGTTGGAGGAAACCAGCCCTGTAGAAAACACAAATAATGATGAACACTTCAAATTAATGTAATGGCTCACTATTCAGACAAGTTCTGGCAATCTGCAGGCATCAATTACATCCCAAACAAGTGATACTTTACAACTACTTGAGGCTTCGAGAATAAATCTTAATCTTCGGCTTTAGTGAATAAATTAAATGGCACAAACTCCAAGCTGGCAGAGCTTCAAATTTTCGAAATCGAGAACATTATATAATTGGACACTTACCAATGAACTCACACATTGCCTGGTATTGGCAACTAAAGTAACCGAGGCATACGCCGCCGGTGAAGTTGCAGTTTTACTTGTGTTCCATTCGTTTGCATTCACTCGTGAAGACGTCACTTCAGCATATTCAGGTAATTGGTGAGCAACTTTATCGTACTCCGAGTTTGTTTTCTCCTTGCTCTGATTAGTTTGAGTGCCGGACATACATAATCCCGGCTGATTCTCCATCCACAACAATGACTCAGTTTTCGTCACTGTGTTCTTATTGTAACAACTGCTGAGAGGATGTGACAAAGACACTGCGGCTTTTATGTTCATTTGAGTCACTAAGCTCGTTCCGTTGGAATCTAAAACAAAATCTCCAATTAGGCATACGAAGGATTTCCTTCATTATAATAACGTTTGACAATAATTTCATAAGCCGAATGCAAATGATCTCGTTTACTGAATACTTAAAAGATGTAAAATGCAATATAAAACAAACAAAGCGAGGGAAATTGGCTTAAAGGTAACTGGGTGAATCAACAAACGAATCGCCCGGAGAAAACAAAATAGAAAACATTTACATTTACTGGGTCTTTATTTCTCGGATTTGTATCATTCCTTTGTGCGCCGAACGTGAATGCAAAGTGAAAGAGATCCACTGCGCTCACGAGAGGGCTCGCGCTACCTTTCAACTCGAAAGTAATCTAGCTCCCCTCCCTTACCGTCGCATGGCAAAGCCTCCATCAAACAAACGCTCGGCGCCCTGCACCACCCCACGACACCCGAGGAATGTTTTTAATTTTGAAATTCTGATGCTGATTCCTCGGAAAAAATAGCGTTTCGAGATAAGCTGAATAACTGTTTATTTTCGAGTTAGCGCCGTCGGGTTGTTTTATGTGAACGTGATCCGCTCCGAACAATCAAAGATATACGCGGAGCGTTTATTATTATGTTTTATTGTGTAGGGTGGCGCACTGGCGCAGTCACAATGTCTACTAACACTTACCATAAATGTTAGGGAGTGCAGACTTTTTGGCGAAAATGTTGTGCTTTCGCACGTAAATAATTCCGCCAATCACAATTATTTTGAACAGAACAATCGCTCCAATCAAAAAGTAAAACCATGTTTCCATAACAAAGTCCCCAGCCACTATAGACACCTCCCCGTTTATCGGGTATCTGAAATAAAATAAATACGTCAGAACGTCCGTCCGATGTTACATGTAATGACATTTCATTTGCGATTATATTCTGTGGATTTTATTTGGGAAATAAAATTACCTGGATAAAGGGTCGAGTCCGACGGACCGAGAGTCGATATTTAAATACACCTTTTGGCTGAATGGGCCGAACCCGACGATAGTTTCGGCAGCAATTTGGACCGAATAGCTGACACCAGACGTCAAATTAGTCATAATTAGACTGGTAGCTTGATTAACGGTCGTGTTGATAGCCACCATGGATTTGTTCGCAGGTATGTCCAACCAATTAACCAGCACGTTGTAACCAGTAATAACACCGTTTTGTAAATGGGCCTCCGGAGGGGACCATTTCAAATGAACTGTGGTGGTATTTAAAATGAACATTTCTATGTTAACTGGGGGACCGTCAGGAACTGTAAAAAAGAATACAATATAAGCAAAAATGTAAAAGGTACAGTGAAGATATAAAATGCAAAATATAATCCAGGTATTTACCATCGTCCAAAGTTTGAGCCACTCTGGAATTTGACGGCTTCCCCTCGAATTTTTTGTAGAATGGTATGAGGAAAAACTCATATTTTGTGTATTTTCTCAAAGACGTTATTTCATATCCAGAGACATCGTTGGAATGCAAAATAGTTTTCATTTCATACTCTGTCGTTATATTGTCTAGGGGTCTGAAATATATGAATAAGCCCTCAAGGTAGTAAAAGTTCAGTATTTCCCACATGAGCTTTATAGTTTTGGAGTCTATCGGTGTTGCTTCAATCAGTTCTACTATATTGTCGGTTAAAATGTTGTTTCTGAATTCCGTATTATTGGAGAATACTCCGGTTTCCCATAGAGAATTTGCATCGTCACCAATAGTAACCGCATCGGAGACAGGACTCGGACCAGAGAGCCCATGGGAATTTTCCGTCCGAACGATAAACATGTAAGTGACCCCAGGTACTAAAGATTTTGCTACAAATTGTGTATGATGGACCCGCTTTGCCAATACTACCCAACCTCTTGAATTCCGTGGAGTGCTATTCCCCGATAAAGTCTCTCTAGAAAATACTTCCACTTGATATCCGAGTATAGACGACGATCCTATTTTATTATTTTGATTCCAGGTTATTGTAACGCTTGTTTCTGTTACGTTGTGTATTAGTGGTTTTGTCGGCGGTCCGGGTAATGAAGACACATCGGCTGCTCGAAAAAAATGAATGTTCGGATTGATCGGACTATCCACAAGCAACACGCCGCTCCACACATATTTCCCGTGATGCGAGGACGCGACACACGTATAAGTGCCGCTGTCTATTTTGTCCAAATCCTTCAATATGAGAGTACCGTCATTAGTAACATTCCGTCTATGATTTTGTATTAATGCTTCCCCTTCGAAATACCAGGCGATGATTGGTTCAGGTGCGCCGACGGCTGTGCAGGGGAAAACTGCCATCGATTTTATAGGTAACGTTTGGTTAGAGGGCCCGTTTGTTATGATTGGCGGTGGCCGGTCATCGTCTGACGTCACGGTTAGTTTCCCTCTAACAAACGAACTGCCAGCGAAGTTTACCGCCGAACAAACTATCGTGTTTCCACTGTCGTTTTTATTTGTGTCGTTGATTGTTAGTACAGTCACCCCATCTAGTACTGTCGTTGCGTGGTATCTGCCTCTGGATGTTCCAGGGAATATAATAGTCCGGTTGCCTTCTACACTCCAGAACATGGTTGGTTCTGGTCTACCTGTGGCAGAACATGTAAATGTTGCCATTGTTCCAGTTTCTACGTTCACTGAATTTGGCCGTAATGTAATTGACGGTGGATCTATAAAACAAAAACAGAATATCAATTTTACTGAAAGTAATTCATAGAAACACAAAAATGAAATTTTATTGCTAGAAAACTTAGCTTAAATAAAGTAAATTGCATTGATATTTAAAACGTACCGTATACAGTCAAGTATCCACTAGCGCTCACAGCGCCGACAGAATTGTCAGCTTCGCAAGCGTACTCTCCCTCGTCCCCTAGAATAACGTTGTCGAGTCGCAGGCTCCTGTCGTCAAGAACTTTGACGCGACCGAGTGGCATGTTTCCACCTCCAGCGGTCCTTCGCCACAGCACGTCCGGGAGGGGATCCCCTCCCACCCGGCATTGGAATGTGACGCTGCCTCCAGTCTGCGCCACAACGTCCTCCGGGCCCGTGATTAAGTACGGCTTAACTGCGCAGTGAGAAATGTCTCTCTGAATTACATGACAAAAGAGGTGTTCGCGAGAAAAGGCTCACAAACGTCGAGTCGCAAGCAATAATTACAGAGTTATAAATTGAATTCAACAAATCTTTGCTGGCTGCAAATTCGAGGTACGAAATGAATTGTTACTCACTGTGTATTCTGAGCATTGCAACGGCTGATTCCCTGGTTCCCGCCGCATTCCTCGCGATACATTGATATCTTCCGGCGTCGGTTTGCCTGGCGTCTTGTATTACAAGATTGCCACCGTCGACTAAATGCATCCTGGGGCAATAAAACATTACAGTTTAGCATTCAAAGTAAACATTTGTTCAAATATGAATAATGAAGCTTTTTATTCCTTCGAACAAAGTGCATAGTAACAAAGTCATTCAAATGTAGGGCGGAATATTTCAATGGGAAATTAACATTTAATAAAGGGTCCGGTGCGCCCGAACTATTGAGAATTTTACTTGATTGCTTGTCGAGCTCTTCAAATATCCCCTTCTTTTATAACTTTGATGTACCTCCCTCTCTACGTACGGCTGTTAATTATTTTTATGCTCCACCATACGTAACTGCGCGCCCTCAAGATGTGAAGCTCATAAAAATTCATAGAGAGCAAAGTGAAAATTGGCAATATAACTTTTGAGCGAGATTCAATTCACCGCGTTAAGATTTATCTCGTTTATAAACAATGTTGAGCTTTTTAGTTTTACTTTGTAATGCTAATAAGTGTTTTGGTAGAGTGAAAACTTCAACCAAAATATTTGAAAAAGTTTTGCGGGTCTTAGGATTGAATATAATGTCCAAGCATAAAAGTTTGAACCCTATAAACAAAATTAAAGTAAAATCATTGTCACAAGATCTAAATCAGTTCTCCAAGCTCTATAAATACTCTGAGGCACTTAATTGAGACCATTACAAAGTCGCGCTCGTAAAAAAAGTTCGCCCACGCAGCTAAGATCCGCATAAATTAGTACCTGGTTTGATTGCCCGTATACACTGACTAATCAGAATGGAGTGCTAATAGGCACTAAATTACTGAGACTTCTCCTCTGAAAATCGAATGGGGTGATTTACGAAGGGGACGAAAGTTTTTGATGTAAATAAAAAAAAATACCTAAGGACTTGATAATCTGTCAGCGATAACGACGATGGAAGAGCCAAAATGTGTTGTACTTTAGATTAGTCCTCTAGTCAGTTTTTACTTGTTTGTTATCATCATTGCTGCTTATTGAAAGAATCATTATTTTACATCTAAATTATTTTCTCAAATTTTCATGACAGTGAGAAATCAAATTATACACATCAAAATCTAAACATTTTTATTTTACATAGGCCTACACGGGCACTTATAAAAAACGTC
Organism: Cerastis rubricosa; assembly: GCA_949152445.1. Classification (NCBI taxonomy): domain Eukaryota; kingdom Metazoa; phylum Arthropoda; class Insecta; order Lepidoptera; family Noctuidae; genus Cerastis; species Cerastis rubricosa. The sequence goes on from OX424531.1 coordinate 14,596,570, forward strand.
GACAAAAAGGTGCTCGGTTCGAGTTGGTCGTTTCCCATGGAATAGAACGGCAAGAAACTCCATGGTACACATACCAATCAAGTGTTAATATAGGACAGTATGTTTGGGAAACTTTTCATTACATTCATATCTAAATCGTCAAAATTAGCACTCCATTCTTGTCCTTACTCCATGCCTGAACTGTGTGGTAGAACGTATGAAGCTATCTAATATCAAACGATAGTTCGAGTAGCTATTCAAGACTATCATGTTTCCACCATCCCACTTTGCTACCTTGAGCACTTACTACCCTCGAATTTGCTTTAAACTATCCTTTATCACAGGCGGTGTAACTTTGGATAACTTCATGTTCTTTTAAGTTGTAAGTTTGGAATTTGCATGTAACGTTGGATTTGTTGAAATTATGCGGTTTGAGGTTTGTTTGACTTGAATTTGGTTTCTTTGTTTTTTAGTCGTAAGTTCTGTCATAAAACAATGAAAAGATAAGATTCTAAGATTCAAGATCAATAAGATTGGGATTTTAAGATTTTGGATTCGATACTAATCTCGCAAACTTGTCTTACGTTCCGACTTTCCCCAACTTTTGCTTTGTTTTGTATGTACCTACTCAAATTTCTGATATTATAATAAACACATTTTCAAGGCTAATAACTTTATAAGTACTAACCTGGAGTCACCATCAAAATGTAGCATCTGTCCATTCTTCTTCCAGTAGACGGTGGGTTCTGGTGACCCTCGCGGCGGAGAACACTCAAGTATCACAGTCTCGCCCTGCGCTGACTGCGTTGACACCGGTTCCAGTCTGAACTCTTCACGGAGGACTAGAGGAAAATGAAAGCTAATTTTAGTCCTAAACCAATTTTACGTTGGTATTTTGTGGGAGACACAATTATGTAAACAGCTCTTTTATAATTATCTGTCTGATATAAAAGTAAAAATGAGTGCTATCAAAAATGGAATAGTATAAGACTATAGTATATAGGACTCCGATAGGTAAAGTCAAGGGATATCCGCGGAAGAAAAAGGTCTACGACAACCTATATTTGCACTTTACATGACCTGGCGATGGTGCAATCATGTGAACGAGCAAACTAATCACACGAACAACAAAATCAAAATCAAAATATTTTTATTTTACATAGGCCTACAGGGGCACTTATAAAACGTCGGCAAAAAGGTGCTCGGTTCGAGTTGGTCGTTTCCTATGGAGAAGAACCGGCAAGAAACTCCATGGTTACTCTTTTAAAATCATTTGGTTTTACAATATTTCTGTTACAGCATTAGTACTAAAGTATGGGAGGACATCGTAGGCCTGACAATAAGTCGTTGCTTACTACGAAACGTAGAACGAAATAAAAAGTTACGAAGGATCTAGGAATCTATAAGGCCTACAATGTCCACACATTTACAAACAATCGGTAAATAAGAAAAAGAGTCTATACAACAACAAAAAATAAATAGAAAATATCACAAAATTACTAGATCAAATAAGTGACACAAATGTCATCCGTGCTGTAACTATTCTAAACAAAAGGTGTAAACTGACATCAAAATTGACAACTGACCATCTAACCCGAGGTTAAAAGTTCATGTCCCTACATTTTTAAACCGTTTGCCCCACTTACAAATCAAGATTAACTCTGACCCGTGCAAAAAGAAAGCAAGTACCGGTACAATTACAAAATTACTGAATAATTAAAAGTTACCTGCAACATGCAAGGTTGCGTTTCTACTCCTGGCTGTTCCATATGGGTTGGTGGCTTCACACCAGTAGACTCCAGCGTCTGAATGTGCTCTTCCATGAGTGGTTCTGAGGAAGAACAGTCCTCCTGCTGGGAGGAGGCTCCTGTGTGTGTCCGAGACGACGAGTACCCCTCCCTTGTACCATCGTATGGTGGGAGGGGGGGATCCTCCGGCGCGGCAGTTGAGGGTTGCGGGTTGATGGCGAGCAACCGTGACGTCGATGGGCTGCTCTATGATGTAGGGTGCTTCTCCTGTGCTGACGTAGTCATCGCTCATGCCACCGTTTACTGGACCTGTTGGCAATAAAATGGTTCGATTAGGCTAGGTTTACATCAATAAACGGAATAATAATGTCAGTAGAAATAAATGGGATTGTTTGACGAATACAATGGTGCTCGAGAATTACACAGTTAGTTTCATAGTGCAAAGAAAAACAGGATTCTTTGTCTTGCTATCGAACATTAGCACAGCTACTTCTCGTCACATCGACCCTTACAATATAAATTACTGTGTAAACACTTATATTCAAGTGTTTATGCAGTGGCGTGTTGGGCAAGCTCGTGAAAGGCGACGTTCGATCCCACCCACTGCAATTTCTCACACACAAGCTTTATTTTAAAATTTTCTTTAACAAAAGCCCTTTCTAACCTACAGTTTATTTTAATAATAGGTGGAGTATGTCATTTGCAGTTACTCTAAAGCGTCGCACAATAATAATGAGCTATAAACACAGGCTTGCCCAGAGTCTGAGGGTCCCCTTCGGATGCTGGGGTACCCAAGACCCCACTATTTTACTCTGTTTACAACGAACGCGCAGATGTTAGTTTTTGACACTCGAATTGATGTATGTCTATTGTTACTGCGCGCTATTGTAGCGTAGAAAAAAACGACGAAAAAAATATTCGATTCGGTGTCCGATTTTAGCAAAATGAACCTTCATAATCGATATACGAGTCGATTTCATAGACGAACTTATATTTTGCGAACGAAATCAATAGGGATTTTACTCTTTTGTGTGTGGTAATTGTGTTTATTTATTCACGTGTCCCAGAGTTGGGAATGTGGTACGATACAAGGGCTAATCTATAATTGAATCTCCATTCGATTTGCTATCTTTCGATTTTTGTGTCCACAGCCCTATTTTTATAACGTATTTCTGGAAAGTATTGGGTGACCTAGTTGCGTAAAAATAATAATACTTCCAGTCTCTTTTTATTATTTTTAATAATACTTATTTAAAATAATACAAAGAGACTGGAAGAGGATAATTAACTAGGAGGTCTTTGTTATATTTTATTATTGAACATTGATACAATAATACAATAGGAACATATACACTGTACATTTCGATCTTTAATATAAAGCTTCACATGTTTAGTTATCCTTAGCTTTTACAAAATCCAATTCTAAAAAAAACTTAAGACCAGTCAAAAACTCTTAAAAAATTGAAAAAAAAAACTGTCGTCGCGAATGGCTATGGTTACAAAAATAATGGCTGTTTTGCGTGTTTGCTTTCTTATAAAAAGTTTCTTTTATTTTCCATAGTTACTAAAGACTAATTTCTTTAACTCAAAAGTGAATAATTACTATGTTTTGAATTGCTACCATTATTTAATTTACTTCATTCTAAAGAATAAAATTGAATCAAAACGTCTTTTCATTTTAAGATTTTCATTTTTTACTATACCGAGACAAAAATATATCCTCTTTTAGAACTCCTGCTCAATGAGAGTCTCGGTCCTCCAAATGCAAAGAGTAGAAACACTCAACTCTAGTGACTATTCCAATACGGTAGCAGGTAAAGCACTATACTTCTTTTTTTATTCAAATCACCGTAAAAAAACCTCTTTCATAACTCTCTTTATAAAAAAAAATATAACGCATAGATAGCAAGTCGCCATGTGAATGGATATAGAGCAAAAAATATTGACCATAGAGCAGCAGTGTGACAGCTATAAATTAAGTGTCGCCATCGTAAAGAACACACAGATATGATACGGTTCTCTACATAGATACTAGTTTGAGGCTCTAGAAGCAGCGGACAGTATGAGCGATTTGAAGTAAGCTGGGGTAAGATTTATCGCTGCAACCAGAAGAACTAAGTAAGGCTACACTAAAAGTGGAATGGTGCGGTCTAACCGAGCGGAACGGGCAAGGACAGTCTTTGACCTTTTGAGATGTTTCAGAACACTATCTGTCTCAACCCGGTGTATACAGAGTCTGCTCGATTTCTCGTCATCTTAAATAGAAATTGAATAGATAGCAGTCATACTGTTTCATATTGTATTAAAGACTGGCAGCAAACTTCGAAAGAAGTTGTAAAAAAGCGTAGCTGACAATGCATGGCTTGAAGGAAGATTTTTTCGTAAACTGTGATGGGCTGATATTTGACAGCTTTTCATCAGTATGAGTGCTGATCCATTCTAGAGGAAAAAAGAGAGACATGACACATTCTAAAAAACAAATGTCACCTGGATATATGTTAACTGAACATCGTCAGGTAACATGAAAATATAAATAATGTTTCCTGAGTTTGTTTCAATAATATCATGTCATCAATCGCTATTTTCAAAGCCACACATTCTCACACATTCCTAGACGTGCAGAGATAAAAATAAGATTTAGCAGATTGCGACTAACATAAAATATTGTTTATGTTTATCTATACGTTACTTTATTGAACATAAAGCTAACTTTATCGCATAGTTGTGCGTTAGAACCCTATGTATCGATTATTAGATATTTAGTCTATATTATATCCTTCCTTGGTTTTATGTTATGACATAAAGTTTTACTATACGATGTATATAAATATTTATATATTTTAAAAATATGATGTGACCTATTTTTAAGATTTATATTTGTATCGGGAAAGTAAGGAACTATCTCAGACATTTGGGACATACGTTTTTACGAAAAGATTGTAACTTGAAAAGTCTAACTAGTCAAAGTCAACATTAATTTTTGCAGTAAATGTGGTAAGGAGATGGAACAAATAATAGTAGTGCAATGACACATTTCGTCATGAAAATGGCATGCAAACATTAATAAATGAGATGCTAATTTTAACACACAACACTTATGTGAACACAAACATTAAATTAAGTAAAAGTATGTTTTAATAAACTCATCACAAACCTTGCTTGTAGACACTACAAACAAAGAAATTCTTAACTTAGAGACTTAAACTATATTTCAATAAACATCATAAAATATTATAATTTAGGCAATTCTCTATAATGCATTCCGGTAATGGTATGATTGACAATTCATTTTTTGAGAGATTCAGCTATGTAGAAAATAGACATAGCAGAACTATGCAGAATTTTCTTTGCGGAAGATAAATCGTAAAGTTTGGTAGAGAGTTAAAGATAAGTAGAGTTACGTCTGAATATTTCAATCCTAGGTACAGACATTGTTAATAGATACTGTGTAACTTAACGTCATAAATATTGTTTTTAAAACGAAGAGTTAGTTTTGACAAATTTTGCGATCTCATAAATAGAAATAACAACAACAAGGAACAAGGAACAAGGAACAGTGAGATGGTTGTGTGATTCTAGGTTTTAGTTTAAGATTACATAAGCAAGCGCCTAGGAGTCTTTATCGCCGTAAGATAATCAGATTTTGTAAGACAATTCTTACGACAACGATCTCAAGAGTATACTCACGATCAAAACCTGTGCCTCATTTTGTAACCCAACTGATATTTACCAAGTAAAATCGCTACAGCTTGTTAAAAAAAATAGTGTTGCTACTCAAAAATATGAGGATACGAGGAGCTCGTGGCTAAATAATACCAGCCGCCCAGGTCGATCTTTAAGGTTAAGCCGTGCTTGCCGAGGTTGGTCTGTGGATGGGTGACCATAATTACATATCGAGTTTCCTCCGTGCCTCGGAAAGCACGTTAAGCCGTTGGTCCCGGCTGTCGTTTGTAGATCTTTGACAGTCGTTACAAGTAGTCAGAAGCTTAAAGTCTGACATCCAGTCTTACCAAGGGGTATCGTATTACCCAGTTACTGGGTTGTGGAGGTCAGATAGGCAGCCGCTTCATGTAAAATAGTGGTACTCAGCTGCATCCGGTTAGACTGGAAGCCGACCCCAAGATATTTTGGGAAAAGGCTATGCAGATGATGCTACTCAAAAATATAATATTTATGTCCTACACTACTACCCACCCACGGAACACGCGAACGCCGCGCCGCCGCGGGAGTGACTTTACAACTCACACGCTAGTAGTTACCTCTATTGTTCAAAAATCTTTGTTAAAAAAAAAGTTCGCGAGGGTGATTCGTGTCCCCTACTAATTTACTACAGGCACATGTCGACCCGCGTTACAAAAGTAAAGTAAATAAAAAAATCAGTTATAGAGACATGGCTTTCGCATTTAAGGCGACCGACACGCGGCCAGCCAACTTCAAACTGTTGCAAGACCGTTTGAACTGATCCCTTAATGTTTTTTGTCGGTTTGAAATTGATAGCTCTCGTATATACGTGAACTATTAAACTTTTAGAACATACGATTGCACTCGGTTCAATCGATTTGGGTTTATAGCAATTTAAAACTAACGCAACTTTCGATTTTAGTACATTCTGATATTGCAATAAAGCTGTCAGTGGCCCCGAATTACCATCAAAGCTCTAAATCTCTTTGATCGTTAGTAGTTAAACTTATTTACGCAGAAAAAATCATATAGCTCCATGTAATTACGTAATTACAGACTGAGTGAACATTTTCAAATGTCCATAACTGCCAGAACTGTCACCCCAAGTAACTTGATAGCCGTTTGAATTTCGAATATCTAATTCTAATGGCAGTGATTGGCTCCCTTAGGAGGTAATCACGATTTTTCGAACGAACACGTGTTCAATTTTGGAACCCTTTGCAATATGATGCGTTTGAAGTTATTAGTTGCCAGTGCACTCGCGACGTTTCAACTGACTGCACGTAGGTAATTAGTGCGAAATTAAAACATATTTTACGAATTGCCTTTGTTTTATCCCCCGAGGGGATTGGGAAAACACTGTATGAAGTTATTATTACGAATGTTGTCACGAGTCTAATTAATTTATGTTTAATTTATTTTGTGTTTCTATACAAACTTTATAGAGGTAAGTTTTTTTCGTTGGCTTACATAACGTGCACCATCAAAATATTTCATTCCAAATCACATCCATTGGATAATCTCTCAAAATAATCCTGTCCAAAGCGTCCAAAATAAAAACGATAACAATAAAATCCATTATCTAATTTTAGGGTTTTATTAGAAGCTTTTTCACACATCAGACGTAACACCAACACGTGAAACTGACGCCATGTTGGCTCGTACTAAATGAACAACGAAACGACACGCTTAATGAAATAACACTTATATTTTACGGTGCAAAAAACACGCACCATGTGCTAAGAATTAGCCCGAACGGATGGACGGATTACTGAAATATGTTTTTCGTGAGTTACCATGTTTGTCTTGTAAGGCGCGTTCTTCTAATGTACGAAGGGACAAATTGTTGACACAGTGTCATCTTTCTTAGGGACCGATACCTGGCTAACTGGGGCAGCTATCCATGCAATAAGTGACACCAAATTTTGTTGTTCGCACGTTGCTGTTCGAATTTCAACTTTGGTCTTGTTGTGACAGAGTTTGGATTTTGCTTGAAGTTTCTGGTTAGTTGTAAAGTTTATTTGGTTTTGCGAGGTGTAGCCATTTGACAGCGATGTTTACGGAAATGCGTCGGCGACAGTCGCGCCGTCTCTAAAGGACGGTTTGTTGTTGTGTCAGATCGACGCGTGGGCAGATGGAATAACAGATTTTGATACTACACAAAAAGTTGTTAGATTTTAGATATACGGCTCGTGTAATGTCGAATCTTTCATGTAGTATTGTGTTAAGACTCCCACAGATATTGTATTTTGAGAGTTACAATGCGCTATAAAAATTTTAGATGCTCGTAGATTGTTATCCAAAACGAGACGAAACAAGAAATTGTAAAACATAAACCTATTCGCCTGCCATGGCTACAAAACAGAAAGAAAAAAAAGTTTAAAATAAATAAGCCTTCCGTAAAAAAGCTTTCAATCCTGTAACTAACGAGCATCTTGAAAGTATAAAGTCTAAGAAAACTTAAACAAGCAAAATCCAGCTTCCAAACCGGTCCAAATAGAAGCTAAAAAAGTAAAAAAAAAAAACAAAATCGGAAGCCATTATTTAGAACCAGGTACTTCATCAAATAAAAACAAAAAGGTAGTTTGCAAACTCAAAGTTATCTGATCTTCGAAACAAAAAAGTTTGTTGAAAGGTGCTCCTTGCTTACTGATTAGTTAGCGACGACTATATTTAGAAGCATGATAAGAATCTGCTGCAAATAAAAAAAAACACTTTTAAGTCCTCTTTGTTCGTTTTATTTTTATTTCGTATTATTTCGTTTTATAAATATTCAAAAGTCCAAACCAAAGGTCTGCCTACGAGCAATGGAGCGCAAGATTCTAGGCGTCAAACTAACTGACCACGTACGCAACACTACACTGCGCTCCGTTGCTCAACAAGGCGCTAAGCTGAAGTGGGACTGGGCTGGCCATGTCTGCCGCATGCCCGACGAGCTGTGGGCCAAAATAACCAGGATGTGGAGCCCTGACACAGCCAGAAGGCGACGCGGTAGACCTTGCAGGAGATGGTGGGACGAGCTGGACAGACCCAACGACCAGTGGCCCACATTGGGCCTGGATCGAATGATTTGGAAGTCATGGGGAGAGGCCTTTGCCCAGCAGTGGGATGAAATAGGCTAACAGTAACAGTTCGGTTAATACTTAACTTATGATGCTTATGTTCGCGGCTTCACCCGTGTGGATTTCGGTAATTGTCACACGGGGTCATACAACCGGATAAAAAACAGCCGTTGTGCTATTCCAGACAACAATCTGTGCCTGTGCCAAGTTTCATCCAGATTCGGTAGGTCGTTCTGGCGTGATTGATTAACAAACATCCATACATCCAATACCATTTTAATATGTACCAATACAATACATTTATACCGAGGAACTGTATTGATCAGTTCCCAAATCTTTTCCATAAGAAGATGCCTTTATACTGCAGAGGGACCATAAGAGGAAAATAAATTATTATATGGCTGTAGGTGTATATGTAGAAGTGATCGACTAACTAAGTCTATCTAGTCTATCTTTACTCTGGACGTACTTCTACATTGTTCTCACTTATTTGTTATTCTCATCTTGAATGATATAACCAGGATTTTGTAAAAATATTTTGATTTAAAGGAGTGTCCATGGAGTTTCTTGCCCATTCATCTCCATAGATATCTACGCTTTGGAATGGGTAATACAGCACTTTCACAAGTTATTATGCTTTGTAACTGAAACTGTAGTTTCACTTTTTTTTTTGTCTCTGAAAAGTGCCTGTAATGGTCTTATTGAATTGCTTTGAGTTTGAGTTTGTCAACACAAACGGTGAACATGTTTCAATAAAATATTTGTGTTACAATGAAATAGATACAGTTTGTTTCACAATAAGTGTCTCTTTTAGTAAACAAACATTGCGGTGACAAAGGCACTGTAAACAATGAATAGTGTTGTTATAGACATAAGTCACAATTCAATAGTATTTAGTTTTGTTACTAGAATAAATATCTCGATATTTACACTTCAACCAACTTAACTGTGCAGTCGGGAAAACACAGAACTAAAATAAATGTACCAAGTTTGACATTTTGATGTAAATTTTCTTAACAAGCAACGCCACCACCAACGTACACATAAAGTGGTCATACTATACAAGTACTAGGTAGATAAAGTGCTGCATGGTTATTTTGGAAAGTGGCTCTAATCGAAACAAGTGGCTCTAATCGAAACTCCACAATTTTGTTTACGATAGACAATTTCAATAATGTTTATCAACTGCGCTCTCGTCAATGTAATTATTATTTAGTGCTAAAGGAAGTCATTCTACACTATATGTATCATCATTTCAGCCGAAAGACGTCCACTGCTGGACATAGGCCTCCCCCAAGTATACATAAGGGGGAATTTGCCATAATCGCCACGCTTGGCAGGCGGGTTGGCGATCGCAGGACGGTTGTTACAAAAGCACAGAGGACGCTGCTGCCCATTCTCTGGAAAGTCCCTTAGTCGCCTCTTACGACACCCACGGGAGGATATGGGATGGTGCTATTCTTTACGTCCGACACCATACAGAACACACTACACTATATGTATGGTTTCTAGCAAAATACCAGAATTACTTCAATAAAAATTGGAGCTCATTTGCAATAAGAAAAAGCAGTTTATTAAAAAAAAAACGGCTCATATTCGCAACAAGAATCGGTCAATTTCGGTCATAACTTAACGAACAAAGCTCAATTTACACTGATTTACATCATGCCTATAACAAACGGAATTTAAAACTAGAGTTTTTATTTGAATAGCTAGGAAAAAAAAGGAGCTTTATTAAGGGTCCCACACACGTGTCAGCGTTCATAAATGTCATAGCTTTGTTTGTAACACCAGTGTTTGAGATCGAATAGTTTTTCAAATGTCGAACAATGACGATCACTAAACGAACAAGCCCTTTGTGTCTATGGAAACAGTATTTTTTGTGTATTTTGTATATTGCCAGAGTCAGCTCTGTTGATTTGAGATTTCATACCAAAATTCTAGAATGATATTTCAGATATCTCTTATCCAGAGACTGTTTACAAATCGGACAAAATAATTTAATTAATGATTTATAAATCTCTAGAATAGTTATTTGTTATACAAAAGTGCATTTTAACCGCGCGCTCAATTTTGATGACCGAGCAAGCGAATGATTGTAAAATTGAATCACTAGCGCAGCGAGTGTTCGAAAATTAGAATCCTGAGCGTTAGCGAGGGAATCAAAAGAGCACGAGATGAAAAACTTTGCACTTGAGTGCAACACGTAACTTTTCATCCCATCTCAGTGAGGAAATTACTAAATGCAAAAAAAAACATTGACAATCACAAGATACTTTTATTTCAGTTTAGGTATTAACTACTACAACGACAGTGTACAACAGAGCTTCTGGAAGTTCAAGAAATGTTGCTATTTCTCGTGGGATACTGCCAATTTTATTAGCACCCATAGGCTGTCTAACACACTTTCCGTTGCGATATTGTAGAAAAAATCGGTTGATTGGAGTGTTAGGTGTAAGGCTTGATATTTCACAACAATTGTTACGTATTCCTTTGCGAATGACGAACTTGCGGTCTATTTTTGTCTTTGTATTAGGTAAATTAATTAATAGTAAGTCATCTGAATGTTTCTCAATGTTTTTGACATTAAGTTGCGTTAGTTCATTAGTTTGATATGCTCCATTTATACCAGTAATAAGAACAACCTGTAACGTAAAGAGTATTGTAGTAGATAAATTAATAAAATCGATATGCATGTATAATTATGCCTATCAACATCTACTAAGTACGTATTAGATTATGTTAAGTAGTTGATAAATATACTGAAGTAGATACTGAATGTGCAACTGACTTACTTTTGCAACCAAAAATAAGGAATCAGGTGCTTCGTTAAGAAACTTTTCAATTTCAGATGCTGATTTTTTGGTTGAAGAAAAGATGAGGCTCTTTTTAAAAATGCCACTAATTTAGGATAGTTGTCGATATGACTGTATGTCTTTTTTCATCTTTATTGTTGCTTTTATGATTGAATACGTACTCCATAGAGTGCTTGATTTCTTGGTCTCGGAAAATTCAGTAAAATATACCAGCAAAACGTTTTCTGAGGAAGTTTTGGCTCCTTTAGCTAGTCGACACGTGTTAATCTTATCGTACTGTTTTAAATACTTCTCGCGTGATTGTTGAGGGAAAAAGCTCATTTGCGCATGCGTTATTAACAGCTGTTGGCGTCAAATAAACTTCCTCGTCGCTAGAATCACTCATGTAGGTTTTTCACTTGTTTTCAAGTTTATTGTTTTTAACCTAAGGTTTTAACAATATGACATGAAAAGAAAATAGCGCACGCAAAGCAAATTAAAAAAAAGTAGGTACACCAAGAAGGTTTCTACTCTTGAGTTTTTAACAAATTAAAAAAAAAGTTGGTTGATAAATTTGGCACCATGGAGGTAGAAGTAAATAGGTTTAATGATGTTTTAAATTCACAAAATTAGTGCACACGATGTTCTAAATTCAATTTACTTTATCCTATAGCGGATATAAACGGCTTTTGCTCTCAGATATCGAAGAGCAAAATACTCTTTCCGAGATGGGGGGATGACAAAATATTTTTCTTTCTAAATAAATATTAAAAAAATATGTATCAACATTTATTAAGTAGAATATTATTTACCAAATATGAATTCCTAACCCAAGCTTCTGCACAGATAGGTAGGGATCGGTAATCTTGTTGAAGTCAAACTTTATCATGGCTCCGGTAGTGCATCGAAGGCTACAAAACGTATGAAACAATGTTTGGTCCCTAATCCTTTGCGCTCGGATAAAGCTCCAACGTGTATTTTTACTCCATAATCTAATTTCGCCCTAAACCCTCAATGAAAGCTAACGAATAGAGAAAAGTCCATTTAGACCATACGTCCATAGGCGAAGCGTAAACAAAAATGGAACTTGAAAAGAAAACAGAGGCAATGTTTTTTGTTAAAGTAACTAAGGACAGCAAACAAAATGGGAAAAAATAGACAGCACATACATTTAAAAAAATCCTTTTAATGACAGTAACTTTTCCAATGATTTGATGCAAAAAAAATAATTGAAAAAAAAATGATTTAGTGAAAGAATCGGTAATTTATAGTCTGCACATAACCTAACTGTAAAAATGTACGATATTTTACACACATCTCTAATAACCGTTTGCAACAGGCGACCCTTAAATCCAACAGTGTGCTTTTGTTTAGGTATTACATTTCACCGTCTACCGTCCCCGCCTAGTATTACTACTTTCCAAAACTTTTTTGCAAAAATAATAACTACTTCCTCTTAACACTAAAAAAGTGAAAAATAACTTTACTTTTGAATTCGGTGAAATTTGTTTGTTTCATTGTGTGGTTTAAAAGAACTAAGTGTTTACTCAGACAGACTCAGAAAACTGACTTTGTTTATAATAATATGTACAGTCTCCAAAGGAGATAAGTAACCAGTTTCTCATACTAGTAGTATGAGAATCTGGTTACTTATCTCCTTTGGAGACTGTACATAGGTATAGATAATTCGATTGAGAACAAGCAAACTGAATAGCTGGCCAAATTACCCCTAAAATCGTTGACCGATGGTATCGAGACTACACTCAAAGTGGAGTGGCAATAGCCTGCCCGCATTACCCATTGAACTGAAAACCATTGGAATAGACGCGTTTGGAGTGAGTTCAGCAAAACAGCAAAGTTTAGAAGGTAAAGCCACGATCTGCACTTGGTGGCTGGTATTAGTTTAAAGCAGAAGCTGTGATCCAATTGTGAGGCCCACAGTATTTTACTTAAGAGTCCTATTTCAACTGACTTCTAAAAAAGAAGGAGTTTCTGTATCAGACTAGCATAAAAAATAACCAGCAAAAAGTGAAAATATTATAATTAAAAAACTTTAGGAAGTCGGTGGTGTCGGTGATTAGGATTTTGATGTTGTTTTAACCATAATTGAAATGTATTCCTTGCTATCATCATCATGAATTATATTTAGCTTACTACATATTTTATAGCGCGAGGATTGGGCGGGGCGCTAGCTAATAATAATTTTGCTATAAATCTATCACAAAAAATCTCAATAGCACATCATTTTGATACGCTTCCATTGTATGTGTAACTTTTTTACAGTGTATCGGAGTATAAAGCTTTAGTTACAAAAGATGGGCGTCGTTTGACATTAGCCTAACTTCTTTACGCTTTGATGGGCGACACGGGCGAGTTCTATGGGGTACCGCAGGGGAGATAGTGGAACCCTGTCGGGTTTCAACTGATAATTCGGTTAATTCATAAACTATAAGCAAGAAAAATAACATTATGTAGACCATAAGTAAAATTTGACAAATGATATGATATGGTTTGATAAAAATTAAAGACGTGAATATTTATATTCCAACTTTGACGAAATTGTTTCCTCTATAATTACACATTTACATAAAATGCAAAAAGTGAGTGAGAGTTTTCACATTCGCTTGTTAATTTATATGGATTTATAGGTACGCATGTTGTTTTTTTTTAAAGAAAACTGTTCCGCACATGGATTTATTTCTCCTGTATCGTGGGTGCATTCACAAACACTTAAACTCGCATACACAAACAGCCAGACCCGGAACAACTTCTTGAAAGCCATACAAATATTTGTTTCGTGCGGGAAGTGAACCCGAGACACGCAGCACAGCAGCCAATCGCTCAGCCACTGCCAACCGTGTCATCAATATTACATTGTTACCAGACGGCGAAATAAATTAACGCATGTTAAAAACCGAACTTTCACTAAGGCCACTGGTTTTGATTTGAACGTTGGTTAAGTATCAATAGTTAAAATGTAAAGTTATCTTTAAATTAATTTTCTTCTGTTTCATTTGAGCACTGCCCATAACCTAAATGCGGCCCCATTCATCCTTAAAGTTCGACAATGACCAGATATGGTATTTATAAACGCTGTTGATTGTAAAATATGCGATAGACAGATGCGGGATACACATGTGTTTTGTTAACCTAATGAGATTTGTCAATAAGTTACGCTTCCCGCTTTGCATTAGTCCCCGGAGAATCATTTACTGTGTTTATTTGTAAAACACGATTTTAAACGCTTAGAACTAAAACGTGGTTGTGTTTTTTATTGAGTGTAAAACGTTCTTTAGCTTAACGATATTAGGTAGCGTTTATGAAGTAGAACTTTGGGGTTGTCATTAGAAAGAAAACACATTTCAGAAAGGAAGATATGGAGTTTTATACATCTGATCTGATCTTACAAATTTCAAACATAAAGCCAATGAAATTATTATTTATCATCATCATCATTTCAGCCGAAAGACGTCCACTGCTGGACATAGGCCTTCCCCAACGCCACATTGACATAAGGGGGGTTTGCCATAATCGCCACGCTTGGCAGGCGGAATGGCAATCGCAGTATGGTGTCGGACGTAAAGAATAGCACCATCCCATGTCTTCCCGCGGGTGTCGTAAGAGGCGACTAAGGGACTTAGCAGAGAATGGGCAGCAGCATTCTCTGTGCTTTTGTAATAACCGTACTGCGATCGCCAACCCGCCTGCCAAGCGTGGCGATTATGGCAAAACCCCCCCATCTTGGGGGAGGCCTATGTCCAGCAATGGACGTCTTTCGGCTGAAATGATGATGATGATGATGACATAAAGTACGCAACAAAGTACGCGTCAAGTTAGACGTACACTTTACCAAATTAGACGTTGATCTTAATTAGATAATCTAGACCAAAATCAAAAGACACATCGTTACTTTAATTGATTAAAACAGGATAAAAACGTTTTAGCCCCAACCAAAAACAGAACAATTATACGAACAACTCACAAAATTATCCAAAAGAATAAGTTATGTCAAGGTTCACCTCTATTAGCCTTGGTCCCATGGGGTTGCCATCCCCTACGGATATTTAGTGCCTTGCCGTACCATCTTAGATTTGTGGCAAAATTGCCCCGAAAATAACCGTGTCAGTCTCTATTGCTTTTATTTATCACTGTGCCGAAAAATGGGGCTCATTTGAAACGAAATTGAATACGAAAATAGTTCGAATAGATATTAATTGCATGGCTGCTCTTATCGCCACCTTAGTTCTCCTTGAAAAATGTATAATTGTTTAAATTCATCACAATTATACGTAACAACTTAAAATAACAGATAATTGTTTTTTTTTTTTTTGTTATTTCCACTTAACAAAACAAGCCTATTTTCCCGAAGGTTAAGGCACTAAGGCAGGGGTGTACACAAGACGACAGATCGAAAAATATATTTCCAGTATAACAAGGCCTCGCTTAGTATAGATTTCCGTACAATAAGAGATCCAAATAAACTGGTTTTCTAAAGCTTGATTGGCCGTTGTTCGTACTCTATAATACAACATTTCTGGAATTAAGTTTAAGTTTTATTTCATAGAGGCCAGCCTATTGCTATGAACCGGGTTCAAATCCAGAATTAGGACTGTTACTTCAAAATTCCAAATGGGAAAACTAACTAAATCGACGTGAACCCAGTACCTCATACTTAGCAGATATCCTTGCGATCACTTGACTATCGAGGTAGTTTTGATTCTTTCAGTGTGTTTACTCGGCAATATAATCGAGTTTTGACGGCACGGTTGGCACCGTGGTTGAGCGATCGACAACTGCGCTGCAAATCGCGAGTTCGATCCCAACAATGAAAACAAATCAAAATCCAAAAAAAAAAAAATTTGCTTGACTAAGGTGTATAAGGTGTTACAGTAATTTTGTTTCAGCATATCTTGCCATACCCTAGCGTACATAAATGGCTTCACAATCAGAGATATCCCCCGCACGGAACAAACATTTGTATGGCCCTACTGATAGTTGTTTTGGGTCTGGCTGTTAGTTTATGTGAGTTTAAATGTTTATAAACGCACCCACGATACAGGAGAAATTCCTAGTGTGGGAGAACGTTTTTATAAAAAAAATAACAAGGTAATCGACAGCCAGAAAAGGTTTACCTACTGATTCATCCTTTAAGGGACGTCTCAATGGACCAATAGCCAAAGCAGCTGCGATAAATAGAATAGGCCCAGCTTTTGCGCAAACTATGAATGTAAAGAGGTCAGCTCCGCCTACGTGTGATTATATTTTATGTTATTATGCAAAGGATCACTTCCATCAAAGGGACAAATTGCTTTCATAGATAGTCCTTCTTGCATTTGATATTATATCATGTTTGATACCTACTGATTGAGTATATAAAACATGGCGTCAGATCGACGCTGATTGGCCTATTTTACAACTCAAATGGCTTTCTTATATATCTACGTATTATGAAGATATCTGGTTTTAAGTCCGCTCTAAATAAAATAATGTTTTCCTTGACGCCTGTTTTGACCCTGAAGGGTTAGGCACAGGTAAACCCTCATTTCACCATGTAATTGGGGGCAAGGCTATTACCATCAATCGGGCCTAATGCTCAGCATTAATGTCTTCTAGATTAACGAGGTAGTCCTTCTTTCTTTTCATAATTTTAGTTCATGTTAATCGGAAAATGAAGACTAACACCCATATTCTAAAAGCCTTCCATTTTTGAACTAAGTCGACCTTTGTTGCCATGACAACAGTTGAAAATATTCACTAAATAGTATTCCAAAATATTTTTGCCCGCAATTCGCGGGTCTTTGACTAAGGTACCTCCTCAGTAAAAATATACGTTGCTTCCTAAAGCTAGCTATCTTTGTCAAACCAATAGTTGCATTCTGCTTCAATCAATGCTAAAGATGTCATATGTCACTCTAATCAATGGTAAAGATAAATACATATTTATTAGTTTTCCGGTACTTCAAATTTGATAGATACAAAGTAGGCGTTTTTAAGTCAATTTATAAAGAAATTGCGCGGAATGTAGACGTTGTTAAGTCCGACTTAGTTCAGTTCACGACTAAGAATACCAGTGTATACCAGGGACTCAAACTGTAACCATAATAAGTGTTTTTACTTACAGGTATAATAATGTTACCGAATCAAACTGTAACCTTTTATATGAGTCAATAATTGTTAATAATTATGTGTAACTGAAATAATCAAATATAGCTTTAGTACGTTGCGTTTACCTGTTACACTTATTAACACTGTTAACACTTTTATATCTGTTACAGATATGTTACGGTTGAAAACACAATTCAATATGTAACACTTATAATTCTGTAACCTTTATGAAGGTGTTTTTAAAGTCCCTGGTGTATACTATGCTCTTACCTGAGCAGATGCATATCAGTCCTAGTAAGGATGTCACGACGATCAAGGTATCCATCGTGTCAGTCACTACCACATCTTCAGCTCGATGAGTGATGTTCCTTGATGATGGCTCTCTTCAACATTTTCTTGCTTTTCAATCATCTGTAACAAAAGAGAGTAAAATATGTAAATGAGTTTAGGACGTAAAAAAATATTTCATGAATAATGTTACTACAAACGAAAACAGGGAAAATGTGACGCAAACGAAGTTGCTCCGGACAGCTAGTTTTAAATAATATGGCGGGCAATGGAGCGTAGCATAATAGGTGTTAAGCGAATAGATCGCGTTGGAAACACCACCCTGCGGTCCATAACTCAAGTAGCTGATGTTGGAGAAAAAACAGTCAGGCTGAAGTGGGAGTGGGCAGGCCACGTAGCACGGATGCACCCGGAGAGATGGGCAAAGATGGTAACACACTGGATGCCCGAGGAAGGACAGCGCCGCCGCCGTAGAGGTCGACCACGCCGAAGGTGACGTGGCGATCTGATCCTGTTTGCGAGGCTAACATGGCCAGAGATCGTACAGGATAGAGAGGTATGGAAGGAGAAAAGGGACACCTTTGTTACAAAAAAAAATGTTGTTTTTGCTTGTTTCTATTCTTCACATGTTACTGAAACTTATAATTGAAAAAGGATGATATTCGCTAAAGGACGACATACAAGTAGTAGCTAATTAAAACTCCATGACTTAGGTACGTCTTTTCTTTCACGTTAATTTATCTTCTTTTAGCATGATTCCAGCTTCGTGTTTCCACAAGTAAGCTACAATTAAGGTTAAATTAACTGTACCTTCACCTTAATTTAACTACCCCTGCAAATAACTCCATTTTTCGACCCAAAATAAACACCTTGAACATTTTATTCAAATAGCCGCTCTAACTTTATTAAGTTCATCAGTTTAGGGCCTTTTCGTAATTTACTTTAGTTACACGTTGGATTTCGTAAAACCCCTTACCTACCCCTTTTATTCAATAATATAACGAGATAACAGGACCCATGGGCTTGGCCCTTGTAAATTTGGGGAGAGGAATGGTTCCGCCTATCCTCTATATATTTATTATGAGTTCTTTGGTTGAAAATATTATTCATCAAGGATTTATTTTCTTCACCGATAACAGTGATGTCCTAGATTATAAGTTTATCTTGGGCACTGTCACTGTATCCAAAAAGGTCAATGGGTACATTAATGGTTGGAAGTTACCTAGATTTATATTAATGTTTTTTTTTTCACAAATTAATTACTTTTGTTCTGAGTCTGAAATCGTGAATACGTTTTGATCAAGCGTGGTGATCAAGGGTCGTGCCTTCTCTATTATATTAATTTATTATATTTATATAAAATTAATATTAATACACGTAAATAACCATAGAAGTTGAGGAGACGTTTTTGCTCTACAATAAAAATAAATAAAAATAGCCTTTATTCTACCACAAATATTTCTTTCTATTACATAAAAAAAAAACTAAATATTAAGGTAAAAATGGACATTCATATATAATTCATAAATCCATGCATTATTTTCAATTAATTAAAACTAAGAATACATTATAAAAGACAATTTGTAAATAAATAAAATTAGGAAACACAATTAATAAATTAAAATACAATTCAATTTCCTCGTTTTGGATTATTATAATTATTTGTTAAAAATTGTGAATAGTATTTTGAAATAAATTCATTTTACATTTTTTTTTTTTTACCAAATTTACAATAAAGAGCAGATATTAGGAGAGTAATAGGCAGTTATTGTTACTGTTCTTTATCATCACAGAAATCTGTGAGTTCCCTCTTATCTTAAGGGTATGTTTGTCCATGAACGTACTGGCGCGTTGCCAGTTTTACACTCGTAAAACGTATGCAACAAAAACCCTTCGCGACAGACGGTCTAAGTGGTGGTGAATACAGTATCAAAAGCCACTTCGTTTTGTAGATTAGTCTGGATATGCAGATAGTCTCGAGTAGTTGTTTTGTTGTATATTTCTTTGATATTTAACAAAACAACTACTCGTTCTGTATGGTGTCGGACGTAAAGAATAGCACCATCCCATATCTTTCTGTGGGTGTCGTAAGAGGCGACTAAGGGACTTGCCAGAGAATGGGCAGCAGCGTTCTCTGTGCTTTTGTAAACACCGTACTGCGATCGCCAACCCGCCTGCCAAGCGTGGTGATTATGGTAAAACCCCCCTTATGTCAATGTGGCGTTGAGGGAGGCCTATGTCCAGCACTTTCGGCTGAAATGATGATGATGATATTTTTTTGATATATAACTTCTTCTTCTTTTTTATATAGTGGCTTTAAGTTAAGTTTCCAGAATGTTAGTAACGGAGGTAATATTTGCAGATTGTAGCAGAAGCAGTTACCACCACGATGACTCATACATGTGTAAAAACAAACAGATTATGAATTCCAGCATGTCAAGTATGCTTTCTTTTGTGATTTGTCTTTGGAGTGATAGATTTCAGTTAAACAACAACAAATCAAACTAAAACCAATAACTGAAACTAAATTGACACTCCAAAGTTCAGAAAATCTAAAATTCTAAACTATTCAATCAACTTTGAGGGACCGTAGCCACATCTGTTCCAAGGACCATCAGGCCTCCATAATCAAGTTATACAAACGAAATAACGAGCAAACCACCGACACTTCTCTTAACATAAATGTAAACAACTTCATAATATTTATTTGGATTATCAAGAACAGTAAACAGTTGTCAAGAAAACTTTGAAACTCTTAAATCTGTCTCGTTGAAAGTATTTTGTTAGTCAAATATAAAGTGAAATATAGGATTCCGCCGGAGTATTTAGTGTTTTCTGAGCTTGGACTTGGATCGAATTTATTTATCACAGTGTGGACCGAGAATTATGTATTTATACATCGGAGAATATTTTCAAAAGATGGAAGTTCGGGTTATAATTAGTATGTCTGTTCATGTTTTTGATAAATCAATCAAAACATTTTTATTTTACATAGGCCTACACCACTTATAAAACGTAGAC
Organism: Cerastis rubricosa; assembly: GCA_949152445.1. NCBI lineage: Eukaryota > Metazoa > Arthropoda > Insecta > Lepidoptera > Noctuidae > Cerastis > Cerastis rubricosa. Next base: position 14,617,249 of record OX424531.1, read on the forward strand.
AAAAAGGTGCTCGGTTCGGGTTGGTCGTTTCTTAAGGAGAAGAACCGGCAAGAAACTCCATGGTTACTCTTTTAAAATCATTTGGTTTTACAATATTTCTGTTACAGCGTTAGTACTAAAGTATGGGAGGACATCGTAGGCCTGACAACCTAAACTTTTCCACTGCTGGGGAAAGGAATCCCAAATGATTTTCCTATTTTGTTTTTCGTTTGCCTTCTCTGATGAATCAAGAATGATTCCAGATCGACACGCCAGCGTTTCTAGGGCCTCCCTCGGTTACGACGGCCGTCTTCAGGCACCCACTGTGTGTAGTCACACACCTTTTCCCATACGTATATACCTTTAACGTTTGACTTTTGTCCTTTATGTCTCAAAGTTATTAAAGGAAGACCCAAAATGCCGATTGCACATGATCAGCTCTGAATTTCTACTGAAATCAACTGAAACAGACATCGAAACCACAAAATAATATCAACATTGCATTTCAACAAATTTACAGATCATAAGTTTCTTACATCAAAAACTGATATTATTATCATGCTTGTAAACATTTAATCGCAATCATCGGCCATGTTACAACATGTAGTTTATTCAATAAATGTCTTAAATATTCTTAAATATCAGACGATTTTTCAGAAATATGTGATGTTTACGAAATTTACGAAAAGGGGCTACTATGTCGGAAGACATTAAAAACGATGATTATTAATTTTGTTTCTCAGAGTTTCACCTAATTTTGAAACGCATTGGGCAATCTCTGGCAATGTTTTGTTTATTTTAAATGGTTGTTTATTATAAATATTGGGGAACATGTTAGATGTTGCATCTGATGTGACAAATTAAAATAACATCAAAAGTTACACGAATTGATGAAAGTAAATAATTTGGAGAGGAAAAACTCGAGTTCGGGAAAAATACTTTCGTGTCATTTTCTGTTTATTTCACAGAATCGTGCTGCAGTAAGCATGAAATGTGTAGTAGGTCTTTGAAAATACAAGATTTGTAACACAATAAAGACTCTAACATTTAAGTAAAACGTCGCATTTTTCTTCACGAGTTCAGCAGAGGTTTGGCTAGATCCAAGGTGATGTGACATCGTTTGATCTGAGTGTCACAAAAATATGTATTCTAGGAATATTTGTAGAAGAGATTACTGACTAATACAAACACACTGGTTAGTTGTCACCCACGTCTTCATGTAAGCCGTTTGAGATGTAGGAAAAGTAGAACAAGTGACAAATATGTTACATGACAAGACATGATCTATATGATCATGTCTTGTCATGTAACATATTCAATTAGCTGGAATTACAGAAATAGCTCTAAGTTTTACTTTTCCTCTCGGGATTTCCATATTAGTTATGTAACTTTAATATTAATGTATTATACATATACCTTACGGAGTAAATTTTTAGGGGGTATGAGGAACAGGGTGTAAAGTTCTTCGATACTCCTTAGAAAAGGGTGGATCCACCGACCAGACAGGTGTTATGTCTGGTGGGCAACTGACCGACAGTTGTTATCGGGTTTCTGTAAATAGTCTTAAGTCTATATAAACTCTGCTTGCGCGATTCAGACCATATTAGGTTTTTTTGTATACTCATAGATGGCGCTGTAGTACTTTTTGTTCTAAGTCGCCACAAATTCTTCTCTAAATAACATGTGTAAGTAAAACGAGCATCAATATAAGAATTTTTTGCGCAAAAAATCAAGTATCAGCCCAATAAAATCTGAAAAATACTCAGGTAAAGCTACCGGTACTTCTAGTTAATGAAACAACTAAATTAACCTGCCCACATAATCCTCCATAACGCTCTTACTTAGTACAACCATAATAATCTAAAGTGCGCAAACACTGAACCACTCCAAAATTTCGTCGAACTTCAAAAGCAATCTGATGATTGACAAGGATGTTTCAATTAAAACTGACAGTACCTCCATTGATCCAATAATATTGATATGTCTGATTGGTAACAAATATTCAATACTCTTGTTAAAGTGAAAAGCGTTGGGTTGATCCTTTTATCTCGCAAAGAATTGTATACTTTGGGTTTTTGGAAATAGAGTTGAATTTCAGTTTGGAGGTGGTTAAGTGTTAAATAATACTCTGCGGGTCTCTAATAATATGTTTTGGGTGAAAGGATTTACTTGAAGAGCGAGTTACTTGTTAGACAGAACGGAAACAGTAGTTAATAGTCATTATAAAACCAAAACTACTTTTTCTTTTGTTTAGTAAATGGCGAAATAATAAGAAAAAAAAAACCTTTTTTTCAGTAAATATTCCGATGTTTATTGCAATACTTATCATTGTTATTTTTACTTCAGATTCATTACTGGTTTTTTCTTTACCAGCATGCCTGAGAGATATTTCTCGACGGCACATAAAGGGTTTGGCATGCCTAACCTATTGATGTCAGAGTTTTAATGCGATTTTTAAGTGGTTACTGAACCCCACGAAAAAAAAAACTGGTTTTTCCAAACTAGTGTATTATGTCTTCGAACCTCGATTAGTTTAATCCTTTTGACGTGTCTAAACTATCATAACATGACACATTTTTACTCCACCAACCATAGACTAAATAATATTTATCAGCCTTTCTTACAACAAAAACAATAACGATTATACTACTGCCTTTCTCCCTACACTGTGAACCTATCGAATATATGACCCTGATTTAACTTTTGACTGGTTCAAATTAGTTTATCTGAACTCAAGTGCTCTTGACAACTTCCGCGGTGGGTACCGACCGCTTATTGGCTACATGATTCGATATAATATCATATTAAATTGTGAATATATTGTTTGATTATTCAGATTGAGTATGGGTGTTGAGTACATTTATCTTGCTCGAGGTTTGTGGAGCATGTTCAATTTGTAAGTAGCTTCCAGAGAGTTAAGATTCAGTGTGTGACGTTTTCTAGCAAAAATGGTTAATGATTTCCGATGCTCCCATTTTTATAAGAAAGCCGCAACTTACATTACTTTGTTGTTAATTGATATGTGCAGTAATGACAAACTAAAACTAAAATATAACAGTAAGCACTCATTAAAATATTTCGTGACTATAATTTTTTTTTATTATTGTTCTACCTTTGCCCGTGGTTCGGATCGTCCTCATTGAAAATTGAACCACGGTAACGTAATACTAGATTTAAAACTACTAGATTTTTTTAAAAAAAAAACGTTATTCCACACTAGAAATTTCTCCTGTATCGTGGGTGCGTTTACAAACATTTAAACTCACATACATAAACAGCCAGATCCGGAAAAACTATCTGTACGCCATACAAATATTTGTTCCGTGCGGGGTTCGAACCCGCGACACGCAGCGCAGCAGTCGATCGCTCAGCCACTGCGCCAAAAGTGCCGTCAAATATATTTAAGGCGTCAAAAGGTGACTCATAGCCAGACTGAAAGACAGGGTTTATTTCAGGTGATGAGTTCCGACCATCTTATTTTTTGTATCTTTGTTTCATGATCAAATGTTTCTGCAATGCAATTTATTAGAAACTTGTGTGCAAGCTACATAATATAAACTTGGCTAGAGGCGGTGGAAGTTAGCGTCATTTCAGATTTGAATAAGAGTGCGTTTTGCAATTTTAATTTCTCGAAACTTGGTGTAATTAATGTCGTACATTTGTGTTTTTCCTTTTGGTAATAGCTGTTGCTGGATGAAAATGAGTTGTTGTACTGGCATTGTTTTGGAAAAATAATAGTAAAGGATGAGTTTAATAATAGCTGATATCTATTATGTTTATCGACTAATACGGTCAATATTTTAGCCTGTCTCATGATATCAGTTGATTTTATCTCCTAATCTAGTTGATATTTTCATGTAACTTCTGTTACATTTTACAGTTTTTCGGATATTTTGGTGGTCAATTGGCGTAACACACTTTTTTATTTCAACCACAATTTGAAAGATTTTAAAGGAAATTCTTTCTGTCTTCCGTCTGGTAGGCAAAATATATACGAATAAAATGCATTTTCAAAATCGAAGTCAGTTAACATAACCCCGCGGTTTTTACTTTAATTGTGTTATATTATATTATTTACCATATTATTGATTACCAGATTATTTTCAGCTATAAAAAAAAATTGTTATAAAAACGAAAACATACTTTTATAGCTGGTTGTTACATTTTTTGTGTAACAGCTGAAGTGGGGCACTATAATGTGGGGCAATATGATTGGGGGCCATAAGTTATTCTTTCGAAAATATTTTGTTATGATAATATTAAAATCTCCTTTATAAAGTTGTAGCGGCTAAGATAAGATAGACGGGTTGTAAATACAAGGATTAGGGGATTTTATTACGGTCTTAAGTTATGTAACCATTTAATTAGATAGAGCTACTGCATATTTAGAAGTGATAAAACAAAATGTGATAGAATCGTGTTGAAATATGAAGAGAGTGAAGGATTTAAGGAAACCAAGCACAGTAGCCTTCTCACGGAGAGCATGCACATCACGCCTGTAAGCCCGAAGGGCTAGGCAGTACTGTGTGTAATAAAACACCCACATTTTGCCAGTTATGTTTAAGTGTCATGTAGTGGAGGGCGAGCCTATTGCCTTCAACCGGGCCAAATCCATGCTCCGTGCCACTGAGATATTCCTGATAGAAAAATCCAATAACAATTTGCCCAGCCCGGGAATCGAATCCAGGTTCTTATGGTCAGCAGTCGCGATGGCGACCACTAGACCAGTCGGTCGGACGAGGCAGTCTACCGAGTCCAATGAAATTTATTATGCTAAGCGTAGGTAGACTAAGTTTAGAGCGTTTACGCCTTACAGCACTTCATACAAACTTTCAAGTCCTTATTTTCCGAAATGACTGAACTGATTTTAATTAAACTTAATACGCATAAGCAGGATACATAGGTCTAAAAAGTTACTAAAAACATGTTCGAAATGGCTTTAAAAACAAAAAGATTATTTGGAATCGGTCTAATTTAACTGTAACACTATTTTTTGGAAATGTTTTTAGTAACCTTTTGGATCTATGTATGCTGCTTATGCGTATGAAGTTTCATTAAAATCTGATAAGATCATTTCGGAAAATAAGAACTTGAATGTATTTGTATGAAATGCCGTAAGGCGTAAACGCTCAGACTTTGTTGTACAAAAACCTAACGATAAAACCTATTACTAGCAAAAAAAAAACACATCGCCTATTTTGGCCAAAAACATTGTTCCTACGTTTGCCAGATATTGTATTTTTATATCATCACACGGTTTACGTAAACAACAGCGTTAAACATGCTGAAATTACTAAAAATGTCGCCCAGCTTAAAGGAAGCACCAATAAAGCCAGAAACCCACTGTAACGGATGCGAAACAGTTTAACGATACATTACCTAGCTATGGGAAACAGTAAACATCCAATAAACCCGATTGCATCAAAATAGAAGCAGGTCTATACCCAGTAATTACGGAGTTCATTATAGTGATGGATAATCAGGCTATTTTGGAATCCAATCTGGAATCAGTTACTGTATCGTATCGATTGGACTGGATAATTTAGAAGTCATTGGTCTATTTCGATAAAATACAAGGTGTTGTGTTGTATCCTCGTCAGATTCTCGACCCGAATCAATAGTAAAATGTGTAGGCAATATTTTCTTTTTCTTATTTACGGAAATCTGTAAGTGTAAACCACCCGTGTTTTAAACGCGGTCAGCCTGATCCTCGCCCTATAACCGCGCTTTTACATTTACAAACAATCTTAAACGTTTATTTGAAAATCTTATTCCCTAAACCACGTTAAAGGGGTTATTCTGTTAAACCTAAACAACCAAAAAAATAAGCGTTTATTAATAATCAACTAGGTACCGTAATTTAAATTGAATATTTATGTATTATGTGACAACCTCCTGAATTTTGAGGAGAATGCAAAACAACATCTCGTATAAATTTATATATTATTAGGTCATGTGTTCATTTATGAGAGAACAATATATCAATCAAGAGAATAATGACTTAGGTTAGGTTTGGTTTTACTACAAGAAGGCGAGAATGAAAAATATGTAGAATATTTTTCAATACCTTAAGGCTACGCTACACTGATCGAGCTGCGTGTATCAATTTGTTTCAGGAAAACATTACATAATTGGTATTATATAAGTTAATTGGCTGCCACATTGGTCAAGTGGTCGCAAAAACGACTCCTGAGTTCGATACCCAGGCCAAGCAAAGTGTTATTGGGTTTTTCCATCAGGAATTTCTCAGTAGCAGCCATAGGATCTGGATTAGTGCCCAACTAATGGCAATAGGCTCGCTCCCTATTACATGGGACTTAAACATAACTGAAGAAATGTGGATGCGGTATTAGGTACACCTCTACCTACACCATCGAGGATAACAGGAGTTATGTTATGATATAGATGAGTGTAGACGTATCCTTAAAGTATTCATCGACTTACTGATAATTTGGTGGTTTTCTCCTAAACCCTAACTAGTGTAACTAGTGAACACCACATTGTATTTATTATAGATATTAGTTGTGAAACTCACGTGAACGACGTGGACGTTCACGTAACGTGGTAAAAGATGTTGCCACGTGATTGGTTCAAAAACCACCACAAAAATACACAGTGGGTTCCAAAAACAATGAAATCCCCTAAAATACATAAAATAGCCTCACTATAAAATTCTCACGATGCACAAGCACATATGCGTCTAAGCATATGCGGGGTTCGTCTAGACACTGAACGAAAACAAACGCACCCAAGGTTAAGTTTATAATTTATGGCCACTTCAGCGATGACAGGGCACTGCTTCAAAATCATTATCGGCTAAATAAACAATGGACTCTTTGGTGGCTACCATTCAGAAACCGTATCGTTAAAGTAATTATGATATTTCTTTTACGATTTTTATTTATGTTATTGTGTTGGACTTTCATACTCTTGGTTAAACAAAGACCTCTTTATGTCAATGCAGCTATAAATAATCATTCATTTAATGTGAAATAATTTGTGGTCCGTTAAGATAAAACGGCTCTCTCATAGCGATAATTTCTCGAAATACATTTTTCTCGGGCACACTTTTTGAAATTTACCTACGCTTTTTCGAAAGTCAGAACTCGCGTGGGTGTTCGATAATGCAATATCGAAAATTACTAAGAAAAACATTTCATCATAGTCCCATAATATTTTCGTTCCACGTAGATGTGACAACTTTCATAGTTATTTCTGACAACACTTAAGATATAACGACACTGTTGACATTTCTACTTTCCAGGTGCGACCCAGAGATAGCTTTAGCAAACGTACTAAACGGTTGGACTTCATACACACTGTTTACTCTTCACATAGTTACTTCGAAAACATTGTATACAGAACCCGTTTATGTAGCTCACATTGACATCAAATCCCTAAAACATCACCAGAATTTGCCCGCGCTTTGGAAGTGTAATATTTACTGAAAGCGGCCTTATAAGTCATGTCGTAACTACATAACATATGAAAATATTTTGACTGCAACCTTTAAGTTTATAGGTACGTCTCACGAAACCTGCGCGCTCGCACGATCACACGCCGCTGCCGTTACGTGGGTGTTATTATTATAAAAATAAATGAAAACATCCACTGAATAATGTTTGTTTTGGAGGGTTCAACGGCGGAGGCGTGGACCCACACAAAGAGGGATTGATCGCCCCAAACTTGTAAAATATTAACCGCTCTACTTTTGGAATTGATTAATTGTCAGTTGTGCGTACAAAACGCGAGTGCCTGTTCCAATTTAAGAACAGTCCCAAATGTCTATTTGTCGACGGCGCAGCTACTTTTTTAATTGCTGGTACCATCAATCGCTCAGCCGACGTTGATTTACAAGCTAACGATTGGAATTCAAAATAGACGTTTCGTGTGAAAAGTGTTTGACAAGGGACGATTAGTTTTTTGGGCGGTTGTGACATGGTAAGGAGGGTATTGTCATTGCGTCGGTGCTCGGTGCGTACAGTCGAAATTGCACAAGTTTTTACGAAAGTTTCGTACAATGCGCGTCTCGTCGTTCACAATGGTATATTTTTGTTCGTGCGGTCGGTACTGACAGTTCGCGTGATGTATTGGACTCGGGCAGAGGATTATTTTTACCCATTTCACGAAGTTTGCATGCATCTATTGTGAACGGCGGAAGCGGCTTTACAAAGCGCCCGAAAGATTATTGTTAAGAGGAAATTTGGGATGCTCGTGAATGATTGGGGATTTGAAATATAATATTTTGCAAAGGATAATCAGCTTTGGTCGTTTGTTTTGGTAAATTGCCGCAGTTAGTTCCAAATAAAGTAAAATCTTAGGTAGGGTTTTTTGTAGTTTGGAATGAAGTTACTAAGAACCCATGCAATCGAAAAACCTGTATAAAACCTTTAAATCATTAATTAACTATTAGAAAACTACAACACGTTTAAGGTTTTGTTTTTCATAGCAATCATTATGTCTGTCTACGGTCTTTGGTCTAAAAAAATATCAGTAAGTAAACGCTTCGGTAAGTAAGGAGGTGTTCAAGTGAAAATGTCGGCACAATACTAGCAATAAATACAGCTTATCCCAGAATTACAGGCAACAATTCCCAAAAAAACCCCAGAGCATCCCGTCAAACTTACTAAGTAAATAAAAAAGATTATTAGCGGAGGCGTCAAAGGAAACATGTCGACTAACAAAAAATCAACAATAGAAAGGACAAAGCTAACACCCCCTGCTTAAGTTAGGGCTAAAGTTTTATAATGTTGGTATAGAATAATGAAAATGAATAATGAAATAATGTTGATGTCGCGCCTGGGACAATGTTGGGTTTTTTTATTCTTTAGACCTTCGAGTTTTTTCATAGTTTTTATTGCAGTAAAATAAATCGCCCATGAAAATGTCGTGATCGCTTTGTCATACATGATTTTTTTGCAAGGTCTGTTCATGTTTTCTTTAAAATCAAAATCAAAATATTTTTATTTTACATAGGCCTACAGGGGCACTTATAAAACGTCGGCAAAAAGGTGCTCGGTTCGCGTTGGTCGTTTCCTATGGAGAAGAACCGGCAAGAAACTCCATGGTTTCTCTTTTAAAATCATTTGGTTTTACAATATTTCTGTTACAGCATTAGTACTAAAGTATGGGAGGACATCGTAGGCCTGACAATAAGTCGTTGCTTACTACGAAACGTAGAACGAAATAAAAAGTTACCAAGGATCTAGGAATCTATAAGGCCTACAATGTCCACACAATTACAAACAATCGGTAAATAAGAAAAAGAGTCTATACAACAAAAAAATAGAAAATATCACAAAATGACTAGATCAAATAAGTGACACAAATGTTGTCATCCGTGCTGTAACTATTCTAAACAAAAGGTGTAATGATTTAAAAACTATTGTAAAGCATCTGATTAAAAAGAAAGAAGAAAGGAAAAAAAAAATAAGATTGAGAATAGTTAGAGACACCCACACATTTGTGCCGTTTATGAGCTACCAGGGAAGCCGCATGTGCGAAGGGGCTAAGGCCAAACTTCTCTATCTTCGACGTAGTCCTTAATTTTGTAATATGCTTTTTTAATTAGGACACGTTTAATATAATTTTTAAACTTTCAATCGGTCAGTTCTGTAACTGACTTCGGCAACTTATTATAAAAGCGTATACTGTTTATAAGAAAAGACTTGCTAGTTTTGGTTAATCTGAATTTGGGTATTACAATTTCGTGTTTACTGCGTGTATTTATATTATGGAAGTCGCTTCTAATTTTGAAAAGTCCTCGGTTTTTGCGGACATATAAAATACATTCTAAAATATAAAGTGAAGGCAGAGTCAGTATATCGATTTCTTTAAATTTTTCTCTGAGTGATTCACGAGGACCCATTTTGTAGATAGCGCGGACTGCCCTCTTTTGCAGTATGAAAATTGAATCAACGTCTGCTGCCGATCCCCACAGCAGAATGCCATAGGACATAATACTATGGAAATAAGCGTAGTATACTAACCTAGCTGTGGCTATATCAGTTAACTGCCTTATTTTTCTGATTACATAGGCAGCTGAGCTTAACCTTCCTGAAAGAGTTCTAATGTGCGCGCCCCACTGCAGTTTTGAATCGATAGTAATCCCCAAGAATACAGTTTCCGCTATAACATCAAGCTTCTTGCCGTCAAGATTTAAATTTAGGTCACGTTGTGGTACATTTGGTAAAGAAAACTTAAGGCATTTTGTTTTATTCGTATTCAATAAAAGATTGTTGGCTGCGAACCATTTCGAGAGAATAGTTAGGCTTTCATTAACATGTAAGACGTCCGTATCTTTTCTATCAATTTTAAAGATTAGCGAAGTGTCATCAGCAAATAGAATTATATCCGAAAATTTGGCCATCATATAAGGGAGTTCATTAATATAAACAAGAAACAGGAAAGGGCCGAGAATTGAACCTTGGGGCACGCCCATCTTGACTATAGACCCGCAGGACGTCGCCCCATTTACATTTACTTTTTGCAGCCTGTTTGATAAATAAGAGAGAACAAGATCAGCTTTAAAAGAGATATTATATATTTTCGTGAAAAATAATATAGTAACGTATCAAAACAGTTGGTTGAAACTCAGATATTTATGGAACACTTCAAACAAGACCAATCATCGCCTTGATTTTTCACTAATTTTACAACCCGAAAATTGAAACTAATCTCATTGCGAATCACCTAACATTTAACATTTTTATGGCTCAATAAAATAAATAACTTCTTCACATATTAAAACATGAAAGACACCCATACTGCCAATCGAAGCGCCAGCGCCAGGGTGTCTCAAGACATAAATATTATAAATAACGTTCGCCAACTTTGAAGTCGCTATGACATGTCAAAACGTCCAAGGGAGCAAAAGTTTATGTTATTATGTTGGTATCCCGATCAAAGTTTCTGAATTCCTTTGCGGTAGCTTGTGAAACTGCAGCGTGATAAATATATGACGAATTTAACGATATACTTTTATTTTTTTTAGTTGCGACACTTTGATTGACGACTGAGCGGCTGTAAAGTATATAATTTGAGTTTTAGTATCGTACGGCTTTTCTCGGTGTGGTGTGAAAGCTTTATGTGTGATTTATACTATAGTTTTATGGGTTTAATTCTAATTACTGCACTATCCAAGAACTTAATGAGCTACTCAAATTTATATGCATTGAGTAGACCAATCTCAGTACAATCATTGTGAAAAGCTTCTGAACTGACAGATAATTTATTAGGGTTCCGTACCCAAAGGGTCAAACGGGACCCTATTACTGAGACTTCGCTGTCCATCCGTCCGTCCGTCTGTCACTAGACTGCATCTCAAGAACCGTGATAGTAAGCCAGTCGAAATTTCTACAGATTATGAATTTCTGTTGCCGCTATAACAACAAATACAATATAAAAACAGAATAAAATAAATATTTATTTTCGTTTTTATAAATACCTAATGGTACGAAAGCCTTCGTGCACGAGACTGACTCGCACTTGGCTAGTTTTTTATTTAAACTTTATGTACAGACGCCAGCACATCAAGCTACCCGAAACTGTAATTTTCTTCCAATCAACCTTGAATCTAATTCTTTAACGCTTTAGTTAGATAGATATATTAGATAGTTTAGATTTACAACTGTAGTTGAAAATCTATTAAATAAATTTGACAGATTGTTGTCGCTTTATGTGCGTCTGTACAATGGTGGTACTACATAGGCGGACATATTACTACTAGCTATTGTTACCAGTCAACCTTTGGGTTAAATAATAGGAAAAAAAAATAGTATTAAAACTAAATAATTACAAAATAATAGAATAATTTACGTGCTACCACACATACAAATAAAATAGACTAATAAATATTTGACAGATTATACTGATGATTATATGAGGAAAATGTCGTGAGGAAAGTTTTGAGTATGAGTGTGGATGGGTATAAGGGTAGAGGAAGACCGAAGAAACGATGGATGGACTGTGTGAAGGATGATATGGCAAGAAAGGAGGTATCTCATGAGATGACAAGTAATAGAGAAGTATGGAAGAAGAAGACATGCTGCGCCGACCGCATAATATGATAATTTGGGATAAGGGCAAGAGAATGATGACTGACACTAGAATGTATGTACTAAAACGAGAATTGATTGATTAATGCAACACTTTCTAGACTTATAAAGTCGATGCAAAAACCCATGTAGGTAAGTAAGAACTTACGTAACTCAGCTTCTTAACAGGCTACCCAGCTAAAAATAAAAAAGTACTAACTAAAATGAAAAAACATCAGCAGTATTTCAATTATGAATGCCATTCAATTAGCATTTAATTAGCACAATATTCATTAATACATTACATATTAATACGTTTATTGATTTCACAAAACGGCTCTCATTGAGTCATTTTACGGCTCAACAGACCTTTTGCTGTTACAGAGTGTGTTCCATTATTCATTTAGAGATAAACTTTAGTTAATTAATGGGTAATGATAACCTACAGGAGTCAGACAGGATTATCTATGGTTATCAATGAATTCTTGATCCGTTTTGTCACAAAATTGCTGTCGATGGTGATATAAATAATCGCTTTGTTTGGTACTGGTGATTCGACGTATAGATGCAGACGATGGAGTATAGTAAATGTCAACATCACCAGATGTAATGGCTGCTACACACGTTACGAAAAATCGTTACGATCGGACGGTACAGTTTAAACTGCACAGTTTCGTGGTGCCCACACACGTTACTAGAAAACTGTACGATTTTTCAATAAACCAACAACTCCTACGCGTCGTCAGTCGAAGCCATCTCAACGAATGAATTGAGATGGCTTCGACTGACGACGCGTTAGCAGTTGTTGGTTTATTATTCGCCATAAAAAAGCAAAAGGAAGAAAAAATCAAGAAAAAGAAAACACGTATTTGGTGTAAAGAATGGCTAATGAAAAGAAAAGCTCATTCTCATGTTAATTTATTGAAGGAACTAAAGGTATTTCTTAAATATTGGCATAATTTTAGGTATTATTATGAAACGCACGCACAACCATTCGGACCGCGATCCACGCGGAAGCTGAAACGACTGGGACACACGTTACGATTATCGGCACAGTTTCTTCCGATTCCGATTTATCTATCCAAAATTTCATACTGTTCCGTTCAACTGTACAGTTCTACAAAATCGGACAAACTGTACAGTTTTTCTCATACACACATGTTGATTTATCGTTGCAGTTTGAACTGTACCGTCCGATCGTAACGGTTTTTCGTAACGTGTGTATCAGCCATAAGTTGTAAAAAAGTACCACTAGGGATGTTAATGAAGAAAAACTATATTTTGTCATTTCATACAACTGTCAAAATATGACAGTTGTGATTTGAATAATTATTTATAACACAATATGTTAAAATATAAAAATGTAAAGGCAGGCCTCTACCTCAACTATTTTGCTAAAGAAACTACTGCATTCCGAGCTTAGAGATGTAGATCTTAATCTTCATTGTCTGTTATACTTCGAAATCAAATTCATAAAAACAGGGTACATACAGTAGATGTTATCTAAACTAATATTATAAAGAGGAAAGATTTGATTGTTTGTTTGTTTGCATTGAATAGGCTCCGAAACTACTGGTCCGATTTGAAAAATTCTTTCAGTGTTAGATAGCCTATTTATCGATATATCATCACGCTACGACCAATAGGAGTGGAGCAGCAATGAAAAATTTTGCAAAACGGGGAAAATGTGACGCAACGAAGTTGCGCCGGACAGCTAGTAATAAATAGGATTCGAGCTGTTTCACGCAACTAAAGCATACAAAATATCAAAGGTTTTTTTAAACATTTTAGAAATTCAAAATTCACTGCCTTTCATTGTTGTCACTGCATGAAAGCTGAGTTTAAGCAGTCTCAATAAATAAACCGAGCCGATGAAGCAGAACTAGGATTAAGAACCTTTTCTCAGTGCTAGCAAATGAAGAAAAATAATCTATTGAAATAATCGAAATTAAAACTCAACTAAATCTGAACGCTAAAAAAGGTGTCTGCTTCCAAAACACAGAGTGCAAGCAGCTAGCCATTTTCTTCTACTAAACCTTTTAATATTTTAAAAATTCACCGAACTGCGTCCTGCACCTGCTATTGTTTTAAATTCCCATGGGAACTCTCATTTTTCCCGGATGTTTTAGTATAATGTTCATCTGGAAGTAATGCATTGGGATCGATGAAATTATGTTCAAGTCTCATCAGATTTTGGTCGATGAGTAGGAAGATAAACTTTTAAGACAGCTTTTAATAGGTAGACAAAAATGCGAATGTAATAAAGTTGATGCAGTAGTCATCTTTTTAACCACCAACCCAAAAAGCGGGGTGTTCTAAGTTTGACGGCCCGGTTGGCGCAGTGGCTGAGCGATCGACTGATACACTGTGTGTCGCGGGTTCGATCCCCGCACGGAACAAGTATTTGTATAGCCTACAGATAGTTGTTCGGGTCTGGCTGTTTGTGTATGTGACTTTAAATGTTTGTAAACGCACCCACGATACAGGAGAAATTCTTAGTGTGGGACAACGTTTTCTTTAAAAAAAATTTATTAAATAATAAGTGTGTATCTGTATGTCTGTTTGGGGCATCATAGCTCCTGAACGGTTGAACCGATTTTGATTATTTGTTTGATGGCAAACTTTAGAAACTTAATAAATAATCAAATATCATCCGTTATCATAACCATGATTTGCATATGACATTAGAGCGTACCTAACATTGCCTTCTTAAACTGTGTTTCCTTTCCATAACTGAAACAAGTCATTCAAAAAACAAGTATACAAATAAATAAAAATGCATGTTTTAGAATTGGCAGTGGTTCAAGTCATTTAAAAACGGTTGCAAAAATATTATTGCATATAAAATACGTAGGAACTCAAAATTCTAAATTATAAGAGTGATGCGCTATGAGAGAAAACAAAAGAATAAATACAATTAAGAACTGTGAGATTTAAACACAATTGTTCACTCCCCAAAACAATTTGGAACAAGAAATTAAGAATTTTCATTTGAAATCGTAAAATAAAATAACTGAAACAAAAACTGTAATTTATTGTGCGTCTGTGAGTCCAGCCAAGTGAAACGATCAATAAATAAACGAAAATATTTCTCAGGTTCAACCTTAACCATAAGGTGTAGAAGTTAAGACCTATTGTGTGAAGTATATTATTTCGGTCTTGTTTCAATCTTGAGAAATTATCCAAGTAGCTTACCTACCGTATTTTGTCGAGTAAGTATTTTTAATTACCTCACAAAAAACATTCCCTTCGTAACTTCATAAAGTCGTACTTCAAACATAACTCACGGACTCTTATGACATATCATTTACTTTGTTTTTATGTATGGCATCTCACAGGTCAACCAATGAAGTTGTCGGCTGCTTGGCCCATTGTTTTATAATTATTATGTACTAGCTGTCAACTTCGTTTGCGTTACATTTTCCCCGTTTTCGCAACATTTTTCATTGCTGCTCCACTCGTATTGATCGTAGCATGATGATAGCCTTATAGCCTGATAGCCTTCCTCGATAAATGGGCTATATACCACTGAAAGTGTGTTTCAAATCGGACCAGTAGTTTCGGAGCCTATTCAATGCAAACAATCAAATCTTTCCTCTTTATAATATTAGTTTAGATCTATAAAGGTAGGTATACACGCTTTATAATAATAACATCTTTGTAGGAATATGCTTATGAAGTGATCAGTGGCGCAATCCTGAATTGAACATTGTACCATGAATAATGAAAAAATGTAGGCGACGACTTGATATTGTTTTGCAAAGACTTTAACTATCACGCATTTAGTGAGATTCTCATAAAGTAGGGCAGAAAAGCTCTTTAAAACACTTCTTGTAAAATTTTATTGACGGCTTGCGGTTTTTCAATAACTCTTGAGACCAAACACTGCGGTTAACCATAGCGCGGCGTACCATAATAAATTAACTACAAACAAGTCTTGAAAGAAAAGCAAACAAAAATTAGGTTACTGTAATAAATTGCACACTTCGCGTGCACCATTTACGGCTTTTTAATTTTAATAACCATGTAGAACTATATCGATCCTATTCACACAATTTACATGTGAACATGTAATATGCAAAATACTTTATATAAAATGTAAGGCGGTGTGTTCACTAGCGTTGCTGCGAGGCAAGCGGGCAAGGCATCGAGGCAGCTGTGTGTAAATCTCCCGGGCCGTCAATAAAATTCTGAATAATTTGACTCTCGCCCACCGCCCTCGGCCAAGTGTCAAATTTTCCATGTCATTAAACCGTGCCTTTTAACTTTAAAATTAGAGTTTTAAAAATTTACAAGCGTTTTTGATTCGCTCTGGTCTCGTAATCAATCTAAATCGTGTTACGGTGGCTTGCGAAATTGGATGTTTATTATTAATTGCGAATTTTGACGGAGGAAGGTTATTTTATATTTTAAATGTAACATATAAACCATTTACAATTTAACAATTTAAACCCATAATATTTACGCGAACATCTTACAAAATTGTCTTAATTTCTAACATGATTTACAGCCGGTAATTATGAACGACTTACAAAATCTTCCCAATCAAAATGTCTGACATTCCAAGCGATAAGGTACAAAATATAAAATCGAGTTCCGCGAAACTCCCGCCTTTGATGTACAGGAATTTCTCGAGTTAGCGGTTGATTCATCGCAGTGGATATTTCTGGCGCTTGAACCCCATGACTTTACGTACGCGCGTGGCGAAAGCGCGGTTACATTTGTTTTGCCGAGACGAGCAGTTCTACACGCCGCAACGATTAAACACCCATATAGTGTTGCTCAATGTTTGACCACATGTTTCTACCATCATCACACCACGCGCGCTATCAAAATATTGACCCTCTTATCCGCAGCGCGCGTTGTGCGCACTTTATACAAGTGTGTCCACCTCCTTATTTGCTTACCCTATTAGCAGGCACTTAATGTCCAGGCATGCGGCATTAAAAATATTGATTTAAGTGGCGTCTATACGGCAACTATGTAAGAATTTCCTCTTATCACACACGAATTACGACCAATTACGGCTACCTACTAGTTTGTTTTTTGTTCTTTAGAAGCTCAAATCGGCTCGTTAGGGTCATTTATTTAGGACCATTTTTTGTCAAAAAGGGACGTGCTTAACCCTAAAGGGTGGGCTGTAACAATTAAGGAGCCGTTAGAGTTAAAAAATGTCACCCTTTCAAAGGCTCTTCGCGTGTGCAGTGTCCAAAAAAGTGGACACTTTTTTATCACCTGGGTTGGAAGTCACAAAATGTTTATCGCCACTCGACGGCATGTTGATTTATGTTTCCACCCCAAAACGCCACCCGACCGAAATGAATTAGATTGTTTAATTGGTCATTTATTTTCGATGATAACGTTGGTCGCAGCGCTGAGTGATTTGAGGTCACTGGAGTGGTGCTCCAACGAAAATCAAATATGATTTAATATTTTTTTAAATCACCGAACATTTTAAAGTGTAAAAGCTTAATGCATACAGATAATAAAATAAATTTAGGCATCAGCTGTTGATCTAACATGAGATTTATTACACATAATTGCTATGAGGAGCACGGTATCTCATGTATTATGGATTATGCCGGAGAAATATGGAGTGTAAGACAAAAGGTAAAAGAGCTTTCATAAAAACTGGCTAATGACCGCCTTACACTTTCCTTAGCCCACCCGTGACGTAAAAATTAAAGGCCTATCTTAAAATTATGCTTAATTGAAGGGTCTAAAATACGGATTGAATTTCAAAGGGTTAGATTGATAGCTTTTAACCTAATCGTAGTGTTTCTGATAATGGTGCATGTTTAAATTCTGGAATTTATTAGCCTAATTATCATAAGATAAGTTACAGTGCACGGTCTGTGGACCAATAAAAATGTCTGATATCGACACTGTAGGTGTTTTAAATTAAAGAAACAGTTAAAAAAACACATACATTTTTTTTAGGAAAATAAATAAATGATCAGCTTGGTCAGGATTTAAACAACGTCAACGAAAAAGCTGTGAAGCTTGAACATTGATGTTTGGGAAGGTTTGATTATCAAATCTTGCAATACAGGGTTATTGGTAAAACACCAACAACCTCTTAAGAGGTCATTGTACTCATCATTATGAACGGTGCAGCTGATATTTTTTTCACGATTTCGTGTTTTGGTCTCATAGTAAAAGTAGTTCATAATGATGAGTAGAATGACCTCTTAAGAGGTTGTTGGTATTTTACCAATAACCCTGTATATTAAACATAACGTTTTAGTTACTACACTAAAATCGGATAGAATCTAAATGCTCAGTCGTTGATACTGATAGAACGTAAACCAAATTAATAATTAATGCATATGCATCGTTATTCGTAATCATATTATTCTAACCGGATCGAAATTGAAATCTAAATGAAAACTCCAATTCAAAATGCATGTGGATTTTCACAAACGAAATATTATATCGCACACAGAGTATAAAACCACAGAGTAGCATAAATGACAGAGACTAAACTTCATACAACCACACTGTCTGTGAGAACACTAACCCATAACCACGTAAGAAGCGTAGAAGCATCGCTATCACAAAGTGCTTGTATAAAGCTCGCACTCTGTTACATATCTTATTCTGCATTCGCGAAATACTATATTAAGAGACCCCGACATAACACCACACACCACATCACAGGGTACCAAATCCCACTCAAGTACTAATTTAGACTATTACGTGACAAACATTAAAGCAATTATACTTGCTTTAAGAAATACTACTCGATCTTAAGTTTTGGCTGACGAAGTTTTAGTTTTTTCGCTTTGAAAAAAAGCTTTGATCAACCTGAGACTAGTATATTATTATTCTAAGTATTTGTAACATTTCATTACAGTGACAACATGGTTACAGACATCTTAAAGTACAACATACGTCATTATGTCCCACAGATATTGCTTTCAAACTAAGTTTTTACCTGTGACTTTGGAGACTGTATTTCTCCATTATAAAGGCATTATGTATGTCCTAGCCAGGGGTCGGAATTAGGTAGAGTTATTTATGTACTTGCATCGAAATGTTGATTTTAATATGGATCTTCCCGGGATTTCCCGGGTTTTATAATACAATCCCGTGTAGCCAACAATATTATAAATAAATAATAATAAAAGCCTCAGAGATAGATAAGACAAATAAAACAAAGATAATTAACATACAGCTTTTTATTAGTATTTACGGCAACATCGTGCGTGTGCGCATTGGAATTTTGCAACTTCGGACATCCAATGTCAGATGGTTTAAATTGTGTAAAAGTAAATACCTTTTTTATTTATTAAATCACGGGATTTATCTGCTCTTTAAAATTAATCTCGGGATTTGAGGCATATCCACATTATTCTTTGGCTGTATGAAATCAGTGTAAGTACATAAATAACTGTACCTAATTCCGACTTCTGGTCATAGCCTCATTGGTAACCAAAAATGTAGCAAAAAAAGAAAAAACAAACATTGGTGAAAGATATAAACATTTTACGCCGGAATTTTCATTGTTTCTCTAGTACCAATAACTTTTAAAGCACTAGGCAAGCTCAGTTAGTACGACAAAAACAACACGCTATAAAACCTATGTTGTAAACCTTATTTCAGTAGTTGGCTGTAAACTTCACTGTTTTAGTCGATTATACGATCATAAAAATATGTAAGTATCACGACGTAATAATATCCCTATCACAGGTCCCAATCTTTACCCGGAATAATGAAATCAAATTAACAAAATGCTATAAAAACAGCAACTTATAAAGACATAATTATAATATTTGCATAATATTTTTTTTTTTATTTGTGATGGGTTTGCTCTTGACTCTAGTCTAAGTCAGAGACGACAGATGCAATGGTACGAGCATACCCAGAAGAAGCCTGTTCACTCTAACTTTGAAGAAATTAGGGTTGTAAGCGTTCGGAAACACAGAAACAGGCAGAAAGTTCCACTCCTTTGATAATTGATTGGGATATTAGCTAATGTATCATTTCGATACGCATGCTAGAGGCTGCACAATCATTTCTAACAAGCGATCAACTATGAAAAACCCAGAGTTCGGAAATTAGAATGAATTCTTCCATATTTTTTTTTATTGAAGTGAAAACTTCTTTAGCGGCGTTGTGCACTTTTGTGATGGGTAAAAAATGTTTAATTCGCGTCAGGTCACGTGTCCTGATCGAAAATTCGTAAGACGAATTGACATTAGGTTGCGAAGGAATTTGAACTTTATGACATCTGTTGAAGTGAAAACTTCTTTAGCGGCGTTGTGCACTTTTGTGATGGGTAAAAAATGTTTAATTCGCGTCAGGTCACATGTCCTGATCGAAAATTCGTAAGACGAATTGACATTAGGTTGCGAAGGAATTTGAACTTTATGACATCTGTCATTGAGTTTGGTTTTCCAAAACTGGATAATTATCTTATGCACAAACAAAACCTTCGATTTCTCCAAAGAGGTAAAATTCGTAAAACGTATCGTAATATTTCTGTGTTAAATTTGTTAAGTACCTAATGTAAGTTGTCATGTTTGTGTATGATAGCGCAATAAATGAATATTGTATTTTACCACATAACTGATAGATAATAAAAGCAATTCGTTCAAAATTATTTCCTAACCATATCCAAAAATGCACAACGTTACTATTCAAGTTTTCACTTCTGCCGGCACTCCCGGAGTGCAACCCGTTTTTTAACCTATTGAGTTTCCCACTGCTCAGCAAAGGCCTCTTCTTTCCCCTTCCAAACCTCTCTATCCTGTGCGATATCTGGCCATGTTCATCCCGCAAACAAGATCAGATATAAAAAATACAAAAAAAAACATGGCATACAAAATGTTTCCTTCCAGAGGAGCTCGTAGCTAAATAATAACAGCCGCCCAGGTCGATCTTTAAGGTTAAGCCGTGCTTGCCGAGGTTGGTCTGTAGATGGGTGACCATAATTACTTATCGAGTTTCCTCCGTGCCTCGGAAAGCACGTTAAGCCGTTGGTCCCGGCTGTCATTTGTAGATCTTTGACAGTCGTTACGAGTAGTCAGAAGCTAAAAGTCTGACACCCAGTCTTACCAAGGGGTATCGTATTTCCTAGTAACTGGGTTGTGGAGGTCAGATAGGCAGTCGCTTCATGTAAAATACTGGTACTCAGCTGCATCCGGTTAGACTGGAAGCCGACCCCAAGATAGTTTGGGAAAAGGCTAGGCAGATGATGATGATGACAAAGTGTTTACTTCTATTTTATATAACCCTACCATAAACAGCATCAGTATGCGTGAACTAAAAAAAAGTACAGTTAACATTTTTTCCTACGCCCAAAAGGTTTCAGAGCCGTAATCAAATCCTGTTAATATTCAGAGCTCCGGTTTCAAGCAATGCTTTATGAATTCGGTTTAGAGATTCCATTATGTTATTTATGGGTCGAATCGACCGGTATTTATGGCACAACTAATTACGAACATTTGCATTTTAGTGTTTGTTTTCCCACACTGCGTTTATTTCCTGTTTTAGTGTGTGTGTGTGTGCTTGTTTTTTCCCTTGCGGATTAAGCTGTAATGGCGATAATCTGATTTAGATTTTGTTTGGTTAGGTGTGAATCGGATTTGTTATCGCAAATACATTTTGTTGTAATAAATCTGAGGTCATTAATCTAACATTTATTTTGCATGTGTGGGTTGGACTGTTTTTAGTTAGCACATACTGACAGCGTACAGTTTTGTTATTTGTACAGACAGATATTTTATACGTAAACGCAACAGCATATTAAATAACATCACAGTGCTACCAAAACACTACATAAAGAGCTCTCCACAAACTGAAAACAACAATACCACGTAAAATAAGCCCCGAATGAAACAGTTTATTAACACAAAACCTCCACATTTAAGTCGGAAACAATAGCACATTGTTCGTACAATACGCGCACTATTCTCCCTCCTAATTCCTTAAATCTTCTAAATGAGGGCCGCTTGAGTGATCCGTGAATTTCAATACACACAAGAAACTATAGTTTTAGTTGGTTCAACAAAAACTGGCACTCAGATGCATAAAGGTGTTTTACACCAACAGATGGTGGAACAAAGAGCGGTCTTTACGATGTTTTTGCTACTGGACGTTTAAGAAAACGCATATGTTTTTCTTGAAAGGTTTTTTGTGAAATTCTGTTAGCAAAATGGTCTTGTTGAGTTTGAAGTAGCCTACTTTAGTCTGGTACTTTTAGCAAGCTCTCGCTTTGTTTTTATAGCCGTATTTGTTTTTATACGGAGCTAGCTACAATGATATTACTTCTTGTTATTCTAGATGGTGGAAATTCGCGTTTCTTTGGCAAATGCAGGTAAAACTGTTGGTACAGTTTTCTGTAATGAGTACTAAAAAAGTTAGAGAAAGTACGAGGGTAAAAGTGATAGTGAAATGGATAAAAACTTGCGGGTTAAAAATGTGAAAGTTTATAATTATATCATTATGCACAGCGTTATTTTGTACAAAAATATTTGCAGCTCAAAACATCATCATCAGTCTCCTGCCATTGGCCTAATATATTTGGGGTCGAAGCAGCATGTCTGCTTCTTCCATACTTCTCTAATACTTGTCACCTCAACACAATGCGTATTAAAATATCCACGTAACGAAATACACTTAAAATTAAAGAGGCCATCATACAGTTCACAATCCCCTCCACAGAAGCACACTTCATAAAGGTTCACTCATTATCACAGTCCAGGATCAGCAACCGAGACAAATTCAATAGAGCCCATAATTCTCGCGAAACAGCCGCGAAAACTCTGTCCAACATCAATGGGGCGAATGGACAAAATGGAGATGGCCATCGGATGTGGGTGGGAATGAGACAGTTAATTCTAATTATGACCGTATTGTGCGGCGAAATTTTATTGCTATCTCATTCTCACTCATTACAACCGTCGCTCGGGCGGTAATTGTGTTCTATTGTACTGTTCGGCAGACGACAGTTTTTCTGTGAACCGTGTGAATCTGGGACAGGGGTCGTAATTTGCGTGGAGGATCGCTGACTCTGGACTTAATGGTTTTGGATTTGATAAGTGGTAGTGATTTTAGTTTCCATTGATTTGTGTTTAGTCATGGAGTTAGGAAATAAGGGTAGAATTTATACAGGAAACTATAAAATGGACTGCTAGGCAGCATATTTATTATAAAAAAACCGGCCAAGTGCGAGTCGAACTCGCGCACGAAGTGTTCCGTACCATTATTAATAAAAACGAGCAAAACAATCAGTTTTTTGTATGGGAGCCCCCTTAAATATTTATTTTATTCTGTTTTTAGTATTTTTTGGTATATAGCGGCAATAGAAATACATAATCTGTAGAAATTTCAACTGACTAACTATTACGGTTCATGAGAAACAGCCTGGTGACAGACGGACGGATAGCGAAGTCTCAGTATTAGGTATTAGGGCCCCGTTTGACCCTTTCGGTAAGGAACCCTAAAAATACTTATCCATACTTAATATTATATTTGTGAAAGTAACTGTGTTAAAAAAAAGGAAATAGTCAGTTTTAGACCTGCTTCATTCTCAAAACGACTCCCGCATAACATCACCGAATAATCCGATTACTCGATTTAACAAAACTGAATTCATAAATCGGCGTCTCTCCAAAATCCTTAGACAAACAGTTACATTCTGTAATTTAAAGTAACGACCTCTTGGCTTTCGCTAAAAGGATAACAATATAAATAACTGCGTTTATTGTGTATCTATTTCCGAACATGTTGGCCTTTTAGAAGACCACTGATGGATTCTAAAGTTTCATCGCGGCCTGTCAGAGCGATTAGCTCCCTGACAGCTAATTTATGTACTCAACTTACCGTTCTATTCTGAGACGGTAGGTTGTAGACCTCGTAACGTATAGACACGGCAAATAAAATTAGGTGTACGCGATTTTGTAGACGTGTTTTGTCTACTTGTGTATTGGTATGGCTATGTTAGTTTCTTTTGCGAAATAGCAGCTGTGCAGAAATTTAAGTTTGGAATTCCGATTGTTTGGGATTCGAAACACCATACATAAACATCATATTTATGGTGGTCTATGCGACCACCATGTATGATGTTTGTTAAAAAATTGGTTGTTTTACTATGTTTAAGCAAGTTTCAAATGATAAGTTTACTATTATTTTTAGTAATATTAATAAGTTTGTTAAGAAGATTATTTGGCCAATAGAAAAGTAACAGATAAGTACACCCAATAGTCAAACATTTATTTACACACAATTATATGGTAGGGAATAAGATAAAATGGTGAAAACCGTAGTAGTGTAAACTGTACTAGCGTAAACGGTAGTGTAAACCGTATCAAGTCTGCCAACGTCGATCAGAAACGTTGTAACATTGACATAATAAAATTAAAACCGGCCAAGTGCGAGTCGGACTCGCGCACGAAGGGTTCCGTACCATTATTTATAAAAACGAGAAAAAAAATCACTTCGTTGTATGGGAGCCCCCTTAAATATTTATTTTATTCTGTTTTTAGTATTTTTTGTTATAGCAGCAACAGTAATACATAATCTGTAGAAATTTCAACTAGCTAGCTATCACGGTTCATGATATACAGCCTGGTGACAGACGGACGGACGGACGGACGGACGGACAGCGAAGTCTCAGTAATAGGGTCCCGTTTGACCCTTTGGGTACGGAACCCTAAAAATGACAGTCAGTAACGTTTTTTGAAATTTTTACAGCTTTAAATAAATACGAAGCAATACACCCGATAGCTCCAGATAAGCTAAGCCTAATGGCTGAAAACAAAATGAAATTTCACCATACCCCTCACTAAAGCCGCAACCACTAACAGCCTGCTTAATAAACATACACATAAGTACAATGACCATATTAATTTCCACGACAGCCAATTGCCATCAGTATCGTAAATTCGGCTAAAACCAGCGCAGTATATGCAACAAACGATCATTATCGGGCACAATACTGGCAGATGCGCGAAGCTCACACCTCATTGCTTTTTCCATGACATTGCGCGATGCCATAAAAGATATGGAGTTTTGTAATAATATTAAAGTATCTTGTTGATTTATGATAGTTTTGAGAGTTTCTGCTACGTCTTTTGAACCTTCACATACTAAATTACTCTATTTATCTATTGATTCTAAAATTGAAACATGTTTCATATTTAAGAAGAAGGACCATAAATATATTTTTGGTTCTTTGTCTGTGTGACTTTATAGTGAATCGTTTGGAATTTCTTTCCGGTGGTCTTCAAGTCAAGGTTATCAAGGTATAATTCATTAATAACGATACTTAATTACTCACATCAACGTTTACTTTATTTATAATAATTAGTCATCGTTATCTGACTTATTTATGACTGCGTCTGTTCGTCTGGTCCTTTATGAAACTTAATGTAAATAAAAAAATATCTTGAACTTTGGATTTAACTTTCTAGAAAACATCAAAGAGCTTTAGATTTTCATGTCCTCATTCTACGAGATTAGTCTTGCTTTTGTTAGCAATATTGTCACAAATCCGAACATCAGGTCAAGGTACTCAAAATTGTCAAATTTTCCCAATCAACATTGAACCGTATTCTTTAACGATAAGATTGAAAATCTATTTAAGAAATTTGACAGATTGTTGCAGCTTGATGTGCTGGCTGGCGTATTTACTTCGGTAGCGTATTAGAACCCCTTCAGCTCTAAATCCGGAACAATTTTCGGAATGGACGCCTTGACAAATAATTTGAGGACAAATCGGTCCAACAGTTCAACTATTAAGTGGGTTTGTTTTTGTAGTTAAATATTTCACGCGCCACATATGGAGAAATAGAGCTTTCACTTTTATTCTCCTTTTATGTTTCTTGAATGTGTGTGTTGAACATGTTAACTACATTAGCAATAGGTACGTTGAGGGTTAATTATAGTTACTAACTCAGTTTAATTAATAGTTAATTTCATGCACTTAACTATATTTTTATATTCAACCAATAACTTGTGTGGTGTATGTATACTGTTCATAAAAGTTGATTATAAATACATTATTTATATTTTATGTATTAATGATACCAGTATTATCTCCCGTTTTTTATAAAAAATGTCTGATGTTTCGTTAAAGCAATAAGTTAATTAAAATTGCTTTTCCATAACAGCATCCTTATTTAATGACAAGAAGTTCAGAAAACGACAACATCTTTGTCTCGTCTTTGGATATAAATATCCGTATGGTCTATTAAGATCCGACATTACAAAGTTAAAAACTTCAAAGCCAAACCGCTTAACAAAACCAAAACTTAATTCAATTAAGCGTCCAGTAATAAGTTAACTACAGACGTATTAGTTTATAGCCGCAAGCGTTACCACCTACCTTACTAAACACCGTAATTTCATTTTAATATTTAGATCACTATCAAGATGTTTCCGACAATTTACAAAAGGGCCAAACAGCTAATTTTGTTCCGTACATATTTCAAACTGTATACTCCGCAACGCGTATGTGAATATCAGAGTGCCATCACTTATCATCTTTACAGAGACATAAATTCACGAAAAATCGTTATTCCAGGCCATCACCCTAAAAGCAGGGCTGCTTGTGTGCATTGCATGCTCGTAAATTACCCTACGACGACGCACTAAAATAGCGTAACACCCCAATGCCATGGGAACGAAGGACCCACCCTACGACCTCACGCTAAATGCCTACAAATCTGTCGTACGGGCACGAATCAAAAATACATCGAGATAGTCGTAGCGACGCGATTAGAAACGCCCGTTCAATAAACAATTTATAGGGGATAAAGAAATTTCTTAAACACGAATGATAAATGCATCAGTCACGCGATGAAAGAGCTGCGTAAATTGGAATGAGGCGTAAGGCCGAACAATGAAGGAGCAGGGACGCAGCCGGAAGCATCGCGGATTTTTCCCTGTTACCCCAACAACAATGGAAGTCAGTTTCAATACTCACCTAGCTTGCATACCATCTTTTGTTTAATTAATTATCCGACGGACGGAATAATTAAGCTTGAATTCGAGGCCGTGATTAAAGCCGCTCTATTCTAAAATATTAATAATATCAGGTGCACATTGTTTGGTTGTTAAATGGAGGTAATTATCTGCGTGCTTCGTGTAAATTTATCGCACAAATTTTATCAAAGACCACCCGAGAGGTGAATAATTCGGTCGTATTTGTTTAATGAAATACATAAAAATATTTTCGTGTTTATTCAGTGCTAATGCCGGCTGTATATCAATTAGGGTTGGTGTCGATAGCTATGAATGGAGTAGTGCCGGGATCGGTGATCGGTCACTCAGTGACAGTGGTCTCGATAGACTAGCGTCCAATGGAGCGGGAAGCATCTATGGTTTCATGGCACCAGCCGCCATCAATCAGAACGTTCGCAATACGGCCGATAATGTATCGCCAACAACCCAACATTTAATTGTTGATGGATCGCTACGAATCCTCGACAGGCGAATTACACGGCCGAATATAATATTTTCGTGCGAAGAATTTTTTCATTCGCTCCAGCCGTGCATATTCGATACGGATTTATTATTTTCATCTTTACATCTTACCCTCTTTTGGGCTCGGAAGCGATACGTGAAATGACGGAAGATATGAAGGGCGGTAATGGAGGAAAATTGTACTTTATTCGATTTTGATAGACTTGGATGGTGGATTTAGGTCCCGATGTCACTGAAGGGTTTCGATGAGCTGTGATACGTTTTTGATAAGACGTAATTTTATGCCAGGGAACAGACCGAAAGCTGCTAAAGATAGAAGTGGTGAAAATGTTTCATACTTGTAGCATACTACCCCCACATTAGAAAACGCGGAGTCCAGTTCAACCTAGATAACCTTCATCTTCTTCTTAGTCGAAACACTCTTGTCAGAGTGGTCGTGGTTGCGCAGACGAGGTACACGGAGAGATGTTCTGTGGGTCGTTGACTTCCCCGAGGATTGCTTTTTCAGCAATGTGCTTCCATTTCTGCCGGTTGGAGACGTTGCGAGTACACTGGACCATGGTGGACTCAGTAGCTTTTTTGATCAGGTCAGTCCAGCGAGTTGGTGATCGGCCGCGTGATCTCTTGCCTTCCACCTGGCCCTGAACCACCAGTCTTTCCATCGAATTCTCATTTCTTGTGATGTGACCAAAGAACTTTAATATTCGTAGTTGCACAGTAGACGAAAGCCGGTCTTTAATATGAAGTTCCTTGAGGATAGAAACATTGGTGCGAAACGATGTCCACGGAATCTTTAGGAGCCGTCTCCAGCACCACATCTCCAATGCGTCGACTTTACGGCGATCCTGCACTCGCAGAGACCAGGTTTCGGCACCATAGAGAAAGATCGGAAAGACCAGGCATTTCATCAATCTGACCTTCGTCTTCTTGGTAATCCTACTGTCCCCCCAAATCTTTCCCAGCCGTTCAACTGCCGACCTGGTGATGGCGCACCGTCGTTTTATCTCGTCGCCACATCGTCCAGTATTGGAGATAGTAGAGCCGAGGTAGATATAGTTCTGTACAACTTTGCAGTTAGCTATGCTCTGTACGTTAATTCTACTTTGTTCAGCCCGGCTTACTATCATCATCTTCGTCTTGTCTCGGTTGATGGCTAGACCGAAATTGAGGCTGGTAGTCTCGAGACGAACCAGAAGATTTTCCATATCTTCTCTAGACTGTGCAAGAAGGGTTGTATCATCAGCGTATCTAAGGTTATTTATCACACGACCCCCAACTGATATCCCTTTGTCCCATTCTTCTAAGACAATGCGCATGATGTATTCCGTATAGATGTTGAATAGCAACGGCGATAAGATGCACCCTTGTCGCACACCGGCCTCGGTCTTAAAGTGCCCAGAAAGGGTATCGTCCACTCGTACCACTGCAGTACCGTCTTCATATAGTCGCCTCAAAAGAAGTATTAGATGAGGCGGCACACCCATTTCTGCGAGTATCTTCCACAGGTGTATCCAAATGACAGTGTCAAATGCTTTTCGGAAATCCACAAAGCAGATGTAGAGGGTTGAATTAAATTCTCTGGCCTTCTCAATTATCTGACGCAGTATCAGAATTTGTTCGCGAGTTCCTCTTCCCTTTACGAATCCGGCTTGCTCGGGTGCAATTTGCTTTGAGAGGTAGGCCAACATTCTTGTATTGATTATGTGGAGCATCACCTTACTTGCGTGTGATATTAGGGATATAAGTCGGTAATTGTTGCATTTCTTGGTGGACCCTTTTTTGTGCAGAGGAATAAAAACTGATTGCGACCAGTCATCAGGCCATATGCCAGTCTGCCATATTTTACTGCAGATGGTAAACAAGACATCGACTCCAAATTCTCCCATCGCCTTGAAGACCTCAATTGGGATTTCATCACATCCGATGGCTTCCTTCATAGTTCTCATCATTTTTGTCAAGGATGGCATCACTTGTGCCGCACTACAAGAGGATTGTGATTTTTTGCATTTTATAACATAACATCATCACGCCTTAAATCCTCGAAGGATTAGGCAGAGCTTTGTACCTAATCATGGACCAATTAATAATTTGGACCAATTCAGACTCCGTGGCTGCTACTGAGAAACTCCCGATGGAAAAACCCAATAACAATTTTCAATCGAATCCAGGACCATGAAATGAGTATGACTGAGCACCCGCGATTGCAACCGCTAGATAAAGAGGCAGTTTTTTTAAAAATAATATAACAAATTATTTATTTTTCGTATAGAACACCACTGACGACCCTTTTTTTTTTTTAGGATGGGAAATCATCAGATGACTTCTTCCACTCTGGGCGGAGCGGAAGGGACTGTCAGACTTGACTGACTAAAACCTATCCATGTTCCTTCTTAGCCCTTTGCGTTCCAGGGGCACGGTATCTCTTTCGAACAACCCGCAGCCCTGGCAGGCATCGGCCCTCTCGGACCCCTTCCGATTTGCTGACATCTCCTTGAGGCGCGCGTGGAACACGAACGCGCCGTCGTAATTATTTATTTTTCGTATAGAACACCACTGACTACCCTTAATTTTTTTTTTTATTCCATAATGTCCATCCAAAGGTTGTGTGGGAGATAATGCTATCAGCGATAAGACCGAGAGACATAAAATTAACAGTAATGTAAGCCCGTTATGTTTCATTTTTGGTGTACAATAAAGTTTTATTCTATTGTATTAGTGTTTCAACTGCATATATCACAACATATCACGTTGGGTGTCCTCTACCAAAAAAGTATAATATTATTTTAAGACAGCATTATCTTATTTCAACAAAGACAACTTCTGAAGTAGCATTTTGATATATTTGTCCTCCTAAGATAAGCTACGGGCTCAAATGTCACAGCCTACATTTTGAATGTAGGTAAACAGTTCTTGGAGTAACGTTTTTTGTATGAAGCTGGTAATCATATCTCGAATGTCTTGTTGTCCTAGTCTTTGAAAGGACAGCTGTCTAAAGTAATACTGTGGTAACGACTCCTAGGATCAAAAGAGTGGTTTAGTCATTGCTGTGAGAGTTTTTACTGTAAATGACAGCGGAACTAAAGCTTCTATCTTCTTCTGCTAAGTTGGGTGTCACTCCCCATTTCTCCCTCGCCGAATTTTATTAAGTTTATCGGTTCTTCTAGATTTAAGAGTTTACTAACGCACGTACTTAAGTACTAACGCTGTAGCATAGAAATATTGTAAAACCAAATGATTTTAAAAGAGTAACCATGGAGTTTCTTGCCGGTTCTTCTGCATAGGAAACGAACAACCCGAACCGAACACCTTTTTGTCGACGTTTTATAAGTGCCTATGTGATGATATGATTTTGATTTTTTGGTCTAAAACTAGGCAAACTGTTTCATGATAATGGCTCTCCAATTTAGCAACATGTGGGCGATCAACAAAAATTTGTCCCTATAGGAAAATTACAATAAGAATAATTTATACACATTATATGCTATTCTTCTTTACTAATGCACATAGAACACTGATCTCCTTATAAAAATTGAGATAGAAATGAATGTAAATCCTATATTAAGTTGCCCTCTGTCTGGTTCAATAGAATATCAATCAAACTATCATCAATGTCAAGTTTGTCATTTATCAAAGCCTAAAGGAGGAATTTAATAGAAATTATGTTCAAGTAATTTGTAGTTTATCTTTGACGTAATAAAAGTTAATTACGTTTAAACGACAATTATGATAAGAGCAGAAAACATTTGTTTAAGTTTTCTATTTGATTTTCTAAAGACAAGGAAAATAGACAACAGTCTCTCAGAAACTCTCCCAGAAAACAATTACTAAGCTCAAGATAAAGGATTAACAAAGTCTGGTACTAAACATCCAAATTAAACTGTAGTAAAAGACGACAAACATTCTGCAAATTCTGGTGGAATAAGTAACATAAAAATTCATTTCTCCCCTCAAGGTCACTAATGGACGAAACGGACAGATTTGTATCATTTTGTCCAAACCGTGATCCAGTTTAGATAGTATTATTTAATTTATAACCCCATATCGATAACCCATGCGTTATGGGAGCGGTCGCCCGCACTCCCAATTACCTATACGATAAGCGTCTTATTTACGAGCCGACAGTCGCTCAAGGAATTAAAATTCATTGTTTCTTATCCTGAAAATACATACGTAGATACACAAAGGTCAGAAAATATCGCCGGTTTATCTGTAACAAGAATAGGCTTTTAAAACGAGAGGCGCTTGATACCAAGTGGAATAATTACGTGACCTCTTGAAATTGGAAGTTCTCGAGCGGACAGGACTCCCAGCCATCCATTTGTTTCAAAGTTAAGGTGATATCGGATTTCTCGAATGAATTCAAAGTTTTCGATTATCGGGTGTTAGATAACAATAGAAGATAAGGGTCGCTTTTATAGCACCGAAATTCTCGTAAAACGACGATAAAAGTTTCATTTCATAGAGTGAAATGGTTATCGCGACTGATTCTTTGTATGGCTTTTTTATTTTTGTGATAACGTTATTATTGTTTTGCTACTCTGAAATTTTATTTATCCGGGCATTCCCTAATCCTGTTGGCGTTTAATTCATTAGTGTTAGAGTGAACGGCCGAAGGTATACGTGCACTATATTTCGAAGCGTAGCTGAGTGCTCTAAGCGCTTTGCCGGGTACAATTGCATGCAAAAACGCGTACTGCAGTACTTGCAAAGCCGTGGGCAACGTTTTTTTTTGTAACAGTAACGATGAAAATAAACTTTCGACAACCTGCCAATCGGCTGGATAGCGACTGTGAATTCTTGCAACTTCCTGCGTGCCTGCGACATAGGTTTATTTCATTGCGCACTGGTAATATCAGCACGCGTAATATGACCACTGTAGAAACGAGTTTGTCTACGGAAGAATCAACATAGTGAAATGACAGATAGACAATGACAACCTGTCATTCTGTTGATTTTGTAAATCCTGCTGCACGCGTAGCATGACCTGTGGGTCGTACTACGCGTGCTGCAGGATATACTTATTTAAAAAAAAACCGTTACTTAGAACTTTCATTTTTGTGCCCAAATTAGCATAACCAAACGAAAACAATGATGAATACTAAACAAGAAATCGCACGTGCATGAAAACGTACCCAAAATATTTTTCTTAATTTCCCCCTTCATTTTGCAAACAGCACGGAGTTTTAAACAGTTAAGTGGGCCGACGGTGATGGGGTTAAATATGCGCATATTGCTCATGTTTCAGTATTGTATGTTAAGTGATATTCTGATGACCTCAGAGGCTGGGCCACGGGTGCACTGGGGGACGGATTCGACCCATTAGTAGTCCAATATAGCTGTCTCGAGATGGAATAAATCATTGATGCTCTGAGACTGTGCACGACTGTTCGAATAGTGTTTTGTTTTTATTTGAAAAGAGAACTTCGGTTCTTTAAACTAAATACAATTTTAATAGTTTTTTTGTTGGTTCTATTTTAATTCTAGAGTCACTAACAATATGCGTGTTTATTTATATTGTACGCACCGTGGTTATACTTAAGTGCCAAATTCATTCAAAGCTATAACCCTTTTTTTGTGCATGAAAATAATGTATTCTAAATCAGCTGCTCTGTTTATTCATTTTAAGTTAAAATGACATAAATGTTTTGACAACTGTTGACCAGGGACAAATGTAACTTTCTGTTATTGTAACAGGTAATACAATATTTTTAGCATGAAGTTAACATTTAAAAGTGGCCAAACATTAAGGAATACCCGAATGTTGGGCTTACGAAGTCTTTTTAAAACCGCAATCCGTATAATTATGAAACGTACTATTTAATAAATATACTTTAAAAAATTGCTACGGTTAAACACCATTTAGTATTCAAGGGCCAACGTTTTAAAAACTTGGCGTAACTTAGGACCAAAATAAAAATAAATAAAAAAACCAACAACAACACAACAGTTACCGAAAGGGTTTTCCATTTTATTTTTTATTTCCGTCGCAGTAAGTGAACACAAAATGAATGTATCAGATGTTACGGTTACAAGAACTAATGTATCTATTTGTAACTTTGTGTTTCCGGCTTTTTACTATCTTGGCTAAGGAACTCGGAAATAACTAGGATTTTTGAATAGATTTCAATAGTATATTTTTTAAACCCTTGTGATGTACTGGGTTGTTTAGATCACTGCATCTTTATTAAGATTTTTTTTCAGGATTGTATCGAAAACAAATCGCAATATTAATGTCTAAGTAAAATATGAAAGACTATGTTCCAGGGATGTGTATTTACAGTGGAAGCGTTGTCAAAATAGGAACGCAAATATGAAATTAACCATTTTAGTTTCAGATACTTATTATGTACTAGTTATTGCCCGCGACTTCGTTCGCGTGGTAATTTTGATAGGTTTTAAGGGTATCAAAAATAGATGTTGGCCGATTCGCAGACCTACCCGATATGCGCACAAAATTTTATACAAATCGGTTCAGCGGTTTCGGAGGAGTTTAGTAACAAACACCGCGACACGAGAATTTTATATATTAGAAGATTAGATATACATACCTACAAAATTTACATCAGTGCCAAAAAAGTTAGCGTCTCAAAAGACCAAAATATTTACTTTTAATTTTTTAATACTCAATATTTCAGGCATCAACTTCCCCTCACTACACTTACAGTACATTTTCGCTAATTCATCGCGTCTTCTCGGCGTCGATAAGTGGTCGACGACGCGACGGCACAACGGCCGGAACTCGGTTTTTTATCCCACCATCACCATCCCGCAAACTCTCAAGAGCCCCGCAAAATGTCTTCGAAATGACTTTTCTCCTTTTAAGTACATTTCAACATTTTTTTTACAATGGTAGCTCTTAAGGTTGGGTAGTGTTGGCGACCAATGTTTGTAGAACTCATTGGCAATGAATGAAGAGGATTTTATCTGGTTGCAGCTTTATGTGTCTTTGGTTTGGAATTAGTGGGTCCTTGAAGCATAAGTACTGTTTGGATTTGTATTTAGAGTCTATATTGCTGTATGCTAAGGGGGTCGTTTCCACAGGATTGGTTAACTTATAGACAGGCTTTGATTCCAAATAATATTACCGTTAAAAATACGATATCTATGAACAGATCACAATCTTGCTGACAACGAATTATTTATGTAAATCTGGCAGAATTAATAAACATAATTAAAAACAAAGTAAAAAAAAAACAGCGAAAAAACAAAGGCAAAATAGTTGTTAAAATAAATCATCAAATTGCAAATATTACGAAAAACAATTCTGACTTACATTTATTATAAATCCATTTCAAGAACAAAAGTCTACAGTCAATCACTAAAACACTCAACGATCCACTAGAATTGCAAATTAAAAAAGTCAAGTAGAAACGCACTGACGTTCAAAATTCGCGCCAAACAAACGGAGAGCGCGACACCCTTCCCGTACGAACGATGGGAACGAACTGAATCGGTCTCCGCGGTAGTCTAGACAAGGGCGGCAGGGGGGAAGGCAAGGGAGGAGGGAATAGGGCGAATCAACCCCGGCCAACATTTGCCCAGAAAACGGCCGAAACGGCCAAGCTCAAACATCAATAAGGAAGTATCTTATTAAGTATTAATAACGTCAACTTTGTACTTCAATTAGATAAAATCATTTGACGTGATATCCCAAACAGAGATTTGCTGCAGGCGATTCCGAAGCAAGATAATTAAGGCGCTTTTCGTATTGGAAACTTTGCCCGTAAGCAAAGTTTGAAGTTTAAACTTTATTTATTCTTCGGTTAGGGTGGTTTGTCTTCTTTGTTTTTCGGTTTTCAGGTACATTTTGCTACAATCGAGACCGGACATTGTTGAAAAGTGGAGAAAATTCTTCTTTAATTTTAAATCAGAAAGATTTAAAAAGTTGTGGTTTACTATTTTCAGGCCTCTTTGAAAATTTGTTGTACTCGTAACTACGTGTGCGTACTGATTATGTTCTCGCGAATCATAAGACCACATTTTTAAGTTACCAACCACACTGCTGTCATACATAATTTTCCAGATTGTATGTAAACGCATGTATGTTACTGAACAAGTCAAATTGTGCTTTCTTTCACTATGTTACAATACAACCTTATTTCTTATAGTCTTAAAAAAATCGCTCTGTACAATATAAATATACCTAAAAGATAAATACCAGGTTAATGTTTCTAGTGCAAATGACACTTGAATTTTTAATACTAGAAATAAACTTTTTTACGTAAGTAGTATAGAGCACGAAGCAAGAAGAAGAGAAGCACGTTAAGCGGTTTTTGCAGGCTGTCATTTTTAGATCTTTGAGAGTTGTTACAGGTAGTCAGTGACCCGAAAGTTTCACAAACAAGCTTACCAAGGGGTATCGTAGTGAGTACTGGGTTACTCTACTCGTGGTTGTGGAGGTCAGATAGGCAGTCGCTCCATTTAGAATACTGGTATTCAGCTGCATCCGTTTAGACTGGAATCCGACCCCAGCATAGTTGGGAAACGGCTACGCACATGATGATGACGCAATTAATCTAGAAGTCGATGACTCGAAAGAATAACATGTGCGAAACATGTCTGTTTTGTATATTATTCTTTGCTACATATTTACTTAAACAAATTGGCTGATTATTTTATTTTTGAACATTATATAAACAGTTGTTTCAAAACTGACTGGACGAAAATAAATTATCTAAAAATAACGTCTAACGTCTATTTTTTGTTCTTCTTTTACTGCTGCCAATTAAATTAGAAAATAATGAGAAAGTAGAAAATATTTTTTGTCAAGTGAGAATGTAACTAAGGAAATCAATTTTGAATTCGTTAGTGGGTGCAATAATGATCACTAGAAACGATCGTTCATTGCATTAAAAAATAAGATAACATCCTAACAGCACGCCTGCAATCCCCGAAGGGTTATGCAGAGGAGTAACTAAATAGTAACTGGGGGGGGGGCTATTTGCCACCAACTGGGCACAAATCCTGACTCCGTGGCTGGTACTGAAAAAATCCTGATGGAAAAAACCTAATAAAATTTTGCCCGATCCAGAAATCTAACCTAGGTCCTCTCTTTTTGGATTGAATTTGATTTTGATTTCGATTTTTTTTCTGATTGTCTCCCTTCTTCTCTTTTCCTTTCGCTTTTCCCTCTCATTTTCTTTCTATTTTCTACAAAAATGGTATCTATTTCTACCACACCTGGTATATACATAGGTACACTTTATACATACCTAAGTCATAAACTAAATCCATTCAGTGTTCACGGTATATGCGTTACTAAATGGCAGCAATAGCTATTGCTATGGACGCTCTGGTGCACATAAGCGCCACTATTTGGAGCATTAGGAACTATACAATACTAAGAAACAATAAATGTTAGTGCTACATAGAATTCCAATGTTCTGACTAATTCCTATTTAATGGTGTTCGGTCTGGAATGTTTAAAAATATGTTGTTATTTTGCACTTGCTTTCATTCACACTGGGTTAGGAAACTTAGGATAGGGACTTTTTATCTCGGTAGGTAGTACTTTCCTGAGGGATAATTTCTGACCTTCACGCTCGGCTTACAGATGAAAGTTTTTTTTTTCATAAAGGGCTTCTACTTTAGACTTATTACCAGTGATCGGAGTAGGTAGATTGATTTTTGGTACTTGTATCATAAATGCACTCAGAAAGTATGATATGGATAAGCCATTTTTCCGGAAAGTAATTCCGGTATTTCCGGATTCAATTAAATATTGTCAATGTTGGTAGTGATATTATTACTACTCAATTTAAAATTTAAAGGACGGTATCAAAACTAAATTAATTTATTATTTATCTGTTGAATAATAAAAACAATCGAATTCCGATCGAAGCCTTTTTATGGCCACAACTTTTTATAAATTGTTGCACTTTAATTTCAATCAAATTATTCCGGAGGAATGTCTATGTTAATATATACGTTTCAGCTCAATGACCCCAATCCAATCTACCTACTCCGATCTATTCTTATTACAATACAACATGTAGGAAGAGCAACTAGCGATCGAAACTTAGGTATGAGACATTCTTTGCAAAGACCAATACTTGCCCTAGCAGTAGAAGAAAATGACCGCGGAAGTTAAAAGATAACATCACACCTGTAATCCCCGAGGGGTTAGGTAGAGGTGTACCTCAGTACACTCACGTTTCACCAGTTAAGTGACAAGATGTTTCAAATTAATAGTAACCAGCACTGTTCCCTGGTACTGACATACATAACTACTACTTTCCAACTAAAATATTTAGTTGCTTTAGCAGGTAGCACAAAGTAGTGAGTGTAAAACTTCAACAAAATATTTAAAAGCCCACTCTTTACAACCTGAAGCTGGCTAATTTCCAATAGAAATTCATTAAACTATCATCAAATTAAAAACTTAAAAGACATCTCTGAAGCGGGAAAAAAGAGAAAATTCCGTTCTCACAACACAAAGCAAAAAACCCGAACCAATTTAATAAAAACCGCTACCGACGATCTCATCAGTTAGAAATAGCTATTAGATAGATATTCTATTAATAAAATGTCTGCTTCGCCATTGCACTGCGAGAATTAACTGTATTGATCTGGTTAAAATTTAGTTCCGTACTGCAAAAGGGAATGCTCTGAGCACAGAATCACGTAGAACCCGATGTGAAAATCGTTTGGAGTCTGTAATGTTTCAGTTAATTACTTATTGGACTTATCTGCTGTGTCCTGCGTCCTTAAGTAGAACCTTGTTAAAGTAAAAGGACGGATAAATAGGTGCTTTGTAGTTAAAAAGAACATTTTCGCTAATAATAGAAGTTAATTGACTAGAAATGGATAAAGTTTGTGTTGTTTTATTTTGCTTTTGGATTTAATCTCGCTGTTTTTAAGTAACTTAAAAAGCACTAAATACGGTGGAAAAATGACTTGTTTTTGTTTTCTTTTACGGTTTTAAGAAAATGTCATCTATTATTGACAAATAACAAAGCCTTTACATAGGCGTGGTGATAATAATATAACACTAGCTGTCCCGCGTAACTTCGGCTGCGCCACATTTTCCCTGCTTTCGCAATATTTTTCATTGCTGCTCCGCTCATATACTCTCTCCACGCCATCTATTGAATACTTACTCAATCCAGTCAACAGATACCGCGATCTGTTAGAATCGTTTGGAGCTAACAGATATTTGCAATAAAATAATATTGCGACTATAAATTGAGATGTAACCTATCATATCTTTCAAGTTGGATTCAACTGCACGCGGTGTGCAAATTTGATTAAAATCGGTTAAGTAGTTTAGGAGTTTATCCCCGACAAACAACGTGACACGTAATATATATAGGTAACATCGTGGATGTAATCTTCGAAGATAGGCCGAGAGGTAGAGTACACCTACATTACACCAGCCCACTGATGAAATGGATTTTTTTGGTGTAATTATTGGAAACGATTTCTCTATTAGGATGTGACCTAACTAAAAGTTATCCAATCGTATGATGATGATAAATGACAATAGCATTTTTACAACCCTTCTAAATTCAATTCAAGAACATTTCAATATTTATAACTCGATTTTAAAACAAAACACAGTATTAAGGCCAGATCCCACGTGATCCGTCTCAAACAGGAGATGCGGGTGTAATGACAAATTGATGCACTTATGACGCGTCATTTTGATACAACGCATGTACTGGCACTGAATAATAGAGTCGTGGTGACGGGGCAGAATTCTGTGTATGTAAGCTATGCGGCGTTCAGTGTTCTTCGGTGTAAGAAAAAGGAATAAGGCGATACTAAAAAGTATTGACTGTGTTTTGTTTAGAAAATGTTTTTGAGAAGCAAGATGTTTCAACATCCATACGTAGTACGTACTATTACTATTATAAATGCGAAGGTTACTCTGATTGTTTATGTATTTGTTTGTTTGTTACCCTAAGACGACTAAACGGTTTATCGGATCGTAATGAAACTTGGCAAGGAGATAGATTATATTCTCGTGAACAACAATTTAATAATAAATTATCACCTTCTGTGTCATGTAGTTTATAAGTAATTGACTAACCAACTGTCTGAACAGTAATCTTGTAGCTGAACCAATCACCAACCGTTGTACTGTCATAACAAAACATTTAAATCAATGTTTGTGTTGAGCTACATAAACATATTCTATCGAGTTACATAAAGACTAACCGTAGCAAGAAACTACAAACAGACTAAACAGTTGCCTGTTACTAGACAATTTAGTCGATAACCCCATAATTATGATACCCAATGCGAGTGCGGCGCTTCTGATCACACCATGACCCACTTGCTGAAGTGTCATAAAAGTACTCTATAATGTTTGATCAACTAAAGACTAACACTGATACCGCAATCAACATGGTACCTATTGTTTTAAAAAAAAACTAAAGCACCGTTGATACGAATTGTAAGAAAGAAGATTCATTATCTGCCTAGCCTTTTTCCCAAATTTATTGGGGTTAGCTTCCAGTATTAACAGATGCAGCTGAATACCAGTATTGGCGTGACTGCCTATCTGACCTCCACAACCCGGTTAGTACTGAGTAATCCGGTACCCCTTGGTAAGACTGGATGTCAGACTTTTGGCTTCTGACAACTCGTAACAACTGTCAAAGATCTACAGATGACAGCCGAGACCAATGGCTTAACGTTTAACGCTTAACTTTCCGAGGCACGGAGGAAACTCGGTAAGTAATTATGGTCACCCATATACGGACCAACCTCGGCAAGCACGGCGTAACCTTAAAGGTCGACCTGTGCGGCTGTTATCATTTAGCCACGAGCTCCTCGAGTTAGAAAGTAGACTATAGTTCCGAAATATGCTCATATTGTAATTTTCATCATCACAATTTCTAAGTCATAATGACATGCGGTTAGCGGTGTGAAGATAACCGTTTTACTACAAGTTTTGCTCAACGTTAACAATCAACAAAAAAGTCAAAACAAGCACAAACATACCACTTCCATATCAAACCCATGTCGATACGACGGTTCCGTACAAAACGCGTCTATTCCTAGAAAACGCCACGAGATGTTTACGTAAAACTATAGTGACGGGCAATAGACGGGTTAATACGAAGTTTGCTTAAAGTAATGCAGTACTAGTTAATCAGTTAATCCCTCACGTCGAGGAAAGCTCACAAAATCTAAAGATAAAGATGTAGCCGGCCTTACAGGCGCCTGAGCAGGGCTTGTTAACGTTACCAACTAACAAAATAATAACCATTACTTAACGTTAATTCTAATGTGATACCTAATTAACGTTACAAAATATAACGTTAATTGATAACATTACCAGTAATTTAACGTTAAATACAATTAACGTAAAATACGAGAATAACGTTACTTTTACCGTTAATTTAGCTGCAACCCGGTCACATTCAAGGTTGTTAGCGCGGCGTGGTGGAGGCCGGGCGGGAGGGCAGCATCGCATATTGAAATCAAGGCTTATTTTACTTATGTTTAGTAGTACGCACGGC
Source organism: Cerastis rubricosa (assembly GCA_949152445.1). Lineage (NCBI taxonomy): Eukaryota > Metazoa > Arthropoda > Insecta > Lepidoptera > Noctuidae > Cerastis > Cerastis rubricosa. Next base: position 14,658,164 of record OX424531.1, read on the forward strand.
GACAAAATCGTATTGTACGGGAAATCTATAAAAATCGAGGCCATGTAATATTGCAAATGTAAAGCTTGATGTGTCGCTGTGTGTACACTACTACCTATCTAGTCCTTTAATTTATATAGTTTTTACAATTAGCGACTAAGCACATTATTTTTTTAAAGAAGACTACGTTATAAACGAGTGCAATCATGTACCAACGAAGCATATGGGACGTAAATGAATTAAGCTGTAACGTCTCCAATTTACCTCCGTTGGATTTTAACCAAGACCAACCACGACCTAGCGACCCACAAAATGCGGCGTTCGCAACACTGGTCGCTTTCGAACTGGATCGTATGCCAGAAGAAAAACGTAGAGTAACTTATGTCAATTTACTCAACGTTATTAGAAAAGTGCGACAGGAAAACGACTTGGATAACATAATTTTGCCAAGTTACTAAGAATCAGAGTAATAATTATAAGTAAATTGATTCAATTCTTTTAAATACTATAATTATGATTTCCTTTATTCATTTTCATTACGTAGTTATAATATTTTTACATAATTATATTTAAAAAAAACATTAAAAAAATATAAAAAATAGTAGCCCACCAGCATCGGGAACAGGGTCCCGGCTACCGGTTGTCAGGGCTCTTGAGAGAGGAACCTCCTGACAAAACGTGCCGTGTCCAGAAGTACTGCTTTCTGAATCAAGCCCTTGATCTAGCTGTCAAGCGAAAGACTCCGGAGATGTTGGTCGTAGGTTTTGGCTATTAAGCCATTGGCCGACACGACTATCGGCACAATGGTTGCTGTTGTCAAGTCCCACATGTCGACAACCTCGCGAGCCAGATCTAGATACTTGAATTGCTTATCTTTCTCTGCTTTCACGAGGTTCTCGAAATGCGGGATCGTGATATCAACAATCATTGCGCGACGCTTCAATCGATCTATCAACACAATGTCAGGCTTATTGGCAACAATAGTCCTGTCAGTGACGATAGATCGATCCCAATACAACGTGATATTACAATTATCGAGAAATGGGTCGGCCACATACTTATAGTATGGCACTTCTAATTCCACAAGGTTGTTTTTCAAAGCAAGTTGCTGGTGGATAATCCTGGCAACAAGGTTGTGTCTATGCAACTACTCTCCATTAGCCAAACGAGAACACCCAGAAATAATGTGTCGGATCGATTTTCCCGGACGGTGGCATGCCCGACATATGTCAACCGTGCCATTCTTTACTATGTGTTTCCGGTAATTATTCGTCAGCATAATCTCGTCCATTATTGCACAGACAAAACCTTCAGTTTCCCCGAAGAGGTCACCAAAACGCAGCCAGGATACAGACGCTAAGAAGTCTACATCGGGCCCATGTAAAGCCCAGTAAAAACGTCCTTGAAGTTCCTTGCTCTGCCATACCTCCCTGCGGTCATTAGTGTCTAATACTACAGGCTTACGGCAGTTCTCGTTAGCCAAGAAGATCGGGGTAAGGCCCTTGTCTACTGAGACCACATCTCGGTGCATCCCCACGTCGGCTTCTAGGAAGTATTCCCTGAGACTGCATACCTCACGGTTGTGCAGGATCTTAGCATTTAAGAAGCCACGACCCCCACACTTCCGCGGGATATACAGTCTCATCATCGACGACCGTGGGTGATGAATCCGATTTGCGGTCAGCAGTACGCGGACCTTCCTATCTAGGGCATCAAGTTCTGTCTGAAGCCATTTGAGTATGCCGAAAGAATACATCAAAACCGGCATGACCCAACCGTTGAAGGCGCACACCTTGTTTCCTCCTGACAGAAGACTGCTTAGCACCTTATTCAGGCGGCCAAAGAAACGCTCCTTCAACGATTGTTTCATGTCAGCAGTATTGATGCCTAATGCTTCCGACATACCCAAATACTTGTAGGTTTCTGTTGAGGAGAGGGATCTAAGGTGTACGGAATCCGAGAGTTGAGTTCCCACGGATTCCGTAATCTCCCCCTCGCTTCACATGCATGACTGCACATTTGTCCACACCAAATTCCATCCTGATGGCGCTAATGAAAGTTTCAGTTACCTTCAGTAGCTTCATCAGTTGCAAATTGTTGGGGGCAAAGATTTTCAGATCATCCATGTAAAGAAGGTGAGATATGACCTGACCACCTCTCCTCAACCGATAGCCTAGACCTGAACCTTCCAGCAGTGTGCTAAGAGGGTGCAAGGCTAGACAAAACCACAATGGACTCAGACCCAGACGTGGTATATTTCAGGGTATATACTATATACCCTGAAATATACCACGCTCTATCCTTATCGGTTTGCTGTTCCCCTGCATCTGTCGACATCCTGGATAGCGAAGGACCGTCCTCTATTGCCCTATACACGACTCAAGGAAGGCGCGTAGAGTTATCTATCTTGTACAACTCCAACAAAAAAAAACTATCCAACATGTAGACAGATGCCTTTGGGAGCGGCACACCTGTTGGCTAATGGCCATATCAATGAGGAGCAGCTCCTTAGTACCACGGGAACCGTTCCTACATCCATTCTGAGAGGGAGACATGATGGAATTGCTCTCAATATGTTGGTTAATTTTAGCTCTCAAAATGGATGTAAGAACTTTATAGACCGTTGGTAAGCAAGTGATAGGTCTATAATTTTTGGACTCCGCAGTACTACCTGATTTATGGAGCAGGTGGGTAATGCCTGTCGTCAGGAACTGGGGCAGCGACCCTGATTCTAAGGCTGATTGAAACTGGGACGCCAAGCGAGCTTGCGATCTTTGGAACCATTTGATTCAGAAGTTGTGCAGTCCATCCAGTCCTGGAGATTTCCAGTTAGGTAACGGACGGACTGCACGAGCTACGTTTTGGGGGCTGATGATAATTGCCCCCATTTCTGGTATTGGATCACACGCTTGTTCAACCTCCCGGGTCCAACCGCCCTTAGTGTGACTGACAGGCACCGACCAAGTGCTGCGCCAGAATGAACACAAGGCGTCATCATCCGGCAGACGCGTGTCAGTCACCCCTTGGTCTGGTCGTTCCCAAGCCCTATATACCCACCTTTCATCGCTTCCGAATGTGCGATTCTGAGTGTATCGCTCCACTCGCCGCTTGTACCTACGAATACGACTTGCCCATGCACAGATCTTCTGCTTCAGGAAGTTGATACGCTCTGTGACTAATCCAAATGATCACGAGAACTAATGTCAGTTCCCGAGAACGCCCGCCTCACAAAGCGCATCACTCTAGGGCGAGTATTGATTAAATTGCCGATGAGTACTCTAGCCTCACCGATACGCCGCTTAATCCTGCACTGCCAAGCTGGTACAGCTAATTTTGGTCGTTTAGCTCGTTCACTGTCAGGAAATTTGACATGAGCTACACGACATGCCGCTACGGCTGTGCAGTATAATATTGAGTGGGTATCAGCAAGGCTTTCGCTGTTGTCAAAGCAGTTTAAAAGCTGCGAATCTAGAGTACACACCAGCGCCTTGTTTTTCTTGTGCATGGGCAAACGAGGTAAACGTGGTCTAAGTTCAGGTGGTGTAGAGCGATACTCCCGGAATGCACCCTCCAAAGCGCTCCTCAATTGTGCGTTGCACTGGGTACTCACGGTTATAACTTCGTCAACATCTTCTTCACCACCGCGATCGGATCGCGGCGAAGCACCGGAATTCATTCTGCATCTGCGCCGCGTTCATTTGCGAAGCAGGCGTAATTAGGTTACTCCGTAAGTCGAGGCATAGTCGATCAAGTACAGTGTCATCCAACATATGGTTACGTTGGATGACCCGCACCTGATCCGATAGTCACTGCGCCGACACGCTGACAGCTGGTTCAAGCACCTGAAATAGAAAGAGCATCCGACCACGGTACGCAGTCAAGTTGCTTCCCCTCTGAGTAGCCCCATAATATGCGCGCATGACGTTCTCATTAATGGACTGAGTCCATCGCATGCGCGACACATTTCCACCGGCAGCGGGGACCCTGTTTGGGGCCTGTTGGTCCCAGGCCCGCTGGTGGCCTTCCCCTTCCTCGTCGTCGTGGTGGTGATGGCGTCGACGGCGGGGAGAAAAACTCGTCGCTGGAACTCGACGCAACTGCAGTGACCGGCGACTCAGCGCCCACAGATGTGGCTGCGAGGCGGAGCTCAGCGACGAGCCCAGAGATGGTGGGTGTGCTTCGTTTAGTCGGGCTCTGCGTCTCGTCAGCATTGATGACAAATATGACGTTTCATTTTCATAAGATTATTGCATTTTTGTTTAATTAGATCCGGTTTTGTGTATTAAGTAACTTTTCTTTTTTTTCCTTTTAATTATTTTTTGGTTTAATCAGTGTTCTGCGTTATTTTATATTAATTAAAGTAAAAAGTGTGAAAAACTTGTCTCGTCAGTTTGACACTCGAGCCACAGATTTATGATGATTATGATTATTATTTACTATGTCCCATCCCTACTCGCATGCGAGGAAGTTGGCAGAAGTTTAACTGTTTAAAAATAACGATAAAAGTAACGTTATTAAACAATTAACGGTTATAAAAATTAACGATAAAATGTTTCAAAAATAACGTTAAATCTATTAACGTTATTCTAATATTAACGGTAACTCTGTCAAATGAAGGTAACGTTACGAAATTTTTAACGGTATTTAAAGCCCTGCGCCTGAGTGAACATAGCCTTATCTTTTGTAAGGCACCAGTTCCACAGCCGGCGGTTAGCGAGAAGCGAGTAGACCTAGCAAAAACAAGTGGTTTGTTTGGCAGAACTCTCGCCCGAGGCTGTGAACAGTCAGCGATCAACTATTCATATAAGTACCTCACGTGTGACTACTGGTCGCAAGTCTGAGCATGAGATCCTGGATTCGATTCACGGGTTAGGTAAAGTTTTGGTGAAATGTGGGTGTACAGTAGTGGGTCAGAGCCCATTCGTCCCCTAAGATTCGCACCCTGTGCCCACTCGTCCCCTGGAACTTTTGAGGGGCCCATTCGTCCCCTGAAGAATATTTATTTTTATTCATTCTTCTAATATAAGTACATGTATATGTGTATACTGCAGCTTGGTAGTCCTTGTACGGTCGCGCAGAAAAGGCTAAAATAAAAAATATAGTAATTCGGTAGATATCATGTTTATTTCAAATAAGATTAACACATACAAAATCACAATGTCCTAGAAACTAACAAAATACAACTCTTTTACAAAAATCAGTCTTGATGGACCATCATATAAATCAACATTAAATATAAAATATGCAAAAAAATAGAACACATATCAACAGTAAATAATCACTTCTTATTTTTTTTGTATATTAACAAAACATGCTGTTTTTATAATATATTCTATATAGATATGAAAATCACTGAAAAAGTAGAAAAATTAATATTTTATCATACAAAATTTAATTATGTGAGTGCATACACAGTAGCATACTAAAAATCTATGTTTTACCTTAAAATAAAATAAAGTATTTAATAGTAACTATTAAAAAGTAGCAGCAGTTGATTTTTTTTTTCTGTGTCATCGTTCCAATTATATACATGTAAGTCTTTTGAAATAGGGATGTATAGGTAAATAGTAGAACTTACGTATTTTTCCTTCACGTACATGCACTGATCACTTCACTCACTAATTAAATTTAATAAGTAATCCTACAGGATACGTTAATGAGTAAACTTTCACTCGAGACAATATAAAAATCAGTACGCTTGGATTTGCAACTATAAGTAAACTAAATGTAGTAACACATTCCTGGAATAAATACGCCGAAGTTGTCTAGTACTGGTGTTAGCCAATCAGGTGCAAGTCTTTTCATCAAGCGTCTATTGTTTTGGGCTACGCCTTTATTATTTGCTCGCGCGCAGATACTCTGGCTAAGATTACCCCTCCCGCTTCGGAATTCCACACCCCGCGCACATCTGGAGAGTAAGTACTTACCAATTTTAAACACCTTATCTATTATTTGTAACCCGTTTTTTTAACAAGCCATTCGTAGTAAGACAATTTTACATCGTAAGCCTATCGACAGGTTTTATTATTATCATGACGGATTATCATTCATCATAGCTCTTTTTTCAATGATCTGTTATGATTTATTAAATTAATTCCGTTAATAAACTGTTCACAAGTGTACTATGTTAACCGTTTCTTATGTAAAATATAGCTAGTTTTATCTCAGGGGACCAATAGGCACCTGAAGAGGTGCCGAATCTTTAACTTATATTGTATATATATTAGAGGGGACCAATGGGTACCTTAAAAATAATATTTTTTATTAAAATATTAATTGGTCCCCTACCAGGAGACCAATGGGCACCTATATAGGGGCCGAATCTACAACTTTTATGCTGGGGGACGAATTTTAGGGGACGAATGGGCTCTGACCCACAGTAGTACACACACAGAGTTGTACCTAACAAAGTAAGTTATGTTATGTTATGTCATATCTTTTACTAACAAGGGACATAGAATTTTTTACACGCAATTTGGAGGTTGTTCACCAACCCGACACGAGAGACTGGACACACCTGTGTCCAGGGCGAGAAACAACTTGATAGATAGTGGCTTCCTCATCGGTAGCGGTGGGACATGTGCCTAAGCATAAAGTATCCATATTTACATAGGTGTGGAGTATTCATATTGAACCATTAATAAGTAATTAAATCCGCTGATTTGTGTAATAGAATTGTTTATGATTTCCATTAATAATGCATGTGTGTTTATAAATGTTTGCGTTCGGATTATTTTATTATTAATTTTAGTTTCAAACATCGCATGTAGTCTTCTTTATGCACAAATAGTTTGGTAGCGGCTACTGATTCACAAATACCTACAAAAAATAATATATAATACAATTTATCTCTTTTTCAGTATCTTTTTAGAGAAGTTTTGAACCAGATAGTCTAAGTTACAAGGTTAGACAGCAGTTTTCGCTTTCAAAGCGTGTCTTATTTCCATTACGACTTTCATCGGAATTATCTTAAGTTGTTGGTAGTTTACGTCAATCAATTTCATATAATAACACTTTGATTAGGCCCGTAAGGACACTATTAATTTTCTTCGTCGTAAAAGAAACAAAATTATTTGTTTCCTACATTTTCTTGTCGCAACCAAACCAAAGTCAAACCAAAAGCCAAAAAGCCAAACATTCCACTTAACTTTATATCTCAAATCATCATCTTCAACCGTAATTCAGTCGTCTATTAATATCAGACACTGGCTCAAAAGAAACATTTGACGTCAATGCCACTTAACCAGCAGTCACAAGTTGGTAGCTATGACAATAAAACAATGGACCGAGACGCGGTCGGAAACACTTCCTTCCTTTACCCATTAATTTAACAGCTGCAGACAGATTTAGGATTTATAATAAACTGATTTGAAATCATCGTTTCAGTTTTGGCTTTGTCAATCGTAAAAAGATTGACCAAAACGGAGTAAATAAATATTTTATTAAAGAACTTGTTTCGCAAAGCGAATATGTTAGAACTGTTTCTTCACATTTCCTGCACAAGAACTTGAAAGAAAGAAAAATACAAGGCGTTGTTTTGCATCCTCGTCAAAATTCAAGAGCATGTCACAAAAGACATAAATAATCAATTAAAATTAAGGTACCTAGTTAGTTATTAATAAAAGCTGAATTTTTTAGTTGTTTAAGTTTGTCAGTATTTCAGAATAAGCCCCTTAACGTGGTTTACGGAATAATAAATTATCAAATAAATGTTTGAATTTATTCGAAATTTTTGAAATTCAAACATTTATTCGATAATTTAGTATTCCGTAAACCACGCAAAACAATGCCTTGTATTTTTCTTTCTTTCAAGTTCTTGTGCAGGAAATGTGAAGAAACAGTTCTAGTTTCAGTTTCAGTTCGTTGATTGTTTGTATGTATGAAAGCGCGATTATAGGGCGAGGATCAGACGGGCTGCGTTTAAAAACGGGTGGTTCAAACTTACCGAGTTTCGTAAATAAGAAAAAAAATAAAAGTTACCAACCCATTTTATTATTGATTCGGGACGAGAATCATTAGCATAGTTACCTCCTTGAATTTGACGAGGATGCAAAACAACACATTGTATAAACAAAAAAAAAATAACAATTAAAGTTTCTGAAATGTTATAAAATAAAATAAATTATATTTAAGTAGCCTTGTGCCCTGATGTGCAAAAATATTAATCCTAAAATTCGTGGCTAAACCGAAGTTGCATAATTATTTTACAAATTCACAGTTTGAGTATCCTAAATTTTAGTTTATTCAGTTGCCTATTTTCGAACAAAGGACTGTCCAACGTCCCAAGGATTTACTAAACTTTGTTCAATCAGACAGGTAAATTTTCTGTAAAATTTAACAGTATCTTAAGTAGCTCGGATAATTTAATTAATGTTCCCTGAAAAGTTAATTAAAACTTAATTCGACAAAAGTTTCTAATCTGAAAGCTGTAACGATTTATTTTGAAAGATAAGGAACAATTTAAACTTTTGATGTCTTCATGAATACAATTATTTTTAAACTAAAAGGAAATAGAGGAAGTACGAATATGTGACGGATGTGTTATAGTCACTAGTATCTTTCTCGATACTTTCAAGCAGGCATTTTACTTTTCTTAAATTTTCATCACCAATCTTAAAAAAAACGATGAAGGTAAGCAAGCATCGTGCGGAAACTCGCATGTCGTAGAACGAAAAATACGAAGACATATTCTGAGTTCCACCAATCTGCACTGGGCCAGCGTGGTGGATAATGGACCTTTTCTTCTGACAGAGCATTTTTTTTACAGTTTATTATTATGCACCATATTACATTCATGATCAAGGTAATCTTAGAAACTTATCATATTGAGTCGTACTGACTTGACTATTTTTGTCCATTCAGAGAATTTATTTTAGGTTTTGCTTTTTCTGACAAAATAGGGCTGCTATTTTAATTTGCATACGTACTATATTTCAATTAAGACTACAAATTATTCAATTTTTAAAGCGACTAATGGCCAGTTAAAAGCTCTTTATTTTTAGTTAATTAGTTATCGAGCTCATTATTTAATGCACTTTCACGCTCCGATACTGAAACTAAGCGACTTGTTTCAGAAGGGGACTCAATAAGCGAACGAGCAACTTGTTAATGCTCAACTATGCTCAACTGCTCAAAGTCGAGTCGTCGAGCATCGAATACTAAGCGACTCAGGTTGACGCGTGCAAAAATCCCACCTCGGTGAGAGGTAGTTAATTTTATGAGTAAAATGAATTTTATGAAAATTAATTTCGTTGAAAGTGTAACATTTTCATTTGATTGATATTTATGTTGGTCTTTTATTGAACGTCATGTCTCGTTTACACGTGGTTTTTCTATCGTAAATAAAATCAAAATTAATGTTGTAAAGTACTAGAAACTTTCTATTTGACTCTTATAAAATGAATATTCCTGCCTGTTTACGTGGCACCCAATAATGAAGTTAGTGTTAAATTTACAATTTCAGGTTATTATCTTAAATGAAAGCTTAAACATCATTTATGATCTATTTGTGAGAAGCTAAGGATAAAAAAACAGCTCAGCGGTTTCGTAGTTTTATAAAAAAACACGTAATGACGTAGTGGCATGTTCTTTCAATTTATTTTTTAGTTTTCATGTCACACACAACTAAAAATAATTTGACTAACAAGAACTAACTTTCAGAAATTGTCTTCTCCAGAAAATATTTTTGTTCCTAACTAAAAAGTAAATAGAGAAAATATTCAGAATGTGCCAGCTCACATTTTGGTGAAACTTGGTTTTATCTTACTAATGCATACGTGTAATATTGTAAAAGGAGTTCGGACACATGCTATTATGTGACACAAATATAAAATGATATTTTATTAGTGCAGACATTTTACTCGGTTTTACATAAAGATTTTCTTGTTACTCCGTAATGTACAATTTTGGTAGGTAGCTAAGTCGTATAAAGTGCGAGTCAGTTATGTTGTTATTTAGATTGGTTGTGAGCTAAGAGAGATTTCTTATTTGTTAGGATAGAGGGTGAGCTCTTGAATTTCAAAAACTGTCAGTTAATGGTAACAGTTGTTGCTTTATCGTGTGGTAATCTGGTATCAGAGCTTTTATGTCGCCCATTGATGGGCATCTAATTTAACTGTATATGCCGTCGAGAAATATCTTTCAGGCTTGCTGGCATTCCGCACGAGTTTTTCCTTCACCGAAGCAAGTGATAACTATACAATACGCATATGAATCTGAAAAATCAGAAGTGCATGTCTTGGCGAACCCAAGACATGCACCTCTGATTTTTCAGATTCATCAACTTGACAGCTATGACTTGGCAGTCTGATGGCCACACCGCTAGACTATCACTACTATCGTAACTTTTAAGAGATAGGCAGTGCATGTGCAGCATTTGTAGCATTTGAGCATGGTTTAGATGCGCTTATCGCGTTCAGTTTCGTGAGTGAAATTGGTCTTGAGTCTTTATTTTTCTACAGGCACGCACGAAAAAGATGACTCATTGTAACGTTACGCTCATTGTAACGTTATGATCGGAGCGAGAGCGCTGCACGAGCGAGCGAAAAGCACGATCGGCTTGAGCGTTCGGCTTGCTATTCATAAAAGTATGCAATCATTTCATCAATGTTTTGTTTATGACGTTGTCACGTTAAACTATCGTCCGTAAACCGACTTTACAGATAACCAATTTTTTTTTTAGTTTCTAGATTCCCACGAAAATCAAATATTTACAAATCAAACAACTACTACGGCTAGCAAATATCAATACAACAACAAGCATTTAGAACTAGGAGAGTAGACAGGAACCCTACGAAAATGTTGGATAAAACTGTTCTGAACATTTCTTGAATAGTCCAGTAGGTTGGACCAAAATTCAAATGAAATGAAATCAAAATATTTTTATTTTACAGAAGCGTACACTGGCAGTTATAAAACGTCGACAAAAAGGTGCTCGGTTCGGGTTAGTCGTTTCCTATGGAGAAGAACCGGCAAGAAACTCCATGGTTACTCTTTTAAAATCATTTGGCTTTACAATATTTCTGTTACAGCGTTAGTACTAAAGTATTCCCATACTTAAGTACATACTAACGCTGTAACAAGGTTCGATGTCAATGTCCTCCCGGACATCGAAGGCACAACAATAAGTCGTTGCTTACTTCAAAAGTAGAACAAGATAATAAGTCACGAAGGATCTAGGAATCTATAAGGCTTACCTATTACTAAACGACGCTAGTTTTCGTTGATATATTTGCAAGACAACATTTCATAATTAAAATAATAACTGGTGCTTTGCCAACGTTGATAGAAAACAAAATTTCCCTCGCAGCGGTCAAGTCCTAGTGTTTACAAGACAGCCTGGAAGCCTTCCAAAGTTTCACTACCGACTCATTAAGGGACAGTGTGAACTGCGAATGCCCGTGAAATCTTTTAGTGGGCACTTCAGTTTGCCCATTTTAAGTCTGTCTCTACATTCACTTGCCCGTTTTAATTCTACATTGCGTGCTTCGTTAAACTCAAGAGGCTATTTGGCTCATGTTTTTGAGATAGAGTGCTGGTCATTATTTTTCGTCGTATAAGCAAATTATGTGGAGTTGATGGTAGATGGTATTCGCTTGTGGCATAGCCTCATTTTTTTTAATTTTAATTTTTTATTGCATCGCCCATTTCAACCTAGGGGGTTGTCGTCTGCTTAACCGGACTATCCTGTGGGTGCCTTCAGTGTAAGGCCTCCAGTCGCCGATAACGGCATTTAATATGCGAGTGAGCAGAGCCGAATTTTAAAAGTTAAATATTCTATATGTTTATGGATGAAGAGAAATGTCTTTTATTAGTAGGAATATTTTTATGCACACCATAAGCCAGACACAAAGAAATATTCAACATCTCAAAAATGCTAAAATACAGCCATCATCAATTTTGTTTTACTATCAGCGTCACTATTCAATACTCTCTCTATCAAAGCACATACCTCATTTCGGTCCGATAGACATCCTCTATAAAAACACAGCTGCCATCGACAAAGAGTCTATTCTCGATGGTCACTTATTGTTCAACATCGACCACGGACAATAGACGACATCACAGATCACCCGTCTCCGGGCAACAATACGACTTCGGTTTTGTAATAAGCTTTAGGATCGATCACAACTATACATTTCTAACAATAATATACCTTTTTAGGGTTCCGTACCCAAAAGGTGCCAACGGGACTCTAATAATAAGTCTTCGCCGTCTGTCACAGAGCTGTCTTTTGAAACGTAATAGAAAGACACTTAGAATTTTCACAGTCTGTATTACTATGGCTGTAACAAATAACAAAAGTAAAATAAAGTTAAAAATTAAAAGGGGTCCAAGAAAAATAAACTTCTTTTTTCGGCGTTTTGTATGGAACCCTGTGTGTATATGGGTTCAACTCGTGCTTGCCCAGTGCTTATTTCCACAACACTTTTTTGGACACAGAGTAAAATAGTTATTCCTACACATTGTGTTATACTGGTGATTTATTTTAGCCATGTATGGTGTTTTTGATGTGTGATGTCCCCATGTTACGCGTAGGTTGATGTCGTTTTATTTTGACAAACGGACGTGAATTCCCTTTGTTATCTTTCTTTAGTGCGATATATCAACGTTGACTCATAATTCTGTACGAACAAAAAAAGTGAATGGGACCTTTTTCAAACGTGAATCGATAAAGTATTATAAAACGTTCGATTATTG